>JACTTY020000074.1:1200000-1800000 GCA_014595695.2 Epargyreus clarus clarus
TTCTAGCTTAGTCCTCAGGGGTAGCGGCGCATCTGTGGCCGGCCTCAGGTAGGAATATCTAATCTTATCTGGGGATTACAGTATTACATTACAAATGCGGTAGTAGCCACTTACGATCAGGTGGACTGCATGCTCGTCTGCTACTCCTATATTATAAGAAAATGGTCATTATCGCCCGTGGACCATATGGAACAGGGGTTCTATCTGAAGTTGATCACAGATACCATAGATTAGTAAAGATTACTCACTCCTAACAAGAAAATGTACCCAGTTTTGAGAATTTAAATAGTTGCGTAAAAAAGTTTTGCCACGTCTCTGTGCTAAAATGTCCCTAAAATATTTGAAATATTTTTTTATTTATTACGTAAATTACGTAATTATTACGTAAATTAGTTATTTATTCGTAAATTTTCTCTAAAAATGTTTTTATTTGTCAAGAATTCAAAAAAAGAACTTACTAAAATAAGCCGTTTGTGGCTTCATTCAATTTCAAGGCGTCGAAGTATCTTTACTAATCTATGACAGATACCTTACCACTTCTGATAAGTAAGATGGTCGACGGCTGATCAACAAAGTTAGCCGACTTATAATAAGTTTTGACACCGCATTTAAATACTCTACATTTTATTACTTACTTACTACTTACCAAGTTATGTAAGTTTTCTAATTTGATTAAACAGTTACACACCTTTAAGTAGGTATATTACACACAGGCCATAGAAGCGACATGAGGCACGGAAGAAGTTCATCCGTTTAACTAACGACACAAACAGATGTACGTTCGCGTCACATTCCCTGCGTACAATTTGCAAATCATCGCTAGCTAGAAATGACGCATCCGTGCCCAACGTTCCTTCTCTCTGGCTTATTCATTTAAGTATTTATATTCAAAGCTGCATTCTTAAATGTATTGAGCCTTGGGCTATGGATAATAGTATATGATATTATTATTAACGTAAACGGATCACCCATGGCCGCTTCGATGTTTACATATTTGTATTGACTATTGTTGTGGTTTGTGTGTTTCCATTAACCAATATGGATTTAATATGACCTACTAGTACTAGATGTATTCAGATCAATGTAAGAAACAATTATTTATACTAAGTAAAGAATATATTTAAGGTGTAAGCAAATAATAATACCAAGCGATTTAATAATTAAAGAGTAATTTAAAAAGTTCTTACACCTGCCATTTTAATTGTATTGACGTCACCTATCTAAAAACTCTTGAGCTATAACTCTTGTTTATTTTATTTATGATTTTATCTTTTTTACTCTTGATTGTATATATTGTTAATTAGAAATAATTTGTATTTATTTTAGCTTTAATAATTTCTTGTTATTTAGTAATAAAATTATAATAGTTTGTAAATAAATCTGGATAGCCCAAGAGTTTTTAGATAGGTGTAAATAATAAATTTTAATAATACATATTTCTTTTCTTTTCTTTTATTTTCTTTTTTGTCAGTGTGTGCTGTATTGTGAAATTATGCGCTATGTGTGTTTGTGTAAATTAATTTCATTTAATGTATTTTCCTAAATATTTTATTAAGTATTAAAAATGAAATGAAGTTAAAGGTGGTAAAACTATTTGTGGTTCGACTCCGGCGGCACCACCACCACACCTATTTCTGCCTCATAACAGCAGTGTTAGGCGCTGCTGTGTTCCGTTTTGAAGGGTGTGGTAAGGGAGACATACTTCTCCGAGGCGTTCCAGCTTAGTCCTCAGGGGTAGCGGCGCATCTGTGGTAGACCTCAGGTAGGAATATCTAATCCTATCTGGGATTGATTACAGATGTCTATGGGCGGCAGTAGCCACTTACCATCAGGTGGACTGCGTGCTCGTCTGCTACTCCAATATTATAAAAAAAAAAAAAAATTAAATTGAGATTAGAGTACCTATATTTTACTTTTATTAAAATAGCTTATTGTAAGTTATTTATTTTTAGTTAAGTGTACATATTTATTATTAGCTTATTTTTTATTTTATTAATTATTTTAATTGGAAAAAACGTTCTGGGAGAGCATTTCTGTCTTTTTCTACAACCTTGGAGGGTAATGTTTTTCATGCGTATGTATGTAGGCAAATCTCATTAAAATATAGTTATTAATATTTCAAATACAATCATCATCATCATCATCATCAACCCATTATTGTCCCACTGCTGGGCACGGGTCTCCTCTCAGAATGAGAAGGATTAAGCCATAGTCCACCGCGCTGGCCAAGTGCGTATTGGTAGACTTCACATACCTTTGAGATTTTTTTTTTTTTTTATAAATCTCTCAGGTATGCAGGTTTCCTCACGATGTTTTCCTTCACCGTTTAGCAAATGATAATTAATTTCTAATACGCACATAACTTTGAAAAATCAGAGGTGCGTGCCTGGGATTTGAACCTCGGACCCCTCGATCGAGAGGCCGAGTTTCTTAACCACTAGGCTATCACTGCCATATACTAGGCTATCACTGCCATATACAATATACAATAACATACATAATTATAAACTTATCATAAAACAAAACAAAACCGTACCGTATAACAACGGAAACGCGCACCCTCTCAAAATCATAACTAATACGTTTGACACATAATACTTCCTCTAAGGGTTGAGACCTTCAAAACCAACCATTCATTTCTTTGACTTATCTTTTTGCTGCTTTATCTTTCTTTTAACGATATTATAATAGCCCTTTATTCCCTTGATGTATGATATCATAATTAACCGTTATCGAAGGGACCTTTTGTTGAAATTAGTGGGATGGCGCGTTATTGAATAGCGAATGAGTTTTATGGAAATTTTGTTTTTCTATTTGTAAAGCAATATCTCACGATATTCAGATTTACGATTTCGAACGTGAAATTATTGGAAATATTTATTTTTGAATGTATTTTCGTTTAACTGTCTAAAACTGTTCACACTTACCTACACATTACATTATTAATTTTAAATAAGTAGTAAATATGTAATTCAAAATTGGTTTTTGGATACGGTATATTATGTCAAAAGAAATTTTATTATATAACAGCAATACCACCATGTAATAACTAATTAAAAATTGTATTTTTTTTACATTTATATAATTAATATATATAATCATTTATGTTTATCACAATTAATTAAATTTACAAAATATATTTACAAATATTGTATAGTCATGTATTTCATAAGGATTGTTTTTTTTAACTTTATTAGCAAACGTAATTGATATTAACTTCTTTACTGCTTTTATATACCATAATACTGTAATATTCAGTTACTGAATGAATACTTCATTTCAAGAGTCACATGTAGTGAAGCCAAAAATTAATTAATGATGAAAATATCATTAATTTTTAATTTACACTTAGTGAAGTCAGACAATAATTAGCCGACGATTACAAGTGCTTAAATGTGTACTAAAATTCCATTAACAGATAATTTCAAGTCACATTTAGTGATGTACTATCATTAAATGATTAAATTGGCACCGGCATTTAGTCTACCCACATGCCTAAACTTAGATACCATTACTGTAGGTTAAATTGCATCTTAAAATATGTTAACCAAATTAAAATTCGAAGGTGGTAGAACCTTTTATGGTTCGACTCCGGCGGCACCACCGCCACACCTATTTCTACCTAATAACAGCAGTGTTAGGCGCTGCTGTGTTCCGGTTTGAAGGGTGTGGTAAGGGAGACATACTTTTCCGAGGCGTTCCAGCTTAATCCTCAGGTGTAGCGGCGCATCTGTGGCCGACCTCAGGTAGGAATATCTAATCCTATCTGGGGTTGATTACAGATGTCCATGGGCGGCAGTAGCCACTTACCATCAGGTGGACTGCATGCTCGTCTGCTCCCCTTATATTATAAAAAAAAAAAAAAATGACGCCCTAATCCGAGGACTTTACCTAACTATTACTCTACCTAGCTAAATGAGTACCTTTGAAATGATTTTTCTCAAATTTTAACGTGCAGATTTTCTTTCGAAGTTTTTTTCACCGTAAAAACAAGACACATTTCTAATACGCTCGTATCTTTAAAATAACCTGGAGGCCTACCACCATCTTTTGAAAACCATCATAGTTCAGGAAAGTTTTATTTCCTCCTTAAAACAGTAAAATATTCCGTCATACACAATTGAACAAACTTAAACCCTTATGAATTTTTCGCTTATCCATTGTATAAAACCAACTGAAGAGTCATATTTTACTTAAAGTTAAATTTCCTGCAAAAATAGTAAAAGTATGATTAAAATAATATTGTGTTAAGAGATGGTAGTAACCCCCCTGAGGTGTCACAATACAAACCACTAGGCTAGGCTATCACTGCTTCTAAAATTCATACTTTAGCTATCCAGTTGTCTACCACTAGTTTAATTCTACAAAAAACTAAGATCCTTTTTAGCTCGAATTGCAGCTTTAACTATCTTAACCAAATTAAAATGATCCTCACGTCCGCATCCAACGTTATACGCTATAAAGGCTATAAGATATTCTCTGAATCGCCTAAGAACCTTATACGAGAGATGTAACAAGCTGGAATGGCTCCTCACAACCGTTTTTGTGTCGTAATGTACGTATTATTGTACAAAAAGGTTTATATGTGTACAATGAACGGATATACCTATTAATTAATGTTGTCTTAAGTATAACATAAAAAGATTACATATCTCTATTTAACATTAACAGTAGGTATAAGGTATTATACATATTTCTTGTATTAAAAGCAGTGACAGCCTGGTGGTTAAGGAACTCGGCCTCTTGATCGTAGGCTCCGAGGTTCAAATCCTAAGCACTTTTCAAAGATATGTTAAAGTCTGCCAATCCGCACTTGGCCAGCGCGGTGAACTATATTCTATCTATATTTCTTCTCATTATGAGAGGAGACCCGTGCCCAGCAGTGCGACAGTAACGGGTTGATGATGAAATTTGCTAAATATATTGATTAAAACTACTTGTCATATACCAATAAATATGTAACTTTGTAAATATATAACATATAGATGTAGATCTAACCTATTGATTGAATTGATGATTGATTGATTTAGAAGGTGATAGAACTCTTTGTGGTTCGACTCCATCGCCACACCTATTTCTGCCTACCAACAGCAATGTTACGCGCTACTGTGTTCTGGTTTGAAGGGTCTGGTAAAGGAGACAGACTTTTCCGAGGCATTCCAGCTTAGTCCTCAGGGGTAGCGGCGCATCTGTGGCCGACCTCAGGTAGGAATATCTAATCCTATCTGGAGTTGATTACAGGTGTCCATGGGCGGTAGTAGCAACTTAACATCAGTTGGACTGCATGCTCGTCTGCTACTCTTATCTTTATATATATATTTCTTATGTGCGTGTGTATGTCACTGAACTCCTCCTAAACGACTGGACTGATTTATATGAAATTTGTTGTGTGTATTCAAGGGGACTTGCGAATGGTTTAGATTCAAAATTTAGTCCGTGGGAAAGGGTTTTTTTTTTATAAATTTTTAATTCGAAAGTAGTCATAGAATCGGAAACTATGTATTTGATCTTTAGCAAAGTTGTTGTCCAAGAGCCCACGAGGGTTTGGGAGTTGGTAAGACCAATTTTCGACAGATGGCACCCCTGTCATTCCAATGCAGGTACAAATTTTCCGTTTTATGTATGTCATATTATTTCTTTAAAATGCGGGCGAAGTCGCGGGTACCACTAGTACTATATAAAAAAAAACACCTAACCACGTTAATATACCCTAAATAAAATCGTTATACCTTACATCGGAAATAATTTAAAAGACGGTAGGAAGCAAGCCATTTACCATTTCAAGTACTCTATGCTATCTCAAAGGTTGCTACGGTGATCACTAACTAAATTGCACATTGTTCGGTATCTCCATATCTCCGTCCGTATCTATCGTCCTTTGCGGCTATCTCTGACAAATTAATCTCTGTCCTCTTAATAGTTTTAGCGTTTTGTACCTAGCGGAAATCATTAGCGGGTTACGTTGACGGTTCGTTTTAAATAATTTTAAGATAAATATTCTAATAATTTCTATTTATAATGACGGAGCGGTCACCATACCGGTCTGACGCGCAGAGGGTCCCGGGTTCGATCCCCGGCCAGACAGATTTCTAAATGATGAATTTAGATTTCTGTTTCTGGGTCTGGGTGTTTGTGTATTTGTCTCTGTGTGTGTCCATAGCACCCACGATACAGGGAATCCTAGTGTGGGGCTGTGAGTGTAGAAAGCGTTATAATTTGAGAAATAAGCGCTCGTGATTTGGTGTGGGACTCATCTAGTGTAATGATAAAGGAATTTCGATTCAGATTACCTTTTTTATAATATAGGTAGTAGACAACCATGTAGTCCACATGATGGTAAGTGGATACCAATGGACATCTGTAATCAACCCCAGATAGGATTAAAACCTACCTTAGGTCGGCCACAGATGCGCCGCTACCTCTGAGGTGTAAGGAACGCCTCGGAAAAGTATGTCTCTTACCACACCCTTCAAAGCAGAAAACAGCAGCGCTTAACACTGCTGTTAGATTCAGAAATAGGTGTGGTGGTGCCGCCGGAGTCAAACCACAAAGGGTTCTTTAAAATTGCTCCATGCTCTTTGCAATATATAAATCGTGGTCAAGCAAGGATGTTAAAACAATAAACGCATTAAAACCAGGATATCCTAGTAGGGTTATGTTCCCACATAAATAACCATGAGTAAGTAAAGCCTTATTACATTAAGCGAACCGCCCACTAAGTGCAGTATTCATTTATTATCGTGCAGATTATCTTTGCAATCTGTATAAATAAAAAGTAGAAACGTCTGGTTGTGAGTTTAGAATAAATGCCTTTTATAATATGTTATAAACCGAACAAGAGTGAACAAAAATAATACAATGAACAAAATTAACAAAAGAATGAATGAACAAAAATAATGAACAAATGAACAAAATAATAGAATAAATAAAAGAACATTTATAAAGATGTAGCAGACGAGCATGCAGTCCACCTAATGGTAAGTGGCTACTGCTGCCCACGGACATTTGTCATCAACCCCAGATAATATTTTTTTTATTTAATATTGGACTAACAGACGAGCATACAGGCCTCCTGATGGCTACGGCTGTCCATAGACATCTGTAATTAACCCCAGATAGGATTATTCCTACCTGAGGTCGGCCACAAATGCATTGCTCTCAAGACTAAGTTGGAACGCCTCTGACAAGTATGCCACCCTAATTAATTATTAAGACAATATTCATATGACATTTTCCTACGAAGGATCGCCTTTTGTCAACTATTTATATTTATTTAAATTTAGTAATTGCTTTAATTACTGTATAGGCGTTAAGTCACATAATGCAAATGCAGTTATTTATAGGATATATTTATAGAGCCTTCCCGTGACTTAACTGCAAGCGCACTCCATCTGTGTCCGGTGAGTGCTCGACAAGTTACGACAGTGGTTCGCAAAGTGTGAGCCCCCTGGGAGGTCCTTTGAGATGTCTCGTAACATCTTGTTTGTTCTTTTAAGTTTTAGAGTGGTTTGAGCAGGAATATCAGGTTTTTCTCTTACTATTGTCCCCGTGGAAGATTGCAAGTGATATGCATAGAGTGAATAAATTATCTTTTTCTTAATATTATATAGACTTGTCGGGAAAATTTTAGTCCAGCTACAGTATCAAATTGAGGTCCTATGATGCTCTTATCAACCTCTGTCGAGAATAATACTAACTCCCAAGAGAAATAAGAAACAAAGAGAAAACTATTAACTTATGAATCAATTTATATAAATAAAAAAATCCGGCAGGACACAAAGCTTCTATAAAAAACAATATACTTAAGGTTTAAAATACTCGTACATTTTACAGCAAAACAGTTAGTCTAAACACTGTAGATTTACCGTATTATGAAAATAAAATACATTGCAAAAATTTTATATGTGTAAACTTAAAGTATAGGTTAGAAACACCGAAGGGGGTCAAGGGGTACACGCACTAAGGGGGTCGTAGGGAAAAGGTTGAGAAACACTGAGTTACAGTAAAAACGAGATACAAAGCGCTACACGACGCTATCGGTTACCAGTGCGCGTAAATTAGACAACTAGGCGCGTTCCACTTAGGACCGTTTAATGCGCCTAGGCACGAAGACTTTGTAGATATTAATCGATGTAAACTTACTGATGGTAATTTTACTGATTTATGTATTATTTTTAAGATAGATTAAATGCACTATGTATTTTTTGAGTATTACGAAGTTGGATGGTTCGAATTATAACGAGTTTAATTTTTTTCTCATATAATAATTCAATTATTAATATTGATAATTACAAAATCTGTTCGGTTAGAATCATTTCATTCACAGAATAAGCTTGGTTTACACTATTTGTTGAGTATTTAAAATACTTACATAAAATAAATTTAGCTTGTCTTTTTATCATTATATATAGGGGAATATAATTGCCATATAACATTACATTATAATGTTACTTATTATATTAAAGTACATAAAATTACCACCATTTTATCACAACATATACTACTACATAATTATAATAATTAAAATTATATGTCCATACTATCATATAAAAAAAAGTTTATTTTTCACTACGCCCTAAGTAGAACACAGCAGCTGTCTGTCAGGTGATCTTAACAGTGCACGAGTAATCTAAGCTGCATTGTTTGCTTCTCCAGACCTGATCTACACAACATCGCGGTGTTTTGTGGAAGATAAGTCTATGTTAAGACTAAACTTCATGTTAAGTCATGAATCCTTTTAAGTTATAAAATAGATGTTCGATTTTAAATAGTTTTTTTAAAGTCTTAATACATTTTTCTTATTCTTAAAAAACTATTTAAATAATATAAAGTACAAAGCTAAATTTAAGGCACGACAAAATCCACCGGTTCATGGTTAAATAGAATACCTGTATCAAAAAATGATACAGGTATTCTGTTTAACATTGTCTATTATTTTAAAACAAAAATAATGACATAATTGTGCATCAGAATTTTAAACAAAGTCCTCCACTATCAAATTTTCTAATCACGTTACAATCTGAAACGAAACTATAAGCATATTATTTGTGTCATATGTTTGTATTATTACAGATATGTAAAAAATACTATTATTTCTCACTAAGTGCCTAGTGGAGCACAGCAGCTGTCTGTCAGGTGATCTTAACAGTGCGCGAGTAATCTAACCTGCATTGTTTGCTTCTCCAGACCTGATCTACACAGCATCGCGCTGTTTTGTGGAAGATAAGGCTATGTTAAGACAAAACTTCATGTTAAGTCATTGATGCTTTTAGTCAGAAAATAGACGTAAGTATATTTTTTAATATCGTAAGACATTTTCCTTAAAAAACAATTTAAAATAGTACATATGAATCTTAATTTAAGGCATGGTGGAAAACATGCCCAAAATTCATAGAGTTATTCTGTTTAACATTGTATATTATTTTAATTTAAAAAATACGTCAATTAAGTACGCAAATTAAGACAAGTCGTCCGCTAACTTCTGTGCTGTTATTAGGTAGAAATAGGTGTTGTCCCTATAGTTCCGGGACTAGAATAGGGCTACGGTATGCCCTGCCTGTCGTAAGAGGCGACTAAAAGGGGGCTTCCGGGGTCGCGGGCGGCAAGAGTGGGAACTCGAACCGTCCAGTATGCTACCCCGGCAAGGACGGCGGTATGTGTAATCGCATACCGTCGTAATCACCAGATGTTGTTGGAGGAGCGAACGCTCCCCCAGGGCAGAGCCTGATCCGGGCATCGCGTTTAGAGGACTCCGGTTGTGTTCCGTCAGAGATCTCGGAGTTCTCCAACAAGCGTTGAGGACGGCCACCGGGGGTTTTTAGTGCGGTAAAAATCCCACATAACCCGGCGTCACTCCCACGTCGTCGGTTACTTTTTGAAGGTTTCCCCCTCGTAAAAAAAAAGAAAGGTAGAAATAAGTGTGGCGGTGGTGCCGCTGGAGTCGAACCATATGGAGTTCTACCACCTTCAACATGCAACATACATGCATTTGAATGTATCTGAATTAAAATTAATTTTAATTAATCTCAGAGAAATGAGTGGTCAGTAGTAATTTTATGCTTGATATGAGAAGTTATATAACGTTACCTATTTGTACTCAACATTGTTTTAAACGTGAAGTCAGAAATGAAAATAAAAACATTTACAATAATTCTAGTAATTCAGTTGAACGGTGAGTTTAAAAATATGATTTATTAAATAGAATTAATTAAGTACGTAAGTAGGTGCGTAATTTATTTGAAAAAAATAAATGTTATGAAACTGAAACCAAAAACGGGTATCTATCAGTATCTGAGTAATAACTCTGTAATATAAAAAATTAAAGTCCATAATTTGAAGTTGTATATTTCCGGAGCGCTATGACATGGGGCACTTCAAAAAAGGTGCAAAAAGAACTCTCCTTCAAAGTTGGCGATTATTTCTTCATGTCCGCTCATGAAATAGAAAGAAATCAAAATCAAAAAGTTTTAACGATTAACTTAGTATAGAACTAAATAACTAACTTTTTATTTTAATTTTTAGTAATCGTTTGTTTAAATACGTTAAATATTCTTATGTCTTATACTAAAATAATAAAACTATTTCTTAATCAAATTTACAACTATTTAATTCCCGCGCAAAATACAACTCAAACATAAAGACCGTTATTTTTCTTTTTTTATGCCTACTCATACATTCGTACTAGCCAGTGATTATATAAATAAGAATTTATTATTATAAAAATACACACATGAAAATAACACAAAATAAATAACTAATTCAAATAATACTAATAATTAAATAATTTGAATAGATTTCTAACAATAATATCAGATTTTGGCTAAAATGCTTTCAGCTCAAACATCGTCATCACAGTCTGAAGAATGTGATCTTAAAAATGATTCATTACAAGAAGGCAATATTGGTGAATCAGCAAGTTTCAAATGGCTAGGGGTCTTACGTGTTCACGTACGTAAGTATTGAGTATTATTCTTTGAAATAATTGTTCTTATAATATAAATTTGGAAGGTGGCAGAACCCTCTGTGTTTTCGACTCCGGTATCACCACCACACATATTTCTGGCTAACAAGAACAGTGTTAGGTTCTGCTATGTTCTGGTTTGAAGCGTGTGGTAAGAGAGACATAATTTTCTGAGGCATTCCAGCTTAGTTCTCGAGGGCAGGGGCGCATCTATCGCCGACCTGAGAAATCTAATCTTATCTGGGGTTGATTACAGATATCCATGGACGGCACTAGCTACTTACGTTCAGGTGGACTGCATGTTCGTCTGCTACTCCTATATTATAAAAAAAACCTCGATCGAATTTAAGTGTAAATTACTCTATTATTGTAAATAGTTTTATTTTCATGAAATATAGTCTTATTTCCTATTTCAGATGATGTAAAGACGGGTGCACTCAAAATAGGACTGACAGGTATCGTGTTGATCAAAGATAGATATGTTATAGCCAACGCTGAAGATATAGTAACTATTCCACAACACATATTCCGGTAAGTGGATTACACACGATTTATGAGCATAGTACACCGCGCTGGCCGAGTATTGGTATTGGTAGACCTTTTTTTTATAATATAGGAGTAGCAGGCAAGCATGCAGTCCACCTGATGGTAAGTGGCTACTGCCGCCCATGGACATCTGTAATCAACCACAGATAGGATTGGATATTCCTACCTGAGGTCGGCTACAGATGCGCCGCTACCCCTGAGGACTAAGCTGGAACGCCTCGGAAAAGTCTGTCTCCCTTACCACACCCTTCAAACCGGAACACAGAAGCGCCTAACACTGCTGTTATTAGGTAGAAATAGACTTCACGTACCTTGAGAACATTTTTTTTAAGATTTCAGGTATGCAGATTTTCTCACAAAGTTTTTCTTCTAATCTTCTAATGATTCTTATAAAATTATTTTCTAATCAATAATGAAAAATCAGAAGTGCGTGCCTAGGATTAGAATCATAGGCCCCTTGATTGAGCCGAGTTTCAACAAGTAATACAGGGTACAGTTAGTTATACAGGGTGAATTTTACAAATGGGCTTTTAAGGCCAAATCCAAAACTATAAGAATTAGCGAAAAATTCTAAAAGGAGTTTCGAACCTGATTTTGATTAAAATTAAAACCATGTCATTACTTTTAAAAAAATCCCTAGCCGGGAATCGAATGAGTTTTTTTCCAATAAAAGTGCCCCCTGTATTATTCCATCATCGGATAGTGTTCCTTATAAGGATTCCATTCTTGCCTATTCTGGGAGTACCTATAGGGCATACCTATATAGGCCATTATGAATATTTATTTGCCCTTTTCAGAGAGGACACCCAAGCGATGTTCATCCCGGAGAAAGATACTCCATGGTACTGCAAGCCTAAGAGCTACATGGCTCATCCTGAGTATGAGTATTCTACGTATATCACTATAGCTTTGATTGAACTGGATATCACTGAAGATATGATTTGTAAGTTGGTAACAACATAGTTAAAACGCTCAATTCAAATAGTAGGAAAACCAAAAATTAATCAAAATTTTCTCTATTGCCAAAAGTAGATAATTGTCTGTTAGTTTTAAAGGTGGTAGAACCCTCTGTGGTTCGGGTCCGGTGGCATCACCGCCACACCTGTTTCTGCCTAATAACAACAGTGTTAAACGGTGCTGTGTTCTGGTTTGAAGGGTGTGGTAAGGGAGAAATATTATTTTATGCTATTGTGTTTATTATATATATGTATAGCCGAATAAATTATTGTTCTTTCTTTCTTTAAATACTTTTTCCGAGCGGTTCAGGCTTAGACCTCAGGGGTAGCGCCGCCTCTGTGGCCGACCTCAGGCAGGAATCTAATATTCCTTAAGGTTGATTACAGATGTTTATTGGCGGCAATACTTACCATCAGATGGACTACATGCTACGTAGTTTTCTATATCAATATTTTAAAAATAAATCTATCATAGTCAGTCACCAAATGTAATGTTAGTTAATATTGTATGTATTATTAATTTAACTTAAGATAAAAACCTTTTCAGCTCCACTCAAATCAATATGTTTGCCAAACTATTCTTTTAACACTTCAACCCATCTCTACGCTTTGGGATACACCGATGGTACGTAATTATAATAATCAAATTAATCAATTTAATAATCAAATTTATCACAACATTCATATATGATTTTACACTAATATAATCGTACGATGGTATGTAATTACAATGATAAAATTAATCAACTTTATAATAAACAAATTTATCAAGAATGTGATTTTAGGCTAATATTATCGCGGTATTGAGACATTTTAATATGTAACGGGTACACACGATCTGCGGTTTTAATTTCTTTATTGCCGATATTTCGACCCTTGAAATACGGCGAAACTTAAAAAGATTATAGTTTCAATGAAATTAATTATCACTTGCAAAAAGGGTGAAGGAAAACATCGTGAGGAAACATGCATACTTGAGAAATTTATAAAAAAATCCCAAAGGTATGTGAAGTCTACCAATACGCACTTGTCCAGCGCGGTGGACTATGGCCTAATCCTTCTCATTATGAGAGAGACTCGTGCCCAGCAGTGGAACAGTAATGGGGTGATAATGATGATGATGATGACTACTTAATTATTTAATATAACTTTGTTACAGAAAACAAGCTATTAGAGAAAGTAATATACAAATTGCAATATGTAAATCGGTCGCTGTGTGACGAATTCTATAACAGAGCAGGGGTAAGATATTTATAGATATATATATCTGTATATCTATAAATACGTAAATATAAAACAGTTCCGTACCTTTTCACCCGACTGCGGAGATTTCACTTCGTATCTTGAAGGTGGTAGAACCATTCGTGGCTCGACTCCGGCGGCACCACTGCCACACCTACTTCTGCCTAATAACAGTAGTGTTAAGCGCTGCTGTGTTCTAGTCTGAAGGGTGTGGCAAGGGAGACATACTTTTCCGAAGCGTTCCAGCTTAGTCTTCAGGGGTAAAGGCTCATTTGTGGCTCACCGTTGGTTTGATTACATATATCCATGGGCGGCACTAGCCACTTACCAACAGGTGGATTGCATGCTCGTATGCTACTCATATATTATAAAAAAACTATTTATCTTTTTCCATAGCTGTGCAGTGACGGTTTATTAAAATTAAATATATTTATTTTAATATTTTCAGATAAAAACAACAAAACTCAGTGTACCTGTATACTACGAATGCGGGTTTGCGGTAAATAATAAGAAGAACTGCAATTGGGATAATGGGATGGTGTTTGCTTCAAATTCAACAGGACAATGGAATTTGGTATGATTGCACTCAAAACCATATGTTATGATCTAGAAGTAGCAAACGAGCATGCAGTCCACCTGCTGATTAGTGGCTACTGATCTCATAGGCGTTTGAAACCTACCACAGATAGGATAGAAGTGCTACCGGAGAGGGTTCCGGGTTCGATTTGTCTATGGTACCCAAGACTCAGGGAATCCTAGTGTGGGGCTGTGAGTGTGGCAAGCATCTTGTCTTGTGACAAAGTCTTTATCTCTTACCAACCCTTCAAATCATGAAACAGGATACATACAGGTCACATAAAGCGTTCCACTTCAGTTCTTCAAGACGCATCGACCGGTAGATATTTTGTTCTAGTGAGAATTAGTTCAAAAACAATGGGTTGTTTCTCGTCTAAGTCTAACATTGCAAATAAAACTTTTTGAAAAACATGTGTGTTATGAAGTTTCTTTCATCTATGTTCACTATAAACGAAACACCTCGCGAAGCTGTGATAGGTCATTGATGTTCTATAAAGAATCTACTTTTAAAAATATTTTGATTATTTTATAAGCACTGATAGGGTCATATTTTCAGATTGGTTTTGGGATCAGAGGCCCTGGCTGCGCGGGGCCCGCACGATTCATTGACATGTACCACTACTTTCCCTGGATTGAATCTTCCACCAGCCTCCAGGGAATACCAGATTATGGATATGTGGGTTAAAAGATGCAAGCACAACTATAGATAGTTTTTGCAACGTTGCAACGTAGACATAATAAATCAGTTAATGATAATTTTGCATTTGATATCTCGTCATCAATCCATTACTGTCCCACTGCTGGGCACTATACTCTTAGCTGAAAAACTCGTCCAATTACTCCATTTAAATTCGTAGATTCTTTTAAATCGGTCTATTGTTCTTAACATTATTGCTAAAGATAATGTAACAACATAGAACGTGCACAGTGCGTGTCATAGACTTAATGTTATTAAGAAGTGGCACTTTAGTTAGTATAAGAATTTTACATGACAGACTATAATAATAAAATTTTAAATATAAACTAATGTAAGCATATAAGAATTCAATTGTGGTACAAAAAAGTACTAAACATGCTAGACTTTTTAGGTAATCACGCAGTTCTAAGTGGTTTTACTGTTGCATCTGTAACTAACTTAAAAAAGAGTTTTACTCTTAAATCCGATTATTAATTGGTGCATTATTGATCGCTAAGGGATTTTTGTCAACTTAACATGATACCTTTTTTTTACGAGGGGGAACTTTCAAAAGGTACCCTATGCCGTAGGAGCGACACGGGATTATGTGGGATTCTTACCGCACTAAAACCCCGCCGGTGGCCGTCCTCGGCGCTGTGTAGAGGACTCCGGGATTTCCAAAGGAACGCAACCGAAGTCCTCTTAGCGCGTTGCTCCGTCGGGCTCCGCCCAGGCGAGCATGATGCTCGCCACTCCGTCCGATGTGCACGACGGTATGCGACCACACATACAGCCGTCCTTCCCGGGGTCGCTGGCCGGGCGGTTCGAGCTCCCACTCTTACCATCCGCAAACCCGAAAGCCCCTTTTTGTCGCCTCTTACGACAGGCAGGGGATACCGTAGCCCTATTCTGGTCCCGGAACTACAGGAGCAGATCACTCGATGTTTTATCTTTTTTAGTCATCCTCATTAATAATTTGACATTTGCAATTCGCCAGTATCACTCTTTTTGCACCATTTCTGAAGAGACCCATATCGTGACGCTCCGGGATACCTACTTAGGAGAAAGTTCATTGGTAAATGGTCACTTCCATTACTGTTATCAACCTTCGATATGATATGTACATTATTTCGGTCACAGATGTGTTATTAAAAATCACTAAGGTACTTCTACATGATAGTAACTCTATGGGATACAGAAATCACATTCGCTCTTCAAACAAACGGTCCATAACGGGGAACGAACCAGTAACCTTTTGGGGTCGCAGACAAATTTAATTAAGTAAATAGGTAATCTACCCAATTGGCCATAGAATTGTCTTGTTCAAAGAATTTTAACTAAACTAAGGCGTTATGGGCAATAAAATCGCCTATTCCAAAAATAACAGCTCGAGACAGGCCCTTTGAATGTAAATTGCTTAGTTTGACTTTAGTTATTACATGATATAAAAATGCTTACGCAAATGAAGCCTCCGAACTTAGTCCTAAGAAACTAAATATATAGTGGAAATTAAATATATTATTTTATCCACAAATTAATGTATATTCGACGAAATTAAATTGTTGTTGGACAAACTATTTAAGAAAAATGTGATTTGAAGAAAAATATGATAAATGGGGGAGGAAGGGTTAATGCTTTTAACGAGAGGTAGATAAAATCTTAAATAACATGTCCACCACATGGTAAGTAGCTATTGCCGCCTATGGACATGTGTAATCAACCCTAGATAGGATACCTGAGGTCGGCCACAGATGCGTCGCTACCCCTGAGGATTAAGCCGAAACGCACCGGAAAAATATGTCTCCCTTACCACACCCTTCAACCAGAAAGCAGCAGCGTTTAACACTGCTGTTATGAAGCAAAAATAAGTGTGGCGGTGGTGCCGCCGGCGTCGAACCACGAAGGGTAGAACCCTTCATTTTGTTTTTAACCGACTTCAGAAATATGTACTAAACCAACATTTATTTGAATTATTTTTACTTTGTAGTGACATAGAAGTATACTACATGATTATTATTATTTTTCAAAATAGCTCAATCAGACAGACAATTAATTGTATTCACAATAGATTAGAGATACAAATTCCTCGCAAACCAAGCGACCATGACGACTTAATTCCCTATTATTTCAGGACCATTACAGTTTTCAGAAGACAATAACTACTAAAGCCACCGGAAATGGTTATTACTCAGTCATATCCGTTACTTTCGCTCTAACAAGAGCCCAATTAGGTTTTATTGCGATTTTAAAGTCTATGATGCGTAGCCTTGTTGTTAAATGAGGTTATGTAGGTACGGTATTATATTAAACTTGAATATTCTAAGCTTTAAATATAAATGCCCATATAATTTTACTGATTTCTTAACTGACAAATTTCTATATGAGCCCTTTGTTATAATAATGCAAACGAGGATTGTCCCTGTAGTTCTGGGACCAGAATAGGGCTACAGTATCCCCTGCCTGTCGTAAGAGGCGACTAAAAGGGGGCTTCCGGGGTTGCGGACGGCAAGAGTGCGAGCTCGAATCCCGGAGTCCTCTACGCAGCGCCGAGGATGGCCACCGGGGTTTTAGTGCGGTAAGAATCCCACATCACCCCGTGCCGCTCCCACGGCATAGGGTACCTTTTCAAGGTTTCCCCCTCGTCACCAAAAAAAGAGCAAACGAGGATATTTTTATACTATAGGAGTAGCAGACTAGCATGCAGTCCACCTAATGGTAATAATCAACTCAGATAGGATTATATTCCTATCTGAGTTCGGCCCCAGATGCCTTGCTATCCGTGAAGACTAAGATGGAACGCCTCGGATAAGTTTTGCCTTTGCCACACCCTTCTAACCAGAACAGAGCAACGCTTGACACCGCTCTTATGATGGCATAAATATACATATATACAACTCAAAGGTGACTAGCTGACGTAGTGATCTATCAACGCACAGCCCAAACCACTGGACGGATGGGGCTGAAATTTGGCATGCAGGTAAATGTTATGACGTAGGCATCCGCTAAGAAAGGATTTTGATCAATTCTACCCCCAAGGGGATAAAATAGGGGATGAAAATATTACTTTGTAACGCGAGCGAAGCCGCGGGCAAAAGCTCGTGATGGCATAAAAGTGTGGCGGTGGTCCAAACAACGAACTACAAAGAGCTATACCTTCAAAGTTAATGGATTTTTATAGATAAACCTAAAAGTATCACCTACTTATTTCTTGTACCCTTTATTTTTAATATTACTATTATTTGTTATTGCAGCACTCTTATGACCTCGTAAAATATCATATGTCTATCTATGCCGCTTCAATAGATAAAGTCATATGCCAGACGAGTTACAAAATAATAGATTTTAGGGCCTGTTTCAAAAATAAACTACATACTACCCTTAATATTGACCCTTGACGACCCGCGTGGTGGAGCGGTCACCATACCGGTCTGACGCGCAGAGGGTCCCGGGTTCGATCCCCAGCCAGAAATTTAAATGATGAATTTAGATTTCTGTTTCTGGGTCTGGGTGTTTGTGTATTTGTCTCTGTGTGTGTACATGGCACCCACGATACAGGGAATCCTAGTGTGGGGCTGTGAGTGTAGAAAGCGTAAGCGTAATATATACAAGATTCCATAACATTGTATATTGACGTAAAATAACCAAAACCACCATGTTTATCATATTTATTGAATACGTAACATATTTTGTGGTAAAACATGGTGCTTGTAGCATGAAACAGGAACATTTGCCTTCAGGCCAATCTCATAAAGACATACCTTGTCCGCGTACACTCTCATTATTGTAATTGCATTCGATACTCTTTGATGATAAGTAAACATTTATTGAGTAGTGTAGTCGCATAGATTTTGTTCCTTTAATTCCAGTTTCAATTTGCGATGGTCCATTAGATTTTTACTTTACGACAAAGAATATATAGAAAATACCTAAAACAATCACCCAGACTTAAAACAGACATTTAAATTCTCGATTTAGGGCCCCGGAAAATGGCAATTATAACCTCGACCATCGACTTTTTGGAAATTAGATGCAATGATGCTGGGATCAAATGCCGATTGCATTGATTCTTGGATGTAATCGACAAATAAATAATAAAAGCGCATTCTCGATGTCGCGATCGAATGCTCAATCGCCAAAACCTGATGCAATGATCCAATCGTCAAATCGCGAATCGCCGTTACTAAACATAATATATCTGCTGTCGTTAATCGTTAATGCTTAATCGGAGATTAAATTTAAAATACTATGTTGTGGCAGCTTTTGAAAGGTAACAAAGACCAATCCCCAATCCAGTATTGACTATGAATTACCAGCGCAATCCCCTCACATCGTTCAAATAGTATCGATTGCATTATCCATACCGCGAGTGCCACCCGGCGCTTAACATGCAAAACGTTGTCGCTACAAGACAATTTGCTTTTTGTTCATCTCCTCAGGTGTTAATTATGTTAAGTGATCGGGATAGCTTGTATGATGTATCAACTAACGACTTGTTTCATTATACTTGTTCTTGTTTGACTTTGACTTTAAACTTTATTAAAGAAAATAACTATAAACATATTATCTTTGAAGGTAGAATTCTTTGTGGTTCGACTTTGACGGCACCACGGCCACACCTATTTCTGCCTAATAACAGCAGTGTTAAGCGCCTCGTTCTGGTTTGAAGGGTGTGGTAGGGGAGACATACTTTTCCGAGGCATTCTATCTTTATCCTCAGGGGTAGCGTTTAGGGTTTAGCGTAGGGGTTGGTATATGTGTGGCGGTGGTGCAGCCGGAGTAGAATCACTAAGAGTTCTACCACCTTTAAAACGTGTAAGTTTATCCACGATATTTTTGTTAAATCATTAATTAATTATTATGGTTATACTATCTTAATTATTTTTAATTTCTTCGACTCATTACAAATAATACATAAAATGTTTAAAAAACATAAAATGGATCGTCTTCCTTGATAATTTCACTTTTCTTTTCTTCGTAGGTTCTCGTAAGTTTGATAGTATTCTGTAAGTTTCTTAAACTTTGTAATGGTGTAAAAAAACTTGATGAGATGCGGGTACTCACTGGAATATAAAAAGCATGTGTGTATTTCTGTGCATAAGTAAGAAATTACGAACGCAATGTTATATAACGTGACGTAACATAACGCAATGTTATATAACGTAACGTAATGTAACGCAATGTGACATGACGTAACGCAATGCCCTGTAACATAACGTGATGTAAGTAACGCAATGTGATGTAACGTAACGTATCATATTAATTTTACCAAAATAAACCAGGAAAGCAGCTTTCATACGTTAGAAATAGATGTAGCGGTATTTTCTCTGGAGTGGAACCACAAATGTTCTACTACATTACCTCATATGAGATGCTTATGTCTCTATGCCCAATCCTAGAGAACTTATGTAGCTAAGAGTTTTCATCAATATTATATTAAGTAATAAGGCTTACGAGAATAACTAATATTTTATATTTACGCAATAGCATGAATTTTATTTTATTTATTTTAATAAAATATTGATTTATAAATAAAAAGCACTCACCATTCGGTCCAAAAAACTCAAGATCCATTCTTGCCAAATCCGTAAACTCAAATTTGAAATCCAAATTTAGTGTTTTTATTTTCCTATACCTACTATACGTGTCTTTTATGAACATGATCTTAGGTGCTTTAGTTTTGTTCCTCTTTGGAATGGATATGATCTTGACGTAGTCCAGAATGTCTTCCTGGTGGAAACCTGTGTCGAACCAGAACCTGGTTTCGCTTCGCTTGTTACACATCACTGTCACCATCACGCAAGTTATGTTTGGGAAGAACAGATCGTACATGGAGACCTGTGGATAAAAAGAGTACTCGAAGTGTAACTTCTTTTGCAATCCGAGCTTCAATATTGAAACTACGAATATTATTATTAATAAATTAGTATAACATTAAATAGATGAATAAATTAAATTAAAAAAATCAAACAGTTGATAAGATTTTGTGTATTAAGTATTTTTATTGTGATGATGTTTATTGTTAAAAAAGATAACTTGATGTTCTTAGTTAAGAAGACTGCTGATCAAGTCACCTATAAAAGAAAAAACTAAATGGAATCCCTTTAGAAGCTGCGGTACCAAGGGCACATTCCGATACATACATTAAACTCAAAACATCTTAAACTGAGTTTAAGATAACACCCGTCTTATATATTGGGGGTTTAAAAAACGTGCAATTCATTGACGACTTCTGCTTTTGTGAAAGAAGTTTGACTTTTGTTAAACAAGTCACAGAAGTCAAACTTCTCTGGCTTCTAATGTTACGAAAGTTGCGAAAAATAATCTTACAGAGTAAACACCAACTGCAGTGTGCCCAGGGGTTTTTATGGTGCCATACTCTCTGTACATCAGAATACCATCGATGGAATCACATTTTCCATACACATTCTCCTTGACATATGCTAAGTCTGAAATCATTACATTAAGTTATTCAGTCCGACACGTAGAAGGTTCCGGGTTCGATTTCTGTACGGGTTTCTGATACGAGTATTAAATGTCGTTATGATATTAAGCGAAAAAGCAACGATGGAACACGCGAACTTCATTCGTCAAATGTGTTGACGGAACTTTAAGTATTCATCATCGTTGAAACATGGTAGAGGTAGCTTTGACCGGGGAAATCATCATCATCATCAACCCATTGCTGTCCCACTGCTGGGCACGGGTTTCCTCTCATAATGAGAAGGATTAGGCCATAGTACACCGCGCTGACCAAGTGGGTATTGGTAGACTTCACATAGGTACCTTTAAGATTTTCTTTTATAAATCTCTCAGGTATGCAGGTTTCCTTACGATGTTTTCCTTACCAAGTGATAATTAATTTCTAATACGCACATAATTTCGAAAAATCAGAGGTGCCAGGGATTTGAACCTCGGATCTCTCGATCGAGAGGCCGAGTTTCTTAACCACTAGACTATTACTGCCTTTGCTGCTCGTTTACTATAAAACAATTAACTTACCCGGTCTCATAACTATGGTGTTATCACTAATCTTTGATAAGAGAAATGTGTCCATATCTTCATATGGTTCTTCCATCCCTTGTTCATACTCATAGTTGGTTCGTCTGTACTTTTCGTTTATCTTTGGTGGTATGGAGGACCTTATCCAGGGAATGTATGGAAATAATTCTATGAATCTGGAGGGTAGAGAACATCCTGGGCCATAGATGCTTATACCTATCTGAAAAAGTATTTAGGCTTAATTCTCTTGGTGGTTGAATCCCTCAGTTTTATTAGTCCAGATGATGGTCAGTGACTACTGCATCATACGGATATCTATCATCAACCCTAAATAAGATTTGGTTTCTACCCCTACCACCTTTAAAACATATCTTGGAAAATTCTCTTTATTTTCTTTTTGTAAAGAAAGAAGAATTGTGTAGGTGCCTTTTTGATGTTTTTCTACATTATTTAAACACAAGTGATTGTTTCTTATATACATATAACTATTAAAAATGCGAGGAGCGTGTTTGGGGTTTGCATCTCGAACTCCTCGATTGAAATGCCGAGTTTTATCCATTAGGCTATCACTGCTATTTTCAATATTTTTTTTGCTTATATATCAAATTGCTTATGTATCAAATAATTGATAAACTAGTATAATACCTACCAGTATCCAAGTGTTTCCAGATTTAGCAGTTAGCGCTCTTCCAGAATCACTAAGACATTGCTTCATGGACTTTGATACTTTATAACACATACTGTGAGTAGGTTGTAGTGATGTGAAGTCCAACTGAAATATAAAAGATAAAAAAAACATGAAATGTAGGACCTGTAAATATCAAAAATATTTTTAAAAACTTTGAAAAAAAGAAGGCTCTATGTTCGGCTCTATGTATTTTTTAACTTTCATTTAGAACTCTCATTAATACTGCGCATAGACAGTACACAAGTTAAGCAAAGTTAAGTTGGCAATCGGATGGGTGACCGTTAGTGGCTCCGAAGGCCACGTTAAGCCAAAAACTCCTATAATTAATCTATACTTTTCTCCACTACTCACTATTGAAGCAGCATTTTGGTTTTTTTTATGCAACTCACCTCTTGTTCTTTGTAAAATCCTTGACAATCAATTTCATTAACTCGCTCCATTTTACTTGAGACTTGCTGAATCCGTTGGTTACCTTAAACATAAATATTGTTTTACTAAACTACCCTCATAGTATAGTGGCTAACAAGTCAATAAAAAAAATCATCATCATCATCATCATAAAAAAAATATCAAAGGACTTATCATCATCATTAGCAACCCATTACGCTGTTTGTCCACTGCACCGTCACCGAGCCGATACCGATAATTAATGACGGCGCCGAAGTAGCGTACACATACTATGGGATGACGGTGCTCGGGTGACGGACGTTCGGTGGACAAGCTGCTATAGCAAATGTATGTACGCTACTTCGGCGCCGTCGTTAATTATCGGTATCGGCTCGGTATCGTGGTTGGTGGACAAACAGCGTTACTGTCCCACTGCTTGTATCATAGTTAAATGGCACAGATCGAAACTAGTGGGCAACAGCTGCGGTTGTTTCAGTATTACCATGCTCAGTCAGCATTATAATGGTTGCGTATGGTTCCATTTGTTCTATACAAATCAAAAATATATACTAATATATAATAATAATAATAATATTTTTTTATTTCAGACCACACGTGATCCATAAAATAGTGTTAGTACAGAGTAACTTATCCTATGTTAGTACAAAAAAAAAACATACAAACAAAAACAAAACAAAAGAAAGAAAATACAAGTAGAAGAAAAACACCAAAGTCTAGCGTTTGTTGACGCCTACGTGTGCACTATTCCAGACATAACAGATATAAACGTTGTTCATGCCTATACTTGGCACTCATACGAGCCTTATTATTAATACTACTATAGTGTACTTTTAAGTACTATATAATGTATCGTATATGTTGCTGTTGGCATGTAAATAAATAAATAAATAAATAAGCCCAGCCACGCAGTTTCCCAGGTTCGAACTCCCGATAAACAGACACAAATGCGATTAACTGACATTTTTATTTTGAGTCTAGATTACCTTAATGTGAGTTAATGGAACCCCGGACACGAAAATCTTATATATAAAATTCTCGTGTCACAGTTAATTACCATACTCCTCCCAAACGGCTTTACCCATTTTTACCAAATTTTATATGCATATTCAGTAGGTCTGAGAATCAGCTACTATTGGGGGCTACTATCTATTGGGGGGCGGCGGGGCTACTATCGATAAGGGTTGTTCACCCTTAACATTTTTTTATTTATATGGTAACACAAGGTTTGCCGGGTCAGCTAGTTGAAGTATAAAATGTACATATCTACTTATTTTATTTTTAAATTATTTAATGCTAATTCTACTCACTATCAGTTAATCCAAAAGTATAAACATTTTCATATACGCCATCGTTGACTGGCCAATTTATCGGATTCCCTGAAAACAGTTGCATTACATTGAATTACATTACATTAATTGCATTGTATTGAAAGGGATTGCAGTTAATTAAATTAAATTTCATTACATTATGCATTGAATTCTAAGGAATTGCATTACGTTAAGTTACATTGCATTCAATCGAACTGAATTACATTGGATTATATTGCGTTGAATGGCATTGGGTTTAATTTAACTGCATTGATCCGTATTGCATTCAATCGAACTGAATTACATTGGATTGCATTATATTACATTAAATGGATATTGGATTTCATGTAATTGCATTGATCCGCATTGCATTCAATCGAACTGAATTATTGGCATTAATGGCATTCGATTTAATTTAATGACACGGATCCACATTGCATTCAATCGAACTGAATTACATTTAATTGCGTTGAATGGCATTGCATTAAATTTCATTGAATTAATCTGCATTGTAACATTAAATTATGTTACATCATATTACAGTATTTATTGTTACTTACAATACCCATCATCTACGTCACAATTCAAATAAACCAAGGCTAATGTATTGAATACATTGTCATAGTACTCAGGGTGTAAAATGTAGTTACTGACACCACAGTACCAAGGTGTCTTATCTTTGTAAAATATAGCCTTAGCCAGATATCTGAAACAAAAATCATTGTGTGTTAAAATATATCATATTAAATAAATAATAAATTAGTTTGAAACAAGGAGTTTTTTTTAAGATTAACTTAAATTTAAAAAATCTTGTATCGTTCTGCGCCTTATGTATTATCAGATTTGCAAGCAGTCGGCAGTTGGATGGGTGTCCATTAGTGGCTAAATATCAAGCGCTCTACCGTGTTTTGCAGGGCATTTTGCAGTCAAAACCTTCGAACTTAAGGCTTAAATCTTAAATAGGCTTTAAGTCCTACAAATTCACACTGGTGGAGTGTGGTGGAATATTCTTAAGGCTTTGCCCAGATGTCGGTGTGAAATAAAAGAGGTAACAACTGTTAAATAACACAGAAAATAATAATAAATAATAGCCTCATAATTGTTACCTCAAAGTATTATTTTTAATTTTCGCTACATCATTCGCATTTGCTATAGCTAAGCTTTTTTCTATTAAAACCAATCCTGTCGCTGCATTTCTTTTATGCCTACCTGAAATAAAAGTTTTCATAGTTTGTCATTACGCTTCCCAGAATTTGATCATTATATGATACACTATCTAATAGTGAAATAATACGGCGTATCCAAATTGAATAATTGAAAATTAGTAACTTCTTTAGAATGACGACCTGCGTGGCGAAATGGTCACCATACCGGACTGACGCGCAAAGGGTTCCAGGTTTGATCCCCGGCCAGACATATCTGAATAAATTTAGGTTTCTGTTCTGGGTCTGGTTGGTTGTGTATTTGTCTCTGTGTGTGTCCGTAGCACCCACGATACAGGGAATCCTAGTGTGGTGCAGTGAGTGTAGAAAGTGTTTATTCTTATTAGAATGACAGTGGCGCCACCTGTCAAACTGTCAAACATTGGTCGTACCGATTCTGAAACCATTGTGGGCTCATGCACAACAACTTTGCTAAAGATCATCACATTTTACGATTCTATATAGGATATTCAGACAATCATTCATTTTTACATATACAGATGATAGTTACCTGTCTTAACTCTTAAAATGCCTATCCAAGGCATTATTTCGTTATTCCCTGTCAACATCAGATAGGTATTTGATCCAAAATTTGAATAAGTTAACAAACCTAAAACATTTAATAAAATTAACAAAATGTTAATAGTTTTTTCATAAAGTTACTTAAGTTATGTGGGTAGGAACGAGAACGTCGGAATTAAGGAAAGATTTTTTTTATAATATAGGAGTAGCAGAGGAGCATGCAGTCCACCTGATAATAAGTGGCTACTGCCGCCTATGGACATCTGTAATCAACCCCAGATAGGATTAGATACTCCTACCTGAGGTCGGCCACAGATGCGTCACTACCTCTGAGGACTAAGCTGAAATGCCTCAAAAAGTATGTCTCCCTTACCACACCCTTCAAACCAGAACACAGCAGCGCTACATAGCTGTTATGAGATAGAAATATTTTAAAGGACCATTTCAAACTAGAATCAAAAACTCTATCTTACCTGCAAATACAACCAACATCGACTCTACATTAAGCATAATTGGCTTAAAAAGAAACAACTTGCAAGAAAGTGAAACTGGTTAGACTTGTGCATTAAGCAGTGGTCATAACTGTGTACAAATAAAACAGAGAAAAATAGTAAGGCACTTGTCGTATATCAGATATTAAGCTATACGATAATACGCTATACCGTCGCTTTAGTTCTAACACCGCGAAAAAATTGGCCATTAGGAGTTTTTTTGAATTGAAAGCTTCTTTAGAAACGTTGTACACTTTTTGTGATGGGAAAAAAATATTAAACTCGCGTCAAGACACGTGGCCTGATCGAAAATCCATAAGACGGCAAAGCAAACTGAAAAAGTCAAGATGTTATCCATGTGTGAGCATAGTAAAAAATTGTCAATGGGTGGCGGATTAATTATTTTATTTTTTATTAGGTTTCGAATCTTTTCACTTTTGCCGGCACTTACGGACTGCAGCCCGGTATTTTTTAAAGGAACACAACATTTATTTATTGCATATATTTGCTCGGCCAAATACTCGGTGAAAATTACGCGTTCTCGTTTGAACGGTGTGGTAAGAGAGACATACTTGTCCGAGGCATTCCAATTTAGTCCTCTGGGTAGCGGCACTTTTGTGACTGACTTTAGATAGGAATCTGGTCTTGTCTGCGGTTGATTACAGATGTCCAGATGGCAGAAGCTACTATCAGGAGGACTGCGTGCTCGATGACTACTTTTATATTACAGAAAGTTATAGAAAACGAAGTATATTATACTAAGCGTCATCAAAAAGAATTCTCATCTCGTAAAAAAATAAAATGAATTGTAAATAACCTAAATAATATTTTATAGCAAACCAACTCGCAATGGAACAAGTGTCTAAAGAAACAATTGTTATTGTAGCCGGCAGCGTCAATATTTGAGCTTGAAATATCAACATGTTTTGAGATGAGATGATATTGTAATGTTATCATGAGCAGGAAATATGAGTGATTGGATTTAGGATTTCTATGTTAACTCTGAGGGGCAAAAGGGGCCGGTCTGCCCCGGGACCCCGACCTTGGGGTCTCCAAACACAGTTGCTAAAACAAGGTTAGAACCAAACAATCTGTGAAATGTGCATGAATCAGCGACAAGATCATCGGAATTATACGTATTTTTCGGCGAATAAGTCTATGAACCATTTGTAATTTTGTAACATCGAATCAACTTTTTACACTGAGGCCTTCCAACCAACTATCTGCCCCGGGCCTCCGATCTTAATCCGCCACTGTCCCGCTGTCCTATTGCTGGGCACGGCTCTCCGCTCAAAGTGACTTAAGTGGCTCCCTGGCCAAGGGCAGATTGGTAGACTTCACATCTTTCAAGGTAGTAGATTCATCTGTAGTTCGACTTCGGAGGCGCCATCGCTATATCTACCATTGTTTTATAAAGCAGTTTTCAAGGCTGATGTAATGCGGTTTGAAGAGTGTGGTAAGGGAGACATACCTATCCGAGGGCGTTCCAAATAGGTTCTTAAGGGCAGCAGCGCATCTGTGGCCGACCTCAGGTAGGACTCTGATCATATGTGGATGATTACAGGGGTCCATAAGCAGCAGTAGCCACTTACGATTACCTGGACTGCATTTTCGTTTGCTGCTCCCGTACAAAATAACTTTTGAGAACATTCTACAATTCTAAGGCTATTCTATAAATTCTATGTAAGTTTACAATTTAAAAAATGTTTTTCCTCACGATGTTTTCCTTCACCATTAAGACATGTGATTATTTTCTATAAGTATAAATTATTGTTTATGTAAATGCTGTTATGTTATTTATATTCTTGGTAATATTATTCATAAGTAGTAATACTCTTATACGTGCCACACACATTACGGTGCACCGGAGAGGTCTACCTGTTCAGGTATGCCTGCGCAGGTACACCGAACTGTGGGAATAGACCTGTGCAGTTTTTTTAACCTGTGCAGACGACCGGGGCAAGATCAAAAATCAATTCTTTCTTGTTACACCGTACGGTGCGTCATCGTCTTCAAGATGCCATCGCTACAGAAAACACCGTACGGTTAGTAGTACACCGGAACGTCTCCATACACGCTACCGACGTGCGGTTGACCGGTACCCTTACGCTGTTTGTCCACCGCCACCGTCACCGAGCCGATACTGATAATGAATGACGGCACCGAAGTAGCGTACACACATTTACTATAGCAGTTTATCCACTGCACGTCCGTCACCAGAGCACTGTCATCCCGGCCGCCGATATTTGGAGTAGATCGGCGTGACCGCTAGATCGGCACCGAGATTTTGACGGGCCGATGTGCCGGCAATATAAAACACGTTGGAACTTGTCCATACACTGCTGTCACACGCGTGACAATACCCTTACCAGGAGTTTTTACGTTTCGACAAATATGACTGTTTTGGACAAACTATCGCCGTCACGACTTATTAAAATCGGCCCCAAAATAATCTCGTTCTCGGTTTCGGTGACGGTGCGATGGACAAACGACCATAGTATAAGTTTTAACGTTTGCTCGAAAACGTTCAACTTTTACGAATTTGCTCATACAGCGCCCCCGCGGACCGTATCGGAACTAAAATTCCGTAATATAAGTTCCAAAAACGGAACTATAACGCTATCAAAATTCAATAAAAAATGTAAAAATAAATACATTTTATTTATATTTGTTGAATTAAATGTCGTTACAATTGACTATTCAGTTTTTAAAACTCAAAATGCCGAATTTTAGTTCCGATAAGGTCCACGTGCGGCGCTGTATAAGCGAATTCGTAAACGTTGAACGTTTTCGAGCAAACGTAAAAACTCGTAATAAGGGTACTGTACACTTACCATGAGTTTTCAAAAAATCTCACAATTTTACTTTACATATACTCAATCCATTATTCTGTTCCGTTTGCTTTAGTAGACTGAGTAAACGTAACAATAAGTAAGTGCTGAAGTCTTTTTGTCTGCCTCACATGTTCGCAAAAAAGAGAGACAAAACAAAATACGCCATTTTGTCAATTTAGACATTTAATGATACGTTACTGACACTATAGTTCTGATAGAATCCGCTAGGGGCGCTGATTGGAATTTGTATGGGCGATACGTAAACAAATACCAAAACAGTCATATTTGTCAAAACGTAAAAATCATGGTAAGGGTACTGTACAGGCAAACCTGCGCAGGTAAACTGTCCGGTAGATCGTAGCGTGTACGGCTTACATTAGGCTAGTAATTATCTGTCTAAAAATAACATCTCGCAAACAATTGTCGGTAAATCAGTCAGGATGAATTTACATGTTTCTTAGTTTGTTTTTAAACTTAACAATGCAAAATATTCATACAGAAAATTGAATTTTATTCTCACCTGGAATAATTTACTTAATGAAGCTAAGTACAAAGTATGTTTCGTTTTATTTCGAAATGAAGAACCAGTACTGTGAAGCCACCTTGTGAAGTGGTGGTAGTTGTATTGACATTCAAAAAGTGCTTTTTTTATAATATAAGGGGAGCAGACGAGCATGCAGTCCACCTGATGGTAAGTGGCTACTCCCGCCCATGGACATTTGTAATCAACCCCAGATAGGATTAGATGTTCCTAGCTGAGGTCGGCCACAGATGCGCCGCTACACCTGAGGACTAAGCTGGAACGCCTCGGAAAAGTATGTCTCCCTTACCACACCCTTCAAACCGGAACACAGCAGCGCCTAACACTGCTGTTATTAGGTAGAAATAGGTGTGGCGGTGGTGCCGTCGGAGTCGAACCATAAAAGGTTCTACCACCTTCCAAAAAACGTGCTCTGTAAAGAACCTATTTTGAATTTTAAAAAATGATTTGATTTGATTTATATAATCTTGAAGGTAGAACCCTCTGTGTTTCGACTCCGGCGGCACCACCACCACACCAGTTTCTACAGTGGTTAAGCACTGCTGTGTTCTGGTTTGAAGGGTGTGGTAAGGGAGAAATACTTTTCCGAGACATTCTAGCTTAGTCCTCAGGGATAGCGGCGCATATTTGACCTACCTCAGATAGGACTGTAATCTTATGTGGGATTGATTACAGATATCCATAGGCGCCAGTAGACACTTACCATCAGATGGACTGCACCGTTAGCAACAGCCATCTTATAGGAAACAGATATAACAATCTAAAAATAATGTCTTAGAGAATGAAAGTAAAAACTAATCTTATAACTGACATTGATACTTTAAATCCAAATAATCTTGATCCCTTTCATTTCACACAATCTGTCAAACTAAAGCCGTGTCACTTCAGAGTTGATCTCGCGAGAGGTCACCTTACACTGGTTATTTATATCTCATCATTTGTGATAAGCTTATCTGGATTATCTGCTGATTAACTAAATGAATACAAGGATTTTTGTATTTTATGTAAAGGAAAATAGAGTTGGATTTCGATTGTAAAGTTTAAGACAAGATTATAGATATATTTGAAGACGCAGCTGATTTTAAAACAAGCATAACCTTTATGTACAAAGCACACAAAATATTCGCACATATCTACAGAAAGTTTCATGGAATTATCAGCCTTATTTCAACTGTTTTATATAACACTTAAGTTTAATTTTGCGTGTGGCAATTTACGTAGAGTTACAAAACTTATGAGGTACATACTATTATCTATATTGTTTGAAGTTTATACTTTAGCCAAAACAAAACACAACATTTCCATTGAAGTCGTTTTTAAAGTAATATGTAATTGAAGTCAAAATAAGTCGGTCACAGAGTAATCATGTTTTTGGAGGACAGAGAGTTGGTTTTCCTCGTTTTTGGCTTAGTGATATTGTGTCTAGTGTTCGCGTATCTACAGGCCTGTGATGTGATTATCGCACGAATTGTTTTTAGGATTTTCAGTAAGTAAGGAATGTTATCTATACTTATTTATGTGTTACTAGCTGACCCGGTAAACGTTGTGTTGCCATATAAAAAAAATGTTAAGGGTGATCAACCCTTATCACTTAGGGGTATGAAAAATAGATAGTAGCCGATTCTCAGACCTACTGAATATACGTATAAAATTTGGTGGAAATCGGCAAAGCCATTTCGGAGGAGTAGGTAACATTGTGACGAGAGAATTTTATATATAAGATGTCCACGGAGGATGGTTGCTACCTCTAATCAGGTGGACTGCATGCTCTTTTTCTACTTCTAGGTGTTATATTAAAAAAAAAACTTTCAGTCTTTTCTACAGACATTAAAAATAGCAATAGCTATATTGAGCAAAATTGCTATTTTTTTTAAAGGTCTATAAGGTGTTTTCTACTTCTAGGTGTTATATAAAAAATGCTTAAAAAACTTTGTCTTTTCTATAAGCGTTAAAAATTGCAATAGCTATATTGTGGCACAATTGCTATTTTTTAACATGTTCTATAAGGTGTTTTCTACTTCTAGGTGTTATATAAAAAATGCAAAAAATAACTTTTAGTATTTTCTACGGGCGTTAAAAATAACAATAACTATATTGAGCGAAATTGATATTTTTTTAACATATTCTATAATGTGTTTTCTACTTCTAGCCTCTAGGTGTTATATAAAAAATGATAAAAAAAACTTTGTCTTTTCCACAGGCGTTTAAAATATCAATAGCTATTTTGAGCAAAATTGCTATATTTTTTAACATGTTCTATCCGATGTTTTGTACTCCTAGGTGTTATATAAAAATGCTAAAAAACTTTGTCTTTTCCACAGGCGTTAAAAATAGAAATAGCTATATTAGCCAAAATTGCTATTTTTTTTAACTACACAACAAAAACTACTGGACCGATTTTAAAAATTCTTTCACCATTCGAAAGCTACATTATCCACGAGTAACAAAGACTATATTTTATATGAAATATATTTGATAAATAGATTTTGAGGCGGTACAAAGTTTGTCGGGTCAGCTAGTAAGTTATATAAAAAATGCAAAAAAATAATACTTTTAGTATTTTCTACAGGCGTTAAAAATAGCAATAGTTATATTGAGAAAAATTGCTATTTTTGTAGCATGTTGTCAGATAACGGTTTCCAAAAGTAATAACGTGTGCTCTTGATTTTAGTTTCGGCTATCTGTGTTGTAGTCACATTAGTAATTTAGGTTTAATGTGAACTTACTAAATTTTGAAAGTCATCATCGTTATCAATGTCTGAAGTTGTTGCGAGCGGGTGTAGTCATACAATTTGCTATGGCGACTTCATTCATTTCTATATTCAAAGCGGACTAGCAGTTTTACGCGGACTATACTCACTGCCTCACAGCAAGACATAAGGTTGTATATTAGAAGAATTCGTTTTTGATGGTGGTAGAACTATCGGTGTTTTAACTACGGCGGCGTCACACCTATTTTTGCCTAATAACAACAGTTTTAACGCTGCTGTGTTTTGGTTTAACGAGTGTGATAAGAAAGACACACTTTTAAGTCCACATTCCAGCTTATTCCTCAGGTGTAGTAACGTTGCATCTGTGCCTGACCCCAGGTAGAGTTCTAATCATATTTAGGGTATAGGGTTCATTACAAATGTCATAGAGCGGCAGTAGTCGTAAACCATTAGTTAGTCTTTCATAAACGTACTAATATCAAATCAAATTAACAAATTATTAATTGTTAATTAATTAATTAGTAATTATTTTAACATTGTTTGGAAAAAACACTCTTTTAATACGAATACCTAGGTACGATTTAAAAAATAACCTTATAAGTTGCTTATATGCTGACCTGTCGAAATTTGGATACTTTTTCTTTCCCCTGTCTTTTGGAAACCCCGGCCAGTAGCCGTTTGCCCTCATCTAAATCCGATCTTGCCTAGGTTATCTTTACTACCTACTTTAGTTATTTCCCAAAACAATAAAAACATCATTTCGCCTACAACATTGACCGACCAATTAATGATTTATCAAATCACCATTCCATAGATACATTATCACAATTTTCGATAAAACCACCGTAGTAAGGCGTCGCACCTATGTTTCATATGTAAATAAAATGGACTATTTAGTGCTTTTTACACCCTTCATCTTCATAATTGTACTATACGGGCTCGCGTGTATCTGTCTAAGGTGCTGTGAGCTGTTCGGTAAGTGATTTTCGTTTTTTAACTGTCAAAATCCATTTTGTGTGAGGTCTTTTGTCTCGTTCTCAAAACGTAAGAATGAAAAAGCAATAGGGAATCGGAAATTACAAATAATATAAATTGAAAATTATGTATATTTTTGGTTTTAAAAATGTGAACCAATTTTCATTTTTATTATGAGATTTTTCGCTAACAATAATGTTGTGTCTTTTTATCAAAAAATAGTTTTAGTCGTAATTAGTCATTGAAGATTTCCATGACGTAACTAATTACCTATTTTTAGAATATTAAATACAATAATCGGACAGTTACTTTATTAATCTATGATATCTAATTTTGACATCTGGGAGGAAAAACAATAAATTATCTTGGATTACAATTAGTGACGTCACTAATAAGGTACATGTTGTTTGTTTAAATCATATTATATTAATGTTGATTATAGTCTATGAAAAAAATAATTAACATCCAAGAACCAAGTCAATATATAAAGGCATTCAATATTACTTAAATATTTATTTAACATCCTTTACTTTCCTTTTCTTAATCAATATTGACGATAATGACATGTATTTACTATTATTATTACAACGATGTTCGGTAAAAAAATACTATTTTAATAGTTTTAATTCAAATTGAAAATCATGACAATGTAAACGTGTTCTATAATATTTATAAGTTACAGCGCCATCTATTGTTGAGTAGCAAAACTAAAATAATGTACGTTCTGTGTGTTATTGTTTTAGTTGATAAAATTACCGACAGATGGCAAATAACATATTTTTAATATTTTGTATTTTTATTATTTACTTCTCACATTGCTAATTAGTAAGCAGAGTGTTATTAAGTTTAGTGTAACAGAAATAAATCACATGGCGTGATTTTTCGATTCAATCATTACTAGAAATTTTTAATTTCGGAATTATAAAATGTACTTTTCTACCTAATATCTTCCTTTACATATTTGTCTCTTTATTGTACTTGTCTTTATTTTCTCTTTTTTTCCTATATTAATTCCATAAAGTTTTAGTTTTGATTTAGTATAGGTTATTCGTATTTTAAGATAAATAATAAAATCGGAAGTTATACACGGACTAGCAAGGCGTGAAATATTTAAAACATAAAAGTATGCTTATATAAATAATTAAAAGTATATCTAATGTTTTTGAATAAATATCAAGAGTATAATATGGGTAATCACTTCCTAAATACCTCTTGCGCCACACTATTTTTAACATGGTCAATAAAGAGTAAATAAAAATAAATAAATAAATAAATACCTAGTGTGAAGAGCGTATCAGTACGTCCATCATCATCAACCCATTATTGTCCCACTGCTGGGCACAGGTCTCCTCTCAGAATGAGAAGGATTAGGCCATAGTCCACCGCGCTGGCCAAGTGCGTATTGGTAGACTTCACATACCTTTAAGATTTTTTTTTTATAAATCTCTCAGGTATGCAGGTTTCCTCACGATGTTTTCCTTCACCGTTTAAGCAAGTGATAATTATTTTTTTTATCAGTACGTAAATTATATAAAACTAGCTGACCCGGCAAACGTTGTGTTGCCATATAAATAAAAAAATGTTAAGGGTGAACAACCCTTATCACTTGGGGTATGAAAAATAGATAGTAGACGATTCTTAGACCTACTGAATATGCATATAAAATTTGGTGAAAATCGGTAAAGCCGTTTCGGAGGAGTACGGTAACTAACATTGTGACACGAGAATTTTATATATAAGATATATACATAAAATAGCAATGTAACTAGGTCTGTGTGTACAAGAAGTAATAAATGAATGTTTGTTGCATGATTTGTGGTTCGGCTTCGGCGGCACCACCACCAAACTTAGTTCTGGTTCATAACAGCAGTGTTAAGTGCTGCTGTGTTCTGGTTTGAAGGGTGTGGTAATGGAGACATACTTTTCCGAGGCGTTCCAGCTCGAGTTCCAGCGCGAGTGCTCAGGGGTAGCGGCGCATCTGTGGCCGACCTCAGGTAGTATCTTATCCTATGTGGAGTTGATTGCAGATGTCCATGCGCGGCAGTACCCGCTTACCGTCAGATGGACTCCATGCTCGTCTGCTACTCCTATATTATAAAAAAATGTCATCGCAAATCTTCGCTTGATATGATAAATATTATAGAGATTGAATTAGAAATTATGTAAAGTTAGGTTATCTATCTTGTTTTTAATAAAAACAGAACAATGGCTTGATTTGCAAGGTTGCAAGGCTTAGGAAATTTACACACGAAACTTATAACATGATATGTTATTATTTGTTCGTAACTTATAATACATTATTTATAGAGATGCGAATATATTCGGTTCGACTATTTTTATTTTCTTGTATACACGACATGGTACAAGGAATAAAACACAAAACTTCTATAACATTTATGTTATATTATAAATCAAACTAAAATCCTATGAAGAATGTGTTGAATAAATCTAATAAAATAAAGTTATCAAACTTCAAATCAACAGTTATTTTGAAACCTCAAGTCAACACATTTATTACTTAATCTATAGTTAGTATAGTCAACATTATTTTTAACCTTAAATAAGTATTTATTTTTAAAACTCAAATCAACATTTTAAAGTGTTAATGAACACACATAACTGGTAAATTGGCAATAGAGAAATGGTAAACTGAATAATTCGAATATTAGGTTCGGTTAAGGGTAAACCGAATATTATTCGGTATTCGGTTATTCGGTGAAACCACTATTCGGCGCATCTCTAATTATTTATAATTCTATTCTATATACATTATTTATAATATAATTAGTATTCGTAAATAATGGATATTAAAATCCTTCATGCTTATTTATACTATACATTAAATATCTCTTCGTTGGTTTCAGAAAAGGTGAAATCCTTTTTTATTCATTTTTTCGTTATTTTTTTACTTTTATGATTATTTTTTAATTTAATGAATAATTACATTATTTATTTATTTTTATGTATAGCCGTAAAATTATTAAAATAGTAAGTATAGGTTATATGTATATCTTTAAAAAAAACGAACACTTGAACGTCCTTTTTAGCCAAAAATTTAAAAAGATACCGATAAGATAAAATAATCAGGGTTTCGAGGTGTCAATTGAAAAGCCACGTTGTCATTCACATCTATGTCATAAAACAAAGAGTCATAACCTTGTGGCTCCTTAACCAATTTGTCAATATATGAAATAGATATGCAAATATAAGGCAATAAATACCTACCACAGTAAACGTCCGTCTGTAAATGCCTTAAGCGTGACTCGACATTTTAAAAAGGATGTAACGTTATGTCATAGAGGATGAAAAAACAGGCTTCTAAAAGGTCATACATTTTTCATGTTGCATCTCTGTCAATTTAATGTCATTAGGTGGTAGAACCCTCTGTCGTTCGACTCCGATGGCACCGCCACACCTACTCGTATTTCTGCTTAACTAAAGCAGTGTTAAGCGCTGTTGTGTTCTGGTTTGAAGGGTGTGGTAAGGGAGACATACTTATCCGAGGCGTTCCAGCTTCGTCCTCAGAGGTAGCGACGTTTTGTGGCCCACCTCAGGTGGGAATCTAGTCTGTAGTGTCGTCGTCGAACCACAGAGGGTTCTACTTGAAAAGCACATCGGACGTATAAAGGCAGGTGTTCGTATAAAAAGGCTTGGATTAGGAGTCTATTTAGTTCATCTACATTAATTTAATCCTTACTAGTTCTTGCTAATATTATAAATCCGAAAGTAACTCTGTCTGTCTGTCTGTCTGGTTGTCTCTTCTTCAAGCCTAAATCACTGAACCGAGTTTAATGAAATTTTGTACAAAGATAGTCTGAGACCCGAGAAAGGACATAGGATAGTTTTTATCCCGGAAATCCCACGGAAATTAGGGATGGCGATCTAAGATTGATTAATCGGAGAATCGACCTTTTGGGCCCAAAACATCGATTATTTTAATCGATATTAGTAAGGATTGAATCGTAATCGTAATTGATTTTATGTATGTTAGTATTTTATATTATTTTCTTTTAAACGCGGACGAAGCCGCGGGCAAAAACTAGTAAATTTATAAATTCAGGTATTTTAGTGTCTGTGATTGACCTTTACTAGCGATGATTTGCAAAAACCAAATCGCAATTAGCATTTTCGCAACGTCTCGTCACCTTGTACTGCTGTAGCTGTATTTCGATGTTTTATGACTTCAAGTTCATTTTTTATTGTCTATGGTTTTAATGTGACATATTAAAAAAATCATTGTCTATGGTTTTAATGTGACATATTAAAAAAATCATTGTCTAAGGTTTTAATGTGACATATTTTACAAAATTATTGTTGATGGTATTATACAAGTTATTTTTTTAATGGTCTATGCGTAGATACTGATTGTTAAAAAGCTATAATAATATTTTACAATTGATGCGATATTTAAGCCGGTTATTAATAATGAATCTATCCAATGTCTTGCCTATCAAAGATCGACATTTGACTTAGTACTAAATCAAATCAAATCAAATCTCTTTATTTCTTAATATAGGTTTTGCAGGTGTTCGTATGGTTATACAAAGTGCGCTATATTCGACCTTTTCGGGTATACAAATGACATAATTTGTAAGTCCTATTACAAATTATTAAAAAAACTGTCATTATCATTATTTACATAAGTATTAATATTACTAGGTCAATGCTGCTCATTTATAACCAACTTCAAATTTATCTAAAGCCGTATCTGAGATGGGATGCCACTCCAGAAGTCCGGAGGACTAAGATGTTTGTTGCTGTCTTATAAGTCAGTTGGCATCTACACCCTTTCACCGAAACGCAGGAATTGCTTCACGTTAGAAATAGGCGTGGCGGTGGTACCTCTAAAGTCGAACCATTCAGGTCCTACTTCCTTTTGCACAAGCTGAAAAGACTTATATAAAACCCATGTAAAACGCTTTCTACACTCACAGCCCCACACTAGGATTCCCTGTATCGTGGGTGCTATGGACACACACAGAGACAAATACACAAACACCCAGACCCAGAAACAGAAATCTAAATTCATCATTTAGAAATTTGTCTGGCCGGGGATCGAACCCGGGACCCTCTGCGCGTCAGACCGGCATGGTAACCGCTCCGCCACGCGGGTCGTCAAACCCATATCTTTAACCCATTTCGGTTCCACTGCGTGACTGAGAGAAATTATGTACATAGTCCACCACCAGGGCCAATTGAGGATTGACTTCGGTAGACTTCAAAAACCTTTCAGCACTTTGTTTTTTTGGAGGTCTCTTAGGCTTGTAGGTTTCCTCACGATGTTTTTTTTCACCGTGTAAGCAAGTGATTTGAAGGTGGTAGAATCCTTTGTGGTTCGACTCCGGCGGCTCCATCGCCGCACCTCTTTTTACCTAATAATAGCAGTGTTCGGTTTTTAAGGGTGTGGTACGGGAGACATATTTTTCCGAGGCGTTCCAGCTTAGTCCTCAGGAGTAGCGGCTCATCTGTAGCATCTGTAATCCTCAGGTAGGATAAAGTGATAATTATTTTTAATAAACACATAACTTTGAAAAATTAGAGTTACGTTCCTGGGATTTGAACCTCGGACCTTTCGATCAAGAGTCCGAGTATCTTAACAACTAGATTATCACTGCTTTATCACTATTTTATATTTATCTATTTATCTAAATGCGAACTAATTAAAGTAAAATACCGCTGTAGTTATAAAAACTGGTTTTATAAAGCAGAAATAGTTCATTCCTCCGGTCTAATTTATTTACAAGCCATTTAGCGTGATGTCAGACACGAAACTGAATCACGTCTTATCATTGTACATCTTCATATCTTTACACTCTCGAACATAATCCTTTCGTACAAAAACACACCTTAAGGCGTTACAATACTGCCGTAAACTTTATCAATTGCAATCTGGCGCGACTAGAATCAATTTGCGAATCCGAATTGTCTTCAAAACACCGACAGCGCGTATTTTGAGCTGACGCGAACTTTGCGCATTAAAATAAAGTGTTCCAATTTTGAATTTGAAGTGGCTGTAAATTTTATCTGTTTCTTTTTGTGTTATTACGATGTATTGATGTTGGCGGGAATATTTGACGTTTTATAATTATCTGTTTTTTTTTTTAATAAAACATGGGTGAAATAGTAAACGATTTTGAGCCAGAAGTGACGACAGAAGCAAAAGATGAATTAAGCGAACAGAGTGAAATTAAAATTATAGGACTTTTACCAGTGATAGTGTTAATTTCGATTATAGTAATAAGACTGATTTTTGTACTCTACAAACATGGTGGTGAGTTTTAATTTTTATTATTTATTGCCAGCCAGTATTTATTAAATTAAAACATAATTATTTAGCATTGGATAATAATATAGGATTTTTATTTATTTACATTTTTCCTTGTGTTTTTAGCAACAAACGAAGAGTGACATGTGACTTATAATATAACTAGCTGACCCGGCAAACGTTGTGTTGCCATATAAATAAAAAATGTTAAGGGTGAACAACCCTTACCACTTAGGGGTTTGAAAATAGATAGTAGCCGATTCTCAGACCTAGGAATATGCATATAAAATTTGGTGAAAATCGGTAAAGCCGTTTCGGAGGAGTACGGTAACTAACATTGTGTCACGAAACTTTTATATGTAACATATAAATAGTTATACTTCGATCACTAAGTTCTTATTAGTGATCGAAGTAGTTATAAGACAGTTTTTTATTATGTTTTTTGTCTGTGCGTTTATGACAAAAATAAATAAGTTTTTTTTTAACACATACCATGTATACATATATACTTACATTACGCTCTGCATATTTTGTCAAATAAACAATTTTAATAAAACATAAATTGTTGGTTAGCTTAATGGCTAAAAACGCCACTGGCTCAAATTAGAAATAAAAAATCAAAAGGATTCACAAAATACAAAAGAAACAAAGTAAACATATTAAGATGAACAAGATCTACTAAAACATCGAGTTTATTAGGGGCTACAAAAATAAAAGATTGATCAACATAATTAAACTATAGGTAGGTAACTAATTATATTGACCTGACGAGTTATTTGTTTAAGAGCACAGATAATTAAGAATTGAGAAAAATAACATTTATCTATGTTTTGCTGACAGCTTAGATATTAGGTAGCGTGTATTTACCCCTCTCTAAACGGCGGGGTTGATATAATTTTAATGTAATGTTGTTTCATCTTATATATAAAATTCTCGTGTTACAATGTTAGTTACCGTACTCCTCTGAAACGGCTTTACCGATTTTTACCAAATTTTTTATGCATATTCAGCAGGTCTGAGAATCGGCTACTATCTATTTTTCATACCCCTATATGATAAGGGTTGTTCACCATTAACATTTTTTTATTTATATGGGAACACAGCGTTTGCCGGGTCAGCTATTTATATTATAACATTTTAAGTAATAATCATATTATTTTGAAATAATTTATAACATCTAGGGGATATTAAACACCTAATAATAGACATAAAAGAGAAATTAAATAATGAAACTTAATATTAAATAATAAATAAATAATCGGCCAAGTGCGAGTCGAACATAACCGGTTCCGTACCACCGAAGGTTCTGAACCATCAAATTTACATTTATTTCTTTGTAGTTATGGCTATCATAGCTGCCATAGAAATAAATGCATTATGAAAATTTGAACTGTCTCCCTAATACGGTGCAAAAGACAAAGCGATAAAACGAAAAATAGCTGTTTCTTGTATTGCGACTCCCATTTATTTTAACGCTTTTTTATTTTTAAGTATTTGGTTTTTATAGCAACCACCGTTATACAAATTCTGTAAGAAAATTAATTGTCTATCTATTATGGTTCAAGAGATAGCGCCTTGTAATAGATGGACAAACAGCGGAGGCTTAGTAATAGAGTTCCGTTTTAACCCTTTGAGTACAGAACCCCAAATTGTAGAATATTATTGAAATAAGAATCCAAACAAACAACAATCAAACGAAATAAGGCGAAATTCGTATCATAACATTTACATACACATGTTTTGAAGGTGGTAGAACCCTTTGTGGTTCGACTCCGGCGGCACCACCGCCACACCTATTTCTGCCTAATAAGAGCAGTGTTAGGCGCTGCTGTGTTCCGGTTTGGAGGGTGTGGTAAGGGAGACATACTTTTCCGAGGCGTTCCAGCTTAGTCCTCAGGAGTAGCGGCGCATCTGTGGCCGACCTCAGGTAGGAATATCTAATCCTATTTGGGGTTGATTACAGATGTCTATGGGCGGCAGTAGCCATTTACCATCAGGTGGACTGTATGCTCGTCTGCTACTCCTATATTATAAAAAAAATTAGTTTCATTTTAACCCTTTGGATACGGAACCCCAAAATGTAGAATATTATTGAAACAAAAATCCAATGAAACGACAATCAAACGAAATAAAGCAAAATTCCTATCATAATATTTACTTAACATGTGTAAGTTAAACGTTGTTAAATGGAGGTCAGAGTAACCTTTAAAAAGAACGCCACATCGATTTGCTTAAACGAAATCTATTCTAAATTCATTTCTACAAATTTCACTACATATAAGTACTCGTTATGTTTTGTTACGGTTTACAAGCATTATGATGACAAAACCTATTACACGAATAAAAAAATATATTATTTTCTTTTTTAAAAATAAAAAAAAAAATATTTATTATTTATAATGTAGGAGTAGCAGACGAGCATTCAGTCCACCTGATGATAAGTGGTTACTGCCGCTCATGGCCATCTAGAATCAACCCCAGATAAAATTAGATATTCCTACCTGAGGTCGGCCATAGATGCGCCGCTACCCTTGAGGACTAAGCTGGAACGCCTCGGAAAAATATGTCTCCCTTACCACACCCTTAAAACGGAACACAGCTACGCCTAACACTGCGGTTATTAGGTAAAGTAGGTGTGGCGGTGGTGCCGCCGGAGTCGAACCACAAAGAGTTCTACCACCTTACACACATTAAATAACACAATTATACAAACATTAAATATTCCCTTAAATTTGTTTACATTGTTAGTTGCAAGTGAAGCTAATATAAAGCGCGTTAAAAACTAAGCTAAACCGAGCTAAGGTTATTCCACATTTGCGATTCGGCACCAACATGGCAATGCGTCAGTCGACATGCATGCATGTAAACACGTGGTGAGTTTTTTTTTTCTTTTTATATATATTTGAACCTGACGATAAAGCAGACGTGCTACCTGATGGAAAGTAGTCAACGTCGCCTATGGACATTTGCAACACCAGAGGAGTCGCCAATGCATCGCCGGTTTTGAAGGAGAGCTCTTTTTGCACCTTTTTTGAAGAGCCCCATGTCATAGCGCTCCGGGAATACCGGGAATATGTTGCGTAGCATGGTCACAACCGGAACTGTGATAAGACCCTAAGATTTGATGTATGAAGCAATCACACGTATATATCGATTAGGAAGTACATAATATAAATGTAATCTTGTTATTCTTAAACAGACAACTAGCAACACGATTAATCTAAATTTGTACGTACTAAGGGTATTATCACAATTGCAATTTAGATTGAGATCAGTAATGAGGCAATCGGTTGACATGCGGCAATCAGTAGACATGCGCGCATGTAAAATCACCGCGTGGTACCCCTTGTATACCGCTAGCGTCGTATCGCAATCGCAACTGTGATAAGGGCCTAAGATGCAAGTTGTTAAGGCATTATCATTGCTATATACATATGGTATGTCTGGTGCGGCATGATTTGTGGGCCGGCAAAATAATGTGTATTTAAGAACAGCTTGGCAACTTATTTGCCGCCCCTGGACGGCACGTTTTCGGGTGCGGCAAAATTTTAAATATGGCGATCTTAGACGAAAGCTTAAAGGTCCATTTCTATGACCCTGTATGAATTTGAGACACTGTGTGGTCCTGAGGACCTTTTTTGAAAGCAGTGAGCGAATCCTAGGCACTTCTTATTAACACGCTTTTATTAGCTTGACCTGTATGTATGTATGTAACGGAATCTTTGAACTCGATTCTTACCCACTTGGAACGGTCCGATTAATTTAAAATTTTAAACACTTATCAAGAACCGATGACAATACACGATTTTAATAATTTTGTCCCAATTGTTTCCTTATTGTCAGGAATAACGATTTTCTTTGTGCGATTTTAGTGTGGTTTTTAGTTTTTGAACTATAATTATTTTAGTATGATTATGGTATAAGGCCTTCTCTTTATTAAAACCCGCGCTCAGTCGAACAATGGATTGATGACGTATCTACTATCTCTGTTACTTGACAATCATGTAATTACCGATTAGAAATAAATTTTGTTATTTTAAACAACTAGCAACAGAAATACTTAAAAGATATTAATCAAAGATTTTGATGTGATTATCTGATATCGTTGTCGTCATATTTAATGCCAATTTATAACGAAAATAAGGAAAAATAGGTATTTTTAGTATAGAATTCTTAGGTTGAATTCTCTACCTCACCACACCCTTCAAACCAGCACACAGCAGCGCTTAACACTGCTGTTATTAGGCAGAAATAGGTGTGGCGGTGGTGCCGCCGGAGTCGAACCATAAAGGGTTCTACCACCTATAAAGTAGTTTTATTTCTACTACTACTACTACTACTATTAGTCTTGCATTACTACTAGTACTAGCAAGAAGACATATGGATAGAAATACCATACGTAAAAGTCATATAAATAAATAATGTAGCTATTTTCTAGAATCTTTATCTAGAACACTTGTTATAAATATAAATCTTTCTTTATCCAAAAAATATCAGTATTCAGTCTGATTGATAATTTATGATTAATTTAATTAATTATGTTGTCAAGGTATTTGCAATCAATCATTTTTGGATTGGTTTTCACCGATTCGTTTTCTAGAATGGCCATATCATGTTTGTGCCGTAACACGCAAGTGACGTCACTTTTCGTATTCTATCAGAGTTTGAATAAAAATAATTGGGTTCCGTAATACCAAATTTTCATATACGTTATTTTTCTTTTTTTTTATAATAAAGCAGTAGGAGACAAGCATGCACTCTGCCGCCCATGGACATCTGTAATCAACACCAGGTAGGATTATATATTCCTACCTGAGGTCAGCCACATATGCGCCGCTACCCCTGAGGACTCAGCTGGAACACCTCGGTTAAGTCTGTCTCCCTTACCACACCCTTCAAAACGGAACACAGCAGCGTCTATCACTGCTGTTATAAGGTAGAAATAGGTGTGGCGGTGGTGCCGCCGGAGTCGAACCACAAAGGGTTCTACCACTTTTATTTGACTTTTACCTTGATTACAATTTGAACTAAGGATTTGCGGCAAAAAGAAATGTAGATATGTACACACTTAAGAAAATTGTACCATTGTACAAACAACTGATTTAATTTAAAGCATTTTTTTACGCAGAGAATATTTGTGGTTAATTTCAGCTATGATTGTTGTCCTATATGAAGTGTATAAGTCCTCCACGGTTCGGTTTGCACGGACGTTTTTGCCGCGGACGTGTAAGATGTGGAATGAGCTTCCCCCTGAGGTATTCCCGGAGCGCTATGACATGGGGCTCTTCAAAAAAGGTGCAAAAAGAGCTCTCATACAAAGCCGGCGATGCATTGACGACTCTGGTGTTGCAAATGTCCATAGGCGGCGTTGACTACTTTCCATCAGGTAGCACGTCTCCCTAATCGTTAGGTTAAAATATAAAAAAAAAAATAGTAAAATATTTGGTTAGCGACAAGTAGGTATTCTTTAAATCGCTATCATGAATAATAACACCGAAAAATATGTGCAAATAAATATTACAGCACAAGGTTACAAGATTATAACTATGTTGTAATTGTAATTATCATAATTGTGTAATGCAATTACATTTTTACACGAATGCGCTTTTGCTATTTACATAATTATTAATTTATATTTCAATATTAACAATTTCATTAAATTTCTTCCATTTTAATTTGTATACTATTTTATGTTGTTCTACTATTTGTATTGTTGTTTGCAATTGAGGTAGTAGGTACTTGTACCTTGTCCCTGTAGTTCCGGGACTAGAATAGAGCTACGGTATCTCCTGCCTGTCGTAAGAGGGCACTAAAAGGGGGCTTCCGGGGTTGCGGGCGGCAAGAGTGGGAGCTCAAACCGCCTGGCTAGCGACCCCGGGAAGAACGATCGTCGTACGCTCCACACGGAGTGGCGAGCTTCATAAGCATCTGGACGGAGCCAGACGGGGCCACGCGCCAAGAGGACTCCGGTTGCGTTCCTTTGAAGATCCCGGAGTCCTCTACGCAGCGCTGAGGATGGTCACCGGGGGGGTTTTAGTGCGGTAAAAGTCCCACATAACCCGTCGTTGCTCCCACGGCGTCGGGTACCTTTTGAAGGTTTCCCCCTCGTGAACAAAAAAAAAAAAAGGTACTTGTACCTGTTGTACCTGTGTCTTATTTCCTTTTGTGTACCTTTACCGATTGTTGATGTACATAATAATAAATAAATTAATTAATTAACGCCCCTTAGGGTTCCGCATCCCAATTCTACTATTTGCATTGTAGTTTGCACGTATAATTGAGGTAGCACTTATACCTGTGTCTTATTTCCTTTTGTGTACCTTACCGATTGTTGGTGTATAGTTTGTTGGTGTAACATAATAATAAATAAATAAATTAAGTAACGCCCCTTAGGGTTCTGTATTCTAAGAATAAAAACGGAACCCTATTTCTAAGTCTCCGCTGTCTATCCGTCTGTCTGTCTGTCTGTCACAAGGCTATCTCGTAAAGCGTAAAACATAGACAGTTGTTATTTTATACAAAATACTAGCTGACCCGACAAACGTTGTGTTACCATATAAATATAATAATGTTAAGGGTGAACAACCCTTATCACTTAGGGGTATTAAAAATAGATAGTAGCCGATTCTCAGACCTACTGAATATGCATATAAGATTTGGCGAAAATCGGTAAAGCCGTTTCGGGGGAGTACGGTAACTAACATTGATATACGAGGATTTTATATATAAGATGTACGCTGGCCGCTATAACAACAATACTATAAATAACCTAAAAAAACCTTAAAAATAAATGGTGGTCACCATACAAGAAACCGCTATTTTTCAATGTTTTTCGCTTTATCTATGTAACCGTAGTAGATAAACAGTTCAAATATTCTCAATGCATTATTCTATGGCTGCTATAACCTTAGATTAGATTAGATTCCAACCTAAGTTTGGCCATAGGTGCGATGCTACCCCTGAGGACTAAGTTCTAAAGATCCATGAATGGTAGTGACCACTTCATCATCAACCTATTACTGTCCCACTGCTGGGCACGGGTCTCTTCTCATAATGAGAAGGATTAGGCCATAGTCCACCGCGCTGGCCAAGTGCGTATTGGTAGACTTCACATACCTTTGAGATTATTTTTTTATAAATCTCTCAGGTATGCAGGTTTCCTCACGATGTTTTTTTCACCGTTTAGCAAGTGATAATTAATTTCTAATACGCACATAACTTTGAAAAATCAGAGGTGCCTGGGATTTGAACCTCGGACCCCTCGATCGAGAGGCCGAGTTTCTTAACCACTAGGTTATCACTGCCTATAAGTGACCACTTACCACAATTAACTGCATGTTCGTTTGGTTCTGCCATCTTCTAAAAATAAAAAAAATCATAATGCCAATCCTAAATAAGTTGTGAGCTTTGCGAAGATGATAAACGAGATAAATTCAGCATCACATGAGTTTTATCACATGACTCATAGAATTTATTTTTATATAATATCGGAGTAGCAGACGAGCATGCAGTCCACCTGATGGTAAGTGGCTACTGCCGCCCATGGACATCTGTAATCAACCCCAGATAGGATTAGATATTCCTACCTGAGGTCGGCCAGGTGCGCCGCTACCCTTGAGGACTAAGATGGAACGCCTCGGGAAAGTATGTCTCCCTTACCACACCCTTCAAACCGGAACACAGCAGCGCCTAACACTGCTGTTATTAGGTAGAAATAGGTGTAAATTACAATGAAATAAATTACTACCGTTGTAACTGATTGGTGTGTATGAAGTATTGTTATTGTTTTGAAAGTCAAATTGTAAAAAGAAATTAATAATTCATCATCATCATCATCAACCTATTACTGTCCTACTGCTGGGTACGGGTCTCCCAGTTTAAGCAAATGATAATTAATTCATAACTTTAAAAAAATCAGTGCGTGCCTGGGATTTGAACTTCGGACCCCGCGATCAGGAAGCCCAGTGTCTTAACCACTAGGCTATCACTGGTTTTATAATTAATAATTTAATTTAATAATAAAGAAGAAGTAGGTATATGGCCACACATACTGTCATCCTTCTCGGGGTCGCTCGGTGTGTGGTTCGAGCTTTTCTTTTATAATATAAGAGTAGCAGACGAGCATGCAGTCCACCTGATGGTAAGTGGCTACTGCCGCCCATGGAAATCTGTAATCAACCAAATATGATTAGATATTCCTACCTGAGGTCGCTACCCCTGAGGACTAAGCTGGAACGCCTCGAAAAAGTCTGTCTCCCTTACCACACCTTTCAAACCGGACAACCGGCTCAAAAACTACTGAACTGATTTTACAAAATCTTTCACCATTCAAAAGCTACATTATCTACGAGTAACATAGGCTATATTTTATATGAAATATATTTGATAAATAGATTTTGAGGCGGTACAAAGTTTGCCGGGTCAGCTAGTGACAAGTAAATTGGTGCAACACAGAATAGTTAAACTCCTTTGCTACAGTCAATGTTATCGTTATATTTAACTTTAACGCAAACTGTAAACGGGCTTTCGATAAATCCCACCCTTAAAGTTTAAATTATAACAAAATAAATGTTATTAATGCCTAAGAATAGAGCCGTTTGGTCCGTCCGTACCTAAGAATGAGACATGAAATACGTACGAAAAACATTACTCTCCACAAATATCTTCGTATAGCCTTTACAACTGGATAATTGCAGATGTGTTCAAGTCACATGAGTCTCAATCACATGAGTTGAGTTGACCTCCATTCAACGAATTGTTTCATCCAATTACAACGTATCAATTACTATGTAGTGACTTTTGCTAAAAAAATCTGAAAAAGTAGGGTTGGTAGCATAAATGGCTTTATTACTGTCCCACTGCTGGGCACGGGTCTCCACTCAGAATGAGAAGGATTAGGCCATAGTCCACCGCGCTGGACAAGTGCGTGTTGGTAAACTTCACATACCTTTAAGATTTTTTTTTATAAATCTATCAGGTATGCAGGTTTCCTCACGATGTTTTTCCTTCACCGTTTTAAGGAAGTGATAATGAATATAGGCTATCACTGCTGTATTATATATTGTATTTTTTTTATAATATAGGAGTAGCAGACGAGCATGCAGGCCACCTTATGGTAAGTGGCTACTGCCGCCCATGGGCATCTGCAATCAACCCCAGATAAATTACTCCCGGAGGCCGGCCACAGATGCGCCGCCTGAGGACAAAGCTGGAATGCTTCGGAAATATATGTCTCCCTTACCACACCTATCAAACCAGACGACGGCAGCGCTTAACACTGCTGTTATTAGTAAAGCCCGCTCCACATTCTCGCGAGAATCTCGCGAGAACGCGAGAAAAGTACGAGAAACGGAAATGTGGAGTCTATACGTATCGGGTTTTTCTCACGTACTCACGAGATTCTCGGGGGATTCTCGCGAGAATGTGGAGCGGGCTTTACAATTAATAACAGTAGCGTTCTCACGAGATTCTCGGGAGATTCTCGGGAGATTCTCGCGAGAATGTGGAGCGGGCTTAAGAAATAGGTGTGGATATTTCTAACATGAAACAGTCTTGCGTTTGGGTGGATGGGTGTGGATGCTTACAAATGAGGAAACCATCATGGTCCTCAGAACTAGCAACGCATATTTTCGACCTTAGAAGAATCCTTTTGTATATGGAGTTGTTAACAGATGTCCATAGATTAGAAGGTGGTTGAACAATTTGTGATTCGATTCCGGCTGCTTTGTTCTAATGTACTTTTCCGAAGCGTTCCAGCTTAGTCCTCAAGGGTGCATCTGTGTCCGACCATAGGTAGGAATATCTAATCCTATCTTGTGTTGATTAAAAACGTCCATAGGCGGCAGTAGCCACTTACCATCAGGTGGACTGCATGCTCGTCTGCTACTTCTATATTATAATAAAAAAATGGATGCAGTGTCTTACACTTACCATCACATGATCATTACATTTTATAATTAGGACAATATAATTAGTCACACATATCCATATGCAAGTAAACATGCTCTGTTCTCAACTAATTTCCATCATAACTCAATCACTCATCAAACAATGCTCACTCTTACAAACACCAGACCAAAAAAGCTAGACAAAGCCTCTCAAAACATAGATTTACTCTCGAAATTGAAGGTCAAAGAAAAATGTTTAAACGTGTCGCTAAACAAACACTATGTAAAATGCGTACTATAAACTAATTATTATCTGATTGATAAAGCGGTGTGGTCTGAAGTAGTTCCAGCTCCACATGTACCATTCGGTCAAGTTTAACATTGTAAATAACATTTTTTTTTTAATTTGTGTTATGGAGTTTCTTTCACCGCTTCTTCTCCATAACGAAACACCTTGTGAAGTGGTGGTAGATGTATTGACATTTAGAAAGATTGTAAACTAAAGCCATGGTAAATTTTGCGAATGAGAAATATGAATTGTGCGATCTATTTATTTTGATCTGAGTCAGACGCTCAAGCCTTGAAAGTTAAGACGAACTATTTGCGAAATATTGAGTAACGTTGGCAGCTAAGTAAGGTCATAGAGACTTACTACGCGTACTAAGTAGTTACATGTGTATAATCCGCGCCAAGTAGTCCGCTCTGAAGTTGTTGCGAGCAGGTGTACTCATACAATTTGCAATGGCGACGCGATTCATTTCTATATTCAGTACCCATACCGTGAGTTTTCAAAACATCCCACAATTTTACGTTACGTTTATTGAATCCAATATCCTGTTCCGTTTGCTTTAGTAGACTGAGAAAACGTAACAATAAGTAAGTGCTCAAGTCTTTTTGTCTGCCTCAAATGTTCGCAAAAAAGAGACAAAACATAAAGCGCCATTTTGTCAATTTAGACATTTATTGTTACGTTACTGACACTATAGTTCTGATTCAATCCGCTAGAGGCGCTGATTGGAAATTGTATGGGCAAATACGTAAACAAATACCAAAACAGTCATATTTGTCAAAACGTAAAAACTCATGGTGAGGGTACAGGTGTAGTCATACAATTTGCTTGGCGACGCGATTCATTTCTATATTCAGAGCGGACTAGCAGTTTTACGCGGACTATACAATGCGTTATACATGAGGCTGACTTACATGTTACAGTCACATCACACATATTTATGATGCTAGTTATTGATCATGTCACCTTTTAATTTTTTTTTTTTTTTTTTATAATTTATAATTTTTTATACTTTTTGTGGAGCCCTGTTACTAAGACAGACAGTTAAGGGAGACAGACTTTTCCGAGGCGTTCCAGCTTAGTCCTTAGGGGTAGCGGCGCATCTGTGGCCGACCTCAGGTAGGAATATCTAATCCTATCTGGGGTTGATTACAGATGTCGATGGGCGGCAGTAGCTACTTACCATCCGGTGGACTGCATGCTCGTCTGCTACTCTTATATTATAAATAAATATAGTTCAAAAAACTAAAAAACACGCTTTTATGATAAAATTAACTAAAAAGTAGAAAATCTAAATGAATCTAGGAATCAATTAAGGAACAGTAAATAGTATAATTGTGAAATAAATCTACAAAGTTTGAACGAAATCTGGCCGTTTAAAGTGGGTCAAAATCGCGCCCAAAGAAGTCGGTTACAAACATACAAACAAACATACAGGTGAAGCTAATAAAAAGCGTGTAAAAAAAAAGACTCCGCTCTGTCCGTCCGTCACAGGTATCTATCTCGTGAACCGTAATCGATAGACATTGATTTTTACAGACATTGATTTTTACATGTATATCGGTGGCCGCTATAACAACAAATACAAAAAAAAATCTTGAAAGTAAAAGGGTCGCCTTACAAGAAACCGGGTTTTTTCGGAGTTTTTCGCTTTATCTAATGGACCGTAATAGGTAGACGGTTAAAGTTTTCCAAGTTGATTTATTAGTAGGGCTGCTATGATTGTTCCTGTAGTTCCGGGATCAGAATAGCGCTACGGTATCCCCTGCCTGTTGCATGAGGCGACTAAAAGGGACATTCGGGGTTGAGGGCGTCAAGAGTGGGAGTTCGAACCGCCCGTCCAGCGACCCCGGCAGGGACGGCGTTTTGTGTGGTCGCATACTGTCGTGTACCCCGGACGGTATGGTAATTCTATCTCACCTGCGCGGAGCTCAACGGGGCAGTGCGCTGACGGGACTCCGATTGTGTTCCATACCGATTGAGTTCTCCAACAAGCGTGATGACATAAAAATCCCACATAACCTTGCGTCGCTCCACATCGTCGGGTACCTTTTGAAGGTTTCCCTTCAGAAGAAAAAAAAATGGCTGCTATGATGAAAAATTCTGAAATTTTAAAAAAAATGTAAATTTTTATCTATCAAAAGTAACATCTGACAAAGGCCTAAGGGAATGTTCACCGGTAAAAAATAAAATTAATTTATTTGAAGGATAATGAGTTCATTTGTAATTTATAACAGAACCTTTCATTAAGGTTATCAATTATCAGTACAGATAGTAAGTATTTTTCCGTAAATATATTTTGCAATTCAATCAAATTGATCTATAATCAACGCAATTATATTATTGCATTGATTGTTGATTACCCATCAATCAAATTGTGTGAGGTCAATCATATCTCAATTAATCGAAGATCTATGTGATAAGTATATTATAATATCAGTTGATTAATCTGATATTCAACTCCGTTGGTCAAAATATCGTTTATCTTATATATTTAATACATCCGATGTTCCTATCGTATTACATTCAAATCAAATCAAATCAAAATTCTTTATTCAAAATAGGTTCTTTACAGAGCACTTTTTGAATGTCAAACTACCACCACTTCACAAGGTGTTTCGTTATGGAGAAGAAGCGGCGAAAGAAACTCCATAACACACATCTTTTAAAAAAATGGATTTTACAATGTTAAACTTAACCTAATGGTACATGTGGAGCTGGAACTACTTCAGACCACACCGTTTTGTCAGTCAAATAATCACTTAGTTTAAAGTACGCTTTTTACATAGCGTTTGTTTAACGACATGTTTGAACTTTGATTTTGAACTTTGAACATTGATAATATCCATTATTTTTATCATACATAATGAACACTAATAAACATATGAAGGTGGTAGAACCCTATGGTGGTACTTCTGCCTAATAACAGCAGTGTTAAGCGCTGCTGTGTTCTGATTTGAAGGATGTGGTAATGGAGACATACTTTTCCGAAGCTAACTCAGGGGCAAGGCATCTGGGGCCGACCTCAGGTAGGATTCTAATCTTATCTCGGTTGATTACAGATGCATGATCGTATGGTTTTATATATTCTGCTGCAACTCCTGAGGATTAAGGTTCTATATAAGGTATATATGCTTATATATAAGGTTATATATGCGGTTATACATAAGGTACCTCATATATAAGTTAGCCGACACCCACACCCCTTTACCGAATCTTACACCTGCATTACGCTAGAAATAGGTGTGACCGCGGTACCTTCCTAATCGGACTTAGCTCTACCTTTCATTTCAAAGACTCCCACTTACAAAAAGAAGGTTCTGTATTCGACCGTTCTGTGTGTGTGTTTGTGTATGTGTGTATGTATGTATGTATGTATTTATTGTTTGTTATTGTATGTATATCCCCGATTTTCTCAAAAACTACTGATCCAATTTCGATGGGATTTTAGTTATTTGAAAGCATATTTTACTAGACAGGTATAGTATATAATAAATTAGGATTTTTAAAGTTTTGGTTACTTCTCACCTGGGAAACTTTATAATTGGATAATTTATGTGCTTATAGCGAAGTTATTTAAATAACATATTTCATAATAAATCTTTAATCCTTTTTACGGGTTTTTGTATTACAATCAAATTAAATAAGTGGTTATTGTTAAGGATATCGTTGTTATTGTTAGGCTTAATTTTAAAATTAGAACGTACAGAAAAACACACATTAAGATTTAAACACGATGTATAGTTTTTATGATGCAAATAATCATGAGTTATTAAATTGTAATTATAAATTACATATAAAGTTTTGTAATTATTCATTCTTATTAAACACTTTACATAATGATGTTAAAATAATAATTAATATTACACTTACACGATACTCAAATCATCTGTGTCCGACCGCAGATAGAATGTTAATCTTATCTGAGGTCGATTACATATGTCGTTAGTCAGCAGTGGTCACTTACCATCAGATGAACTGGAATCTCGTTTCCTACTTGTATATTATAAGCAAATTATGCCTAAAAACCACGTTCTTTATAGTTAATCATCCTAAAAAGTAATAATTATTGCAATTGAGTAATTTTGTCACGAACTTTCTCTGAAGCTGATCTCTAGAGTGTATCCTCGTGTTCTTGATAAAGACAATAGAAAAAATTATTAAAATCGTGTAATGTCATCGGTTCTTGATAATTGTTCAAAATTCTGAAGTAAACTGACTGTTGAGACTTGAAAGTGGGAAGAAAACATAGATCGAAAAAAATCTAAGTCTCATAAATAATTCGCCAAGTACGACCAGAACTCGCACATGTAGGGTTCCGTACCACCAAATGTTCATTGTATTTTACTTATTTTTATAAAATAACCATATTAAAATATGTTTTATTGTTCTTATTTGTATTTATTATAATACCAGTTATAGCAGTAAACGGATTGTAAAAATTTCAACTGTCTTTCTAGTACGGTTTAAAAGTAAGATCGAAAAATACCGGTTTGTTGTATGGAGACGCCCTTTAATATTCAACTTTAAATATTTTATTTTTAGTATTTGTTGTTATACCAGCCTGTGTAGAAATTTCAAGTGTCTATCTATTACGGTTCTAGAGATAGAGCCATCTGACAGACGGACAGACAGCGAAGTCTTAGTAATAGGGTTCCGTTTTTACCCTTTGTGTACGGAACCCTAAAAACGAGTTTAAAGATTCCGTTATATACAGACCTACATACAGGCAAATAATAGCGTAATAAAATATGAGAATGTCAAATGTAGATATTTCGTTGATTAGTAAGAATGGGTGTCAATCAATAAATAAACTAGCTGACCCGGCAAACGTTGTGTTGCCATATAAATAAAAAAAATTTAGGGTTGTACTACCCCTAACATTTAGGGGGATGAAAAATAGATGTTGGCCGATTCTCATAGATACCGGATAAGCGTAAAAAATTTCATCAAAATCGGTCAAACCGTTTCGGAGGAGTATGGCAACGAAAACTGTGACACGAGAATTTTATATATTAGAAGATACTCGTATAAGAAAACACGTGATTTTCCACTACCCACTTAAATGTTAATGTTATGAAAATTAACTATCAGATATTCCTAAGTGTGGCTTATACTTAATCCCTATCACTTACACTGACGCCTTGACACGAGTCATATGACGCTATATCTCAATTGTGTCTGAGATCGCACTTGACAGTCTTCTATTATAAAAAAAATTGAATTAAACTGAACGTTCAAAGTGGATAGAAATCGGGTTCAAAGATTCCGTTACTGTTACGTACATACATACATACAACCCAAGCTAATAAAAGCGTGTTAAAAATTGATGTTTGTCGGTATGTTTTGAAGATAGCAGAAGTCTAATGAACATCTGAAGGTGGTAGAACCCTTTTTGGTTCGACTCTGACGGCACCACCGATACACCTATTTCTGCCTCTTAACAGTAGTGCCAAGCGCTGCTGTGTTCTGGTTTAAAGGGTGTGGTAAGGGAGACATACTTTTCGAGCCATTCCAGCTTAGTCCTCAGGCGTAGCAATATCTGTGGTCGACCTCAGGTAGGATCTAGGGTTTATTACCGATGTCCATAGGCGGCAGTAGCCGCATACCGTCAGGTGGATTGCGTGCTCGTCTGCTACTCCTATATTAATGTCCTTTATAGAATCGTAAACTATTCATTTGATCATGTGATGATGTCGCATTAGCCCACGAAGGTTCTGAGTTAGTACGAACAATTTTCGACGGATTTATTTTTTTTCAAACTGAACTCATTCGATTCTCGGCTAAGGAAAAATATTTAAAAAACTATTGAAACAGTTTTAGTTTTTATCAAAATCGGCCTCGTAACTCTTTTCAGCAATTTTCGTTAATCCTTATAGATTCGGATGTGGCCCTGAAGGCTCCTTTGAAAAATGCACTGTGTTATATATACACGGTGCATTTTTCAAAGTCTTAATTTGTCACATAACATTACTTCCCAGAATTTGATCCTTATAAGCAACACTATCAGATAGTGAAATAATATAGAGGTGTATTTTTTTTCAAAATGAACTCGTTTGATTCCCGGTTAGGGAAAAAGTTATTTTAAAAAAAGTAATGATGCATTTATAGTTTTTATCAAAATCGGCCTCGTAACTCCTTTCAGCATATTTCGCTAATCCTTATAGTTTCGGATTTGGCCCTGAAGGCCCGTTTTAAAAATTCACCCTGTATATTCTTTATCATCAATACCACTTTAAATTTATAAGAGCCCCACATAGAAACAACGAAATAAATGTTTTATATACATAATAATCATAATTTCGTATGACATATTCTTTATCAATCTAGGTTTAAAAATAACTAGGATAATCCGTGTTCTGATTCATTTGAGGATTATGACGTCATAATTCTATTATCATATATTTGTGACGATAAGTTAAGCTTATGTTCCTCAAAAATTTAAAACGGAAACCTTAGAGTGAAAATTATCAGAGCGTTATTAGGGTTCCGTACTCAAAGGGTGAACCCCCTATCCTTATTACTAAACCTCTGCTGTCTTTCTATCTGTCTGTCACAGGGCTCTATCTCTGGAACCGTAAAAGATAAACTCTTGGAATTTTCGCAGAATATGTATATGTTTCACGGAAACAACAAAACTAAAAATAAAAATAATGAAAATAAATAGGGGTCGGCGGTAGGACCGCTATTTTTCGGCGTTTTTACATTTATCTATTGAACCTTAATAGATAGACAGTTCAAATTTTCACATTGCATTCACTTCTATGATTGTCATGATACAAAATATGATTGTCAAAATATTAAAAAATAAAAATAAATGTAACTTTGGTGGTACGGAACTCTCGATGTGCGAGTTCGACTCGCACTTGGCCAATTATTTAAGTTTTTTTTTAATCAATTGGGAGTGGCAGTAAATGTTAGACAGACGGCAATTTACTTTTTTGTACGTGTAGATAATTGTATAATAAACGAATTAACCTAGATACATAATACCTAAATCCGCCCAAAAGATAGATAAATGTTATTATTGTAACTAACGTAAACATTGATAACATAAAAAAGATAAACATTGTTATATTGGGGAATGGGACTTGAGTCTAGCTTTTTTAAAATAGCTAGTCCGCTCTAAATATAGAAACGAATCCGTCGCCATGGCAAATTGTATATCTACACCTGCTCGCAACAACTTCAGAGCGGACTTGCAATTTGGCGCGGACTATAAATACTATACTATAATGTAAAAAAGTCTGCGACACTTTGGATAAAGTCCTTTTCTTTTCCCATGTCGAATTTTAAAACTCGAAACTATAATTTTAGGCTTAAGAGATGTAGTCCAGTGCCTTCGTATTTCACTGATAGCAATTACTGCCTTATAAAACGTCATTTGGTCATCGTCATTGTCAATATTTACTAATGTTTTATATATGGAGATAGTACTAGGAAACTCCATTAAGATACCGACAATGATAACAGGTTGATCAATATTGTAATTCCCTAGACACACACTAACATACTGTGTAAACTATAGGATTGATGTGTTAAAACATTTGTCCAAAAATGTCTTATTAAAAAAATATTAACTCTGAAAGTGATAATAAATTGTTTATGGATGACTCATTGTAAAGAAGTGCCGTTGCATTTTTGTTGGTTAATTAAAAAAAAAACTCGTTGGCGGTAATTTTGACAGCTTGTGTTTTTTTATTGTTGTGACAAAATACAATTTTACAAAGGCAAAGGTTAAACTAATATAAGTGCATTTGTTCATTAAAAAAAAACTCGTTGGCGGTAATTTTGACAGCTTGTGTTTTTTATTGTTGTGACAAAATACAATTTTAGCAAGGCAAAGGTTAAACGAATATAAGGTTTTTATTGTAATTAATTTAGCGAATGAAATTAATTAAAAATTAATATGGATTTAGATGACGATCTTAGAGATATAGCAAGATCGGTGTGGTTCAGAGTTGTTATTCTTCCATTTTCTGTTACAATAATATTATTTTGTTGTGTAATCTACAAATGCTTCAAAAATAACAGGGACATGTAAGTAATGTATTATTTTAAAACATATGTGAAATTTGTTTAACGTATATGATACTAAAGGTAGCTTGAAATATTTAGATCTCATGTAATTAATATATTTCTTATATATAAGATTCTCGTGTCACAATGTTAGTTACCGTACTCCTCCGAAACGGCTTTACCGATTTTCACCAAATTTTATATGTATATTCAATAGGTCTGAGAATCGTCTACTATCTATTTTTCATACCCCCTAAGTGATAAGGGTTGTTCACCCTTAACATTTTTTATTTATATGGCAACACAACGTTTGCCGGGTCAGCTAGTATTTAAATAAAAGTCTATGTATTACTTCTGGATGGACGTACAATATTTCACTTCTGATTTTATAATATTGCTTATTTAATAAATTTATTATATATATTAAAAATCGAATTGATCAATACATGAAAGTAAGAACTACTACAAAATTATGTTTTACATTGGCACGCTAAACCACTCTGACTTTAAATTTAACTTCGAAAACATGGCAATACTATACGACTATATTAGCGATGGGCGATTGTTCTAAAAGAACAATGGAATAAATCGACAATCGACGGAATCAACAATCGATTGTCGATTGTCGAAAAAAAACGGGAACCGTGTTACAAGTGGGCGTGACGAGCAAAAAAAAAACGGGAACCGTGTTACAAGTGGGCGTGACGAGCAAAAAAAAAAACGGGAACCGTGTCACATGCGGGCGTGAAGAGCAAAAAAAAAAAAAACTGAAGCCGTGTCAACGGAAAACTAAAACATCGAACAATCGACGAACAATCGACCAACAATCGAACAATCGACCAACCATCGAACAATCGAAATCGTTATTCGAATACAATCGAACACAATAACAATCGAATAATTCGATTGTTTTTAGTAACAATCGCGCATCGCTAGACTATATATAAAAATGTATACGACCGCTAAGCAAGGTAACCTTTATCATTTATATTTTGTCAGTTAAAAGCTTTTGGAATGAGATTTCAATAGATTTTTTACAATGCTTTTTTGAACTTCACTATTAATTAATTCAATTCAGACATAATCATATTTTATCGTTTTTTTGTTATTAACCAAACATGCACTTCAAAACCGCAGTGTTTAGTACATAACCTGTCAATCAACCTTTACATTTTACTACGTGTGCGAGAAACACACATCGTCATCAACCCATTACTGTCCCACTGCTGGGCACGCGTCTCCTCTCAGAATAAGAAGGATTAGGCCATAGTCCACCGCGCTGGCCAAGTGCGTATTGGTAGACTTCACATACCTTGAGATTTTTTTATATAAATCTCTCAGATATGCATGTTTCCTCGCGATGTTTTCCTTCACCGTTTTAAGCAAGTGATAATTAATTTCGAAAAATCATGCGTGTCTAGAATTTGAACCTCGGACCCCTCGAGAGGCCAAGTCTCTAAACCTATCAATGTTTTTTATAAGAAACACAATACAAACATTATAGAATGAAATTAGAAAAATAAATCCCTAATATTTATTTACTGTTCAAAATGAGAACAGTCATTGATAACAGCTAATCAATATTTTTGATCTACATTTTCAATTTACGTATTACAATAACACAGATACAAAATTTATATCTAATCGTGCACAGATATAATCTTAATTATTGTGATTTTGGACTAGTCTTAGTTATAATATCAAAGCAAAAGGATTTAATAATATTTAAGTTATATTTGTAATGGAAATTGTGCCATTATTAATTGTGTGTGTCATGTTATGTGGGCTACTTGTGTATTTAATTGAACTGATTGTAAGGCAACGTAAGTAACTTTATATTCTTTATGTTTTATCTCATCTCATTGCGACCTAATCTATGGTTGCGACTTAATCTTTAAAGTTTAATGTCTACTTGGTAGAACTCCAATATGGATGACAATCAATTGGACTGAATGCTTTAAAACTACTTCAATTAGGTCCATAAAGAAATAAAGGAGTTTCATAAAATAAAAATCTTCTGATTAATATATTTTTGTTTGGCATAACGTAATAGTGTAGAAGTTTCATTCTAATTATAAATTTGTAAAGTATTTTGTGCACTAATAAAAACATGAACCCCACCACTTAAATGGACCTATATGTATACATTTTTCACATATGTAAACACTGAAATGTCATCCGTCCGCGCGCTTTTTAAATTGTCAATGGCGTCGTAAATATTTTTGACATAATTATTACTTTATAACCTCGATTAGGATGTTATATTTATAAATACTTATGTAATATTAGTTTGTTTTAGTCAATGGAAAACCAGAAGGTTCCATATAGCCGTGGATGAATAATAATTAAATTCTACGATAGGTTTTTTATGTCGTATGATTTTTTTGGTAAATTATTCATGAATTCGAGGTTTCCGTATTTTAAAACAATATTAATGATATATTTTTTTAAAGAGGTTAAGGTCCGTACGGCAATGACTTTGCTCCCACTTCAAGGACAGCGAGTCTGATCTAGTAATATTTAGCGGTCGAACGATCATCGAATCTAATGGAAAAATCTTTGCCACCAATGGCCACGGCTGCTTTAAATGTAAATTGTTCTTAAATCAAATATATTTTCTATTATGTTTGGTAACTCTGTACTTAAAAATGGAACTCCTATTGTATTTTTTACGATTTATTATTACGATTAAATTTTTTCTTGCCCAATTTTATAATTGTAGTATCGCCATCTATCGACAAATATTTACATAAAAATGCACACCGAATATTACTGTAAACAGCGCCATCTATCAACGAGTAGAGTTCTAAGAGGATTTTACATTATTCCTACAGGTGGCGCTGAAAGCGCACGATGAATATAAATGTAAACAGCGCCATCTGTTAACGAGTAAGCTTACTAATATAATTTCATCATAATAGTATAGATGGTAGTATGAAAAAAAATGTCACAGTAAATTAGAGAGAATAAAAAACGTGAATAAAGATTATTTAGAATCTTCACGATGAACCCTATTTCATACCTATATTGTAGTGCGTTTCTTTAATAAGCTTTTTATTCAGTTCAGACAATGTTATCTTATTTCCTTTTCTTTTCGCGTCACTTACCTTACTTAGATAGGTAAGTGACGCGAAAAGAATTTAGCTCTTAATCCGACGATACCTTAATTGTGTTCATCCATGTAGCGTATCGGAAGATATGATGAAACAAAAGAGAATATTGAGAACCAACAAAGATAGGCACGATCATAATTCTACCTACAAGTAGTAGGTATGTGTCAAAGGTATGCGTGGTTACTTAATCTCCTTAAAAGTTGTAGGTACTTAATTATAACTTTAATAGTCCTAAATACTTTCGAACATTATGGCTAACCTTTATAACGGCTAATATATCATTCTATCAAATTTTTCCTATCCAAGATCATAATTTTAATGTCTAGTACTACTACTAGGCGATTAAAAGGGGGCTTCCGGTGTTGCGGGTGGCAAGAGTGGTAGCTCGAACCGCCCGGCCAACGGCCCCGGGAAGGACGGCGGTATGTGTGGTCGCATACCGTCGTACACACCAGACGGTGTGGCGAGCGTCATGCACACCTGGGTGGAGCCCAACGGAGCACCGCGCTAAGAGGACTCCGGTTGCGTTCCTTTGGAGATCCCGGAGTCCTCTACGCAGCGCCGAGGACGGCCACCGGGGGAGTTTTAGTGCGGTAAGATACCTTTTGAAGGTTTCTCCCTCGTGAACAAAAAGGCTCACGTGTAAGTGTTATACCCAGAGCCCAATAGAGACTCCCCGAAGGACTCCAGTAAAGTTGCATTGGAGATCCCGGGGTCTTTACATAGCACTGAAGATGATCACGTGCTTTTTACATACATTACAAGTCGCTCGCAGGCACCGGGTACCTTTTAAATATTTCGTAAAACAGATACCTACTTTTATTATAAAAACCCGTTTTTAACATAATACGATTTACGTCATAACTTCATCCAGTCCCTTTTACGATAGGGCAGATAAGATTACAGTTATCTGTTAAACAAAGTGGTTTTTAATATAACCACCATAACCACCAGTCATATATAAAACATGATCGTAAAGGGATTATCCTTTGTGTAAAAACCAGTTAATCAATTAAAAATGAACTTGAAAAGTGTGTGAAAACAGTGGTCTCGAACTAAATCGGTAGAGTTGCCTAAAATCGGTATATCGGTTAAAATCGGTATATGATACAACAATATTCAATTTTGGCGACCTGTCATCGTCCTGACGAGATTTTTCGCTGATACTTGACTATTTATCGATTTAGTAAACTTCATTCCAAAATAGTTCTAAATTGTCACGAATGTTTTTATTTGTTCACAATTTCTTAAAATTCGCCACTCTGTATCAAAAATCGGTAAAAACATCGGGATAATTTGCATCCTCTGAAATCGTGAAAAAATCAGTGCATTTCGGTATTTCGGTAGGACAGGGCCAATATCGGTAGAAATACCGAAAAATCGGTAGATTCGAGAGCACAGTGAAATATCGATTATTATCAATGGATACTACGGTGGTGTTAGTTTTTCCTGCAGTGACATTTTCGGCGCTATTTTTCTGTTTTTTTCTCCGCTACTGCCTACTTCTATGTCTAAGTAAGTGGTTGTGATATATACGAGCCGAGTGATTGCCTAGTGGTTAAGAAACTCAGCCTCTCGATCGAGCGGCCGGTTCAAATCCCAGGCACCTCTGATTTTTCAAAGTTATGTATGTATTAGAAATTAATTATTACTTGCTAAGCGAAGGAAAACATCGTGAGGAAACCTGCACACCTGTGAGATTTAAAAAAAATCTAAAGGTATGTGAAGTCTACCAATACGCACTTGGCCAGCGCGGTGGACTATGGTCTAATTCATTATGAGCGGAGACCCGTGCCCAGCAGTGGCACAGAGTTGGGTCGATGAGGAAGTGGTTGTGGTAATATAATACTTAATTAGACGTGAGTTACTATTTGAATGGTACTTGAAAAGTATATGAGTCGATTGTAGTGTCTGCACGTGAGTAGAAAAGGAATGTTCGTGTTATAAGTAGTGAAAGGGAGAAAAATGTTCCTTTTATTTACTCACTAGATTTTGCCCGCGGCTTCGCCCGCGTTTAAAAGAAAATAATATGACATACCTACTAACATACATAAAACCGAAAATTCGTGCCCTCATTGGAATGACAGTGGCGCCATCTGGCGAAAATTGGTCGTACCAACTCTGAAACCTTCGTGGGCTCATGGACAACAACTTTGCTAAAGATCATCACTTGATCAAATGCATAGTTTACGATTCAATCCTTACTAATATGGATTAAAATAATCGACTTTTTGGTCCAAAAGATCGATTCTCCGATTAATCGATCTTAGATCGCCATCCCTAGTTCCCGTGGGATTGCCGGGATAAAAACTATCCTTTCTCGTGTTTTAGACTATCTTTGTACAAAATTTCATTAAAATCGGATCAGTGGTCTAGGCGTGAAGAAGAGACAAACAGACAGACACACAGACAGACAGTTACTTTCGGATTTATAATATTAGTAAGGATGTGGTGTTTGTGTTCAAATTGTCTGTTTATAAGAACGTATAACAGACTTTTAGGATTACAAAAATGAAAAAAAATGTCAATCTACTTGAAATTGGGAGTTACACTATTTATTAAATCAAATCAAATCAAATTTATTGTGGAAAATGGGTATATGCTACAAACAAATTATTTTGAGTACAACATATTCCCGCCACAGGGAGGCATACAATAATTGTGCAATAAAATATATGTAGCAAATCAATGAAACAATAAAAATATTAATTAAATAATAGAAATATAATTATTATTAGTAATTTGAATTATATATTTGAAATTGTACTTGAAATAGAGTATTTAAGAATCAAATTGTAATGTCCGTGTTAATAGTAATTGAATATAGCATAGATTAGTAAAGATTACTCACTCCTAACAAAAAAATGTACCCAGTTTTGACAATTGAAATAGTTGCGTAAAAAAGTTTTGCCACGTCTCCGTGCTAAAATGTCCCTAAAATATTTGAAATTATTATTATAAATTATTTAATTATAATGTAAATTACGCAGTATTAGTTATTTATTCGTAAATTTTCTCTAAAAATGTTTTTATTTGTGAAGAATTCAAAAAAAGAACTTACTATAATAAGCCATTTGCGGCTTCATTCAATTTGAAGGCGGCGAAGTATCTTTACTAATCTATGTAATATAGGTATATAATAGATTAAGATATGTCATTTTATAATGTATAATAAGTACCTACACTCTTCACAACTAGATGAAGTGGTAGAAGTGGTAGAACCTTGTGGTTTTACTCCGGCGGCACCACCGTCACACCTATTTCTGCCTAATAACAGCAGTGTTAATCTGCGTTAGGATTTGAAAGGTGCACTAAGGGTATTATTTTTTCGAAACGTTCCAACTTAGTTCTCGGGTAGCAACCATCTGTGACTTAGATAAGACTAATCTTATCTGGGGTTGATTACAGATGTCCAAGGGCGGCAGTAGCCACTTAACATCAGGTGGAGTGCATACTCAATTGCTTCTTTTATATTACTCTTTTAATTACACTTATTTAAATATAATGAAAAAAAATACTTATCTATTATTCCTACGTACCTAATATCAATCGATAAAAGGCCTTAAATAAGGTTTAAAAATCGATATCCTAAAATCTTATATATAAACTTCTCGTATCACAATGTTAGTTACCGTACTCCCTCGAAACGGCTTTACCGATTTTCACCAAATTTTATATGCATATTCAGTAGGTCTGAGAATCGGCTACTATCTATTTTTCATACCCCTAAGTGATAAGGGTTGTTCACCTTTAACATTTTTTTATTTATATGGCAACACAACGTTTGCCGGGTCAGCTAGTTATATCTAGAATATTTCTAGTTGTTCAAATATTTTTTTTAAAACGAAATCAAGATTGTTTAAAAATATAATTATCCTACCTATTATACTTCCACATTTTAGAAGAATCCAACGGTACCTCATACCTTTTTGAAGGTAGGAACTCTTTGTGGTTCGACTCCGGCGGCACCACCGCCACACCTATTTCTGTTATAACAGCAGTGTCAAGCGCTGCTGTGTTCTGGTTAGAAGGGTGTGGTAAGGGAAACTTACTTTTCCGAGGCATTCCCGCTTAGTCCTCAGGGGTAGCGGCGCATCTGTGGCCGACCTCAGGTAGGAATATCTAATCCTAACTGGGGTTGATTACGGATGTCCATGGGCGGCAGTAGCCACTTACCATCAGGTGGATTGCATGCTCGTCTGCTACTCTTATATTATAAAAAAAATGTTAAAATCCGCCAAGCCGTTTGGGCATGTCAAAGAATGAGACAAACATAATTATGCTTAAAAAACATTACACTCCACAGTCAGTTAAAAAAGTTCATTATAAAACAGTTATTTATGATATTCACGTTACTATAAATAAGAATTTCATATTTTTCCATCATACAAACACTCCAAAAATATTTCCCTCCGCAGTCGGGTAAAAACATTTATTATAATAACAGTTATTTATGCCTTTAACGTTACTACAAACAAGAATTTCATACACTTTCATCATACAAACAATCGAAAACATTACTCTCCGCAGTCGTGTAAAAACATTTATTACAAAAACAGGTTTTTATGCCTTTAGCGTTACTACAAACAAGAATTTCATACACCATCATCATACAAACAATCGAAAAATATTACCCTCCGCAGTCAGGTAAAAATATTATGTAAAATACCTATTTATTCCTTTCGCGTTACTCCAAACGAGAATTTCATACACTTCCATTATACAAACACTCAATACATTACCCTCCGCAATTTTGTAAAAAAAGTGTATTACAACTCAACTACTTATGCCTTTCGCGTTACTACAAACAAAAAAAATCATACACTTCAATTTATACATACATTATTTCTATGTTATTCTATGTTACTATAGCGTAGGCATTAATAGGATGATGTAATTCTGCAGTCACATGTCAATTGGATAATTGCTTCCGGCTTACTGATTGCAGAAGTACCATCGAACTCAGGGCTGGATTTAGGGCAAGCCCGGGGGCCTCCATAAGAGAGGGCCCCCACAATAGTGAGAAAAAAGGAAAAGGCTACACTCACAGCACTACACTAGGATTCCCTGCATTGTGGATGCCATAGACATTCAGATCTGTATCCTTACCAGGAGTTTTTACGTTTCGAAAAAAAATGACTGTTTTGGTATTTGTTTACGTATTTGCCCGTACAAATTCCAATCAGCGCCCCTAGCGGATTGTGTCAGAACTAGGAAATCGTATGGGCCAATACGTAAACAAATACCAATACGCTCTAACAGTCATATTTGTCGAAACGTAAAAACTCCTGGTAAGGGTAGGTTGGGGATCGAACCCGACACCCTCTACGCGTCTGAACGGTCAAATCTAAAAATCGACAGGATAATTTAAAAGCAACTTATAATTTAAAAGTTAACTTTAATGTATTTTTCCAATAGTGTTGTGTCTTTACAACCAGTGTTGAATCAATCTTACTTATTTACTAGATTTTTAAGACTTGACAGAAAAACGTGTTCCTTGTAAAATAATTAGCGGGCCCTCCTTTGTTGCCAGGGCCCCCAAACCTTCAAATCCGGCCCTGTTCGAACTACTTAATAAACTACTCACTTACCCCTCCACAAATTACACAGGGGATCACATTCTCCATTGGTCTCATGTAGAACAGGCATATCAGAATTTTGCTTTTAGACAGACAAATAACTTTATTTGTTTATAGGTAAATACTCAATAGGTACGAATCTTACATGAGAAACATGACACTTGTAAAAATTGGTAGTTATAAATAATCGTATTGTGTTTCGCTGACTGTACTTTGCAATAATTATTTTGCAATAATTAGTTTTTATGCACAGATTATTAAAGATAATTCGCTCCTAACAAGAAAATGTCACTATTGACAATTATCTCTGTCAATTATTTTCGTGTTTGAAAAATATAAAAAAAATGTGAATGAAACAATATTTCTTCGCACTTTTTCTTCGATTTCGTGTCTTAACTGCGCATGGCGCATTATTCCGCGTAAATTACACCATGACAGCCATTAAACGGCTCACAGAAGTCGTTTAAGTCATTTAATGGCTTCCTTCAATTACAAGGCGGTGAGATATCTATACTTATCTCTGTTTTTATGTGCCAAAAACTATTTTATAACTCAACCATTACAATATGAGCTATGTATAATGTATCAGGTGTAACAAATGAGTTTAGTGTTACATATTCGCATTGTTGCTATTTATTCACAACTAATTGCCTTCTTATCTAGCGAAGGTGTCAAATTTTATGTTGTGTCGTTTTCCATTGTCTCCTAAAAAGTCGATTGTCGATTCTTAATTAATATAATTTATTTTTTAATAATGTCGAAAAATAAGTCAATTCTATTATATGTTATTTTTATAATATAGGACTAGCAGACGAGCATGCAGTCCATCTAATGATAAGTGACTACTACCATAGATATCTGTAATCAACCCAAGATAGGATTAGATATTCCTACCTGAGTTTTACCACAGACGCGCCGCTATCCGTAAGGACTAAGCTGGAACGCCTCGGAAAAGTATGTCTCTTACCACACCCTTCAATCCAGGACACAGCAGCGCTTAACACTGCTGTTGTTAGGCAGAAATAGGTGTAGCTGGTGATCAGAATTATTCTCAGTTGTTTGTTAGTTATCTCATTTTATTTCTGTGTCATAACTCTTGACGAGCTTCATTTGTTAGTACAGTAGAATAGAATAAAAAACATACATAAAAATGCCTTAAATTGTATTCTGCGCCTATAATAGATTTGGAATAAAATAGAATAGAAAAGAAAAGGATAGAATAGAATAGAATAGAATAGAATAGAATAGAATAGAATAGAATAGAATAGAGTAGAGTAGAGTAGAGTAGAGTAGAGTAGAGTAGAGTAGAGTAGAGTAGAGTAGAGTAGAGTAGAGTAGAGTAGAGTAGAGTAGAGTAGAGTTAGATAGAGTATAGTGAGTAAGTGCGTATATAGATCGTCGCGTCCGCGTCGCGGCGTCGCGTCGCGTCGCGTCGCGTTCGCGTCGCGTCGCGTCGCGTCGCTGCTCGCGTCGCGTCGCGTCCGTGCGTCGCGTCGCCTCCTCGAACTCCTCGCCTCGCCTCGCCTCGCCTCGCCTCGCCTGCCTCGCTCGCCTCGCCCTCGCCTCGCCTCGCCTCGCCTCGCCTCGCCTCGCCTCGCCTCGATCCCTCTCCTCGCCTCGCCTCGCCTCGCCTCGCCTCGCCTCGCCTCGCCTCCTCGCCTCGCCTCGCCTCGCCTCGCTCGCCTCGCTTCCCCCCCGCCAGAATGGGACGTAATTATCCCTATCAACCTGCAGCACAAGACCTTGAATTATGTTTCTCCGACTGTTAAACTTTTGGTAGCGGGAAGGATATGTATAATAATCCTGTAGCGTTATATCGGTTATGCTCAGTCTAACTAATTCCTATTCATTAGTCTAAGGAATATAAATGAGTTATTCGGCTTACTTTGGTAAGCGGAATAACTAATTTATATGGACAATTGCACAACATCAAAAAGAGCACCAAAGTGCTCTTTGATGTTGTGCAATTGTCCATAGTGACGTAAAAAATTTTTTTTTTGAATAATATCGAAGTTACAAATGATGTTCATTTGTCAGCAGTCTGTCTGACGTTGGCTTCTGCCCATGGACGTGTGTAATCTTATATATACAATTCTCGTGTCACAATGTTAGATACTGTACATACACCTCCGAAACGGTTTTACCGATTTTCACCAAATTTTATATGCATGTTCAGTAGGTCTGAGAATCGGCTACTATCTATTTTTCCTATCCCTAAGTGAGAGTTGTTCACCCTTAACATTTTTTTATTTAGATGGCAACACAACGTTTGCCGGGTCAGCTAGTAAACCGATAAAATTAGACTTACCCGAGGTCGGCTGTGCGATGCTACCTCTGAGGACTAAGTTGGAACGCTTTGGAAAAGCATGTACCCCTTCAAACTAAACTCAAACCAGAAAACCAGAAGGCAGCTGTACCCTTCTGTACCCTATCTGGGATAAAAATTACGGTAAATAAGGCAAAATTTTCAAATGAGGCTATAAAATTAAAATGCAATTTTAGTAACAGGAAGGAAATATTTATTATGTTTAGGTATCTAGCTTAATTTAATAAAGTTGATACGGAAACTGATCAGTCGAACTCGTTGGGTTGTGAAGTCGAGACTAATTTAAGTGTTAAATTACAGTAAACGTGAAATGAATATGGATATGGGCGCATTCTCCCTACTTTTTCTGGAGATCTTAATTATTTTTCTAATTGTCTTGCTTTTTTACTTTCTAATTAAAGGTAAGCTGTTTTTAATTTATTTATTTAAAGGAATCTTTCGGAGAAATCCTTAACTTTCAACCAAAATTCTGACGCAAAGCTTTGGCTTATTTATGCTCGGTTTCTGAGTTACTTTTAACGGTGTTTTATGTTTTCGTTATCCCTTTTGGTCCGATAACTTGAGAGAGTGCGTTTCTGAACAGCACATTGGAAGCTAAACGTCGTTTATTCTACGTTTAACTTAATTGACCGATTTTGGCTGTTTATCGGTCTCATAACTTATTTGACGTTTCATTGGTTGGTTGTCAAAGTACGCTATGCTACACAGCAAATATATTATTTAACGTTGAAATTTGATTTTTTTAATGATTGACATACGAACTCATACCTACAGCCCTCCAAATACATATGATGAATTATCTGAATTGTTATATACAAACTTTTTATATTTTAAAAAATACGAATAAAGTCATAAATATTTTGAAGCTTGAAGCTAAAATAAAGTCCTAATTCTAATTTCAAAATCATTTGTGTAAAAACTGCCATCTAGCGACCACTTAGGGAATCAGTAATCGATTCCATAGTTATCAAACGGTGTATTGTGTGCTCAGAAACCCACCAGTAGATAAACGGCAGTTATCGAATCCATAACTTTATTGAATCAATAGCTATTGATCAGTTAACTCGAGACTTCAGAAACCGGGCATTAAAGGATATATTTAATGTATTGTGGCGACCTCCCGCTACTCGACAAGAGATGGCGCCACAAGTATTCTGAATCACGCTATCGAAGTTTTCTAAATATCTGGTATATATACAAGTTCCGAACTGAGACTGTTGGAGTACGGCCGCTCCCCGGGCATGATCACCTAGTCCGGCGGGAGATCTCCCTTTGCCAAAGTATAATATGGTAGAATCCTATTGCGCAAACCGCCACACCTATTTTTGCCTTATTGTATATTGCGTAGAGCAGTAAGCGATGCTGTATTCCATTTTAAACGTTGTGGTAAGAGACAGGAAAATGATTTTATGAAAATTTATTTTATACCGACTATTTCCAGTACATTTAAATTGATGATATCGACTAATTACTCAACGTATTATTTATTTATGCTCAATAACTCTTATCGCGTGGATATTTATACTTTTCCATCAAAGCACACAATCACCAAAAGGGCGGTACAAATTCCTTAAGTGTACAAGTTTTAGCCTGGTATAGTCCGTGCCAAACTTCTAGTCCGTCCTGAAGTTGTTGTGTGCACGTTTAGTTAGCATATACTCCGTAACGTAAGGGCACACTAACGCGGGCGAGAGCGGGCAGCGGAGGGTGCCGGGGTCCCGCGCTGTCTTCGTCCCGCTAATATCTACAATTTGCTATTGCGACACGACTCGTTTCTATATTCAGAGCGGACTAGCAGTTTGGTGCGGATTATAATTCGACAATAACAATGGACTAAAGTTTGCGAACAAAACCAAAAACTTCTTTCATTGCTTGCTAGTATTATTACATACAATATGTTATTACATACAATAAACTTTATTTTCGATTACTATTATGTCAATTTCTCAATCAATTATACAAGTCCTATCGTTCAAGTTATTCAAGCAACTAATCAATTATAGATAAGCCTCAGATATCATTATGCGACAATGATAATGATATTAAAGTATCATTCTTAATAGCAATAGAATAATGATTATTGGTGTATTAAATTATTTCAGTGTTAATAGGAATTGTTGTGTTAATTTAGAATTATGGCGAACGAAATTTTGCTGTTTATTCTGCTCTCAACGTTGCCTGCTCTTGGCATTGTTCTAATCATCATCTTTATTGTGTCTGTTGTGATGGCCGTCACGTGGATCAGTAAGTCCATTATATTCATTAAATATTTGTGCACGATAACATCAAAATTCAAACTAGCTCGAATGTCAAAAAATGTTGACGACTCGCTTGGCGGAGCGGTCTTCATACCGGTCTGATACTCAAAGGGTTCCTGGTTCGTTCCCGGTCAGACATTTGAATGGATTTAGATATCCGTTGTGGGTCTGGGTGTTTGTATATTAATGTGTGTGGCCATGGTACCCATGATACAGGAAATTCTGTGAGGCTGTGTGTGTATAGTCTGATTCATAATTGGATGTAATCGTAATTTAATGGATGTAATTGTAATTTTGGACACCTAATTATGAATCGAACTATAGTAAGTCTTTAAAAAGTTGTTGAAGAATGAGACGTATACGCTCGAAAAACATTACTCTCCGCAGTCAGATAAAAATAATTGGCCAAGTGAAAGTTAAACCTACACCTGGAGGATTCCGTACAACTAAAATTTTCTTCTTTTTTATTTCTAGTATTTACTGTTTTAGAAGCCATTAAAGTACACACATCTTGAAAATTTGAACTGTCTACCTATAACGATTCAACATAGATTAGTAAAGATTACTCACTCTAACAAGAAAATGTACCCAGTTTTGAGAATTGAAATAGTTGCGTAAAAAAGTTTTGCCACGTCTCCGTGCTAAAATGTCCCTAAAATATTTGAAATAATTATTTATTGATTACGTAAATTACGCAGTATTAGTTAATATTTAGTATTAGTTCGTAAATTTTCTCTAAAAATGTTTTTATTTGTCAAGAATTCAAAAAAAGAACTTACTAATAAACCGTTTGTGGCTTCATTCAATTTAAAGGCGGCGAAGTATCTTTACTAATCTATGCGATTCAGGAGTTACTTGGAAAAATATCGAATAGCAGTTTGTTGTAAGTTTAATACAAAAAGGGGTCCACCTTTTTGTATTCAAAGTTTACTTTTATTTTTAGTATTGTTGTTATAGCGGCCACCGTTATGCATCCTTTGTAAAATTATATTACGGTTGAAGAGGTAGAGCCCTGTGACAGACGGACAGACGGACAGAGAGCGAAGTCTTAGTAATAGGGTTCCATTTTTAACCTTTGGGTATCAAACCCTAAAACGACACTTCACATCGAAATTGGTAATGATTAAAAAAATTAAAGCGACGTACTTTATATTGAAAGCGGTAAAGAAGGTAATGTTTTGTAACAGGAAGGAAATATTGGGTAAAATATTATTTTATGAAATTTCAAAGAGTTCGGTTCAGTTACATTTAGTTACAAGAAGTGAACAGTGCTCCCAGTAAACCATAAATGTATCGGAAATATGGATATGGACACCGTTTTGATGATGTTGACTTTAGTGTCAATTATTTTGTCATTCAACGTGTTTCTATGTGTGATTTTTTGTTCATGTCCGTGGAAGCGTAAGTTTGTTTTAAATTATTTATAATTAACTAGCTGACCCGGCAAACTTTGTACCGCCTCAAAATCTATTTATCAAATATACTTCATATAAAATATAGCCTATGTTACTCGTGGATAATGTAGCTTGCGAATGGTGAAAGAATTTTTAAAATCGGTCTAGTAGTTTTTGAGCCTATTCATTACAACCAAACAAACAAACAAAGTTTTCCTCTTTATAATATTAGTGTAGATAACCAAATTATCCAAATTGGATGAGTTTTTGAGAAATTCACGGATAGACAAACATACGTAGCAGTCGAATATAAAACCTCCTTTTTGGAAGTCGGTTAAGGATACATACTTAGTTCATTTTTTTATCTAATCTTTTTAAATTTGACATACTTGTTTATATATTCAAATTACATATTTCCTACTATTTTAATTGAACTTTATTCATATACTTATAACAACTTATTTATTTACAATAATAACCTAATTTATAAAAATATGTATAAAGGAATATATAATTATACTTATGTTTAAACAATTAGTGAAATATAACGACGGAGTGATCACAATATCGGTCGGACACGTAGGTATCGGGTTCGATCCCCGGCCAGACAGATACCTAAATGATGAATTTAGATTTCTGTTTCTGGGTCTGGGTATTTGTGTATTTGTCGATGTGTGTGTCCATAGCACCAACGACACAGGAAATCCTAGTGTGGGGCTGTGAGTGCGGAAAGCGTTTTATGTTTTTTTTATATAATAGGCTTTATCCAATAATTAATTATATTCAAATTATATTATAATAACTTAATCACATATTATGAAATAATTATTGTCAAAATTCTTCATTCGGCAAAACGTTGGATAGATCGGATATCAATAACGGGTGTATGACTACATTATTAAGGAAAAATATTTAAAGTATCATATCCTAGAATAAAAAAAATTGGTGGATGGTAAAACCACTGTGGCACCACCCATATCTAACAGGAAGTTCATTAGATAAAGCGAAAAACTTTTTCAGAATAGGTATGAAATTTTCACAGCGTTTAGTTTTATGGCTACTATTTAAAAATATTATAAAATAAATAAAATAATGGTGGTACGGAATCCTCGTAGGCGTGTTCGACTCGCACTTGGATAATATTAGTACGCCCATACTTAGCCGGATAAACATATATATAGGTAAAGGTTAGAACCCTTTGTGGTTCGACTCCGGCGGCACCACCGCCTCACCTATGTCGGCCTAAGAAGTGTTAAGCTGCTGTGCTCTGATTTGAAGGGTGTGGTAAGGGAAAAATACTTATCCGAGGCGTTCCAGCATAGGGGTCTTATCTTTAGGGGTAGCGGCGCGTCTGTGGCCGTCCTCAGGTAGGAATATCTAATTCTATCTGGGGTTGATTAAAGATGTCCATCGGCAGTAGCCACCGTAAAGTGGACTACGCTCGTCTGCTAGTCCTATATTGTATAAAAAAAGTATACGATTCTTTAATATCGATAAAAGAATAATGATTAACTGTTATCTTCTGTTTCCATACGTTATCGATTGTGCCTGATAACATACTAATGAGTTTTATCTTAATATTAAATGGGGAACAAAGAGATATTTTCATAAACATAGTCAATATATAAATAGGTATATGTGCGGTGGGGGAACCCCGCCGGGAACATTTCTATTTACCATATAAATCACGTATGTTTGTATGTAATGTCAAAATAACAGCGCTTAATAAAATGTATATGAATGTATATCCGGTATTTATAATAACAATGTGTATGTAACGTATATTGTGTGTTTACAAGGTACTCCGAGCATAGTGCGCGCTGGGTTGTGTGAACTTAAAACTTCGTTAAAACTTTTTTATAAATACACAACTTTGATGTGTTTGGAAATTTTGGATTAGTAATGTATTTTAATTTGGAACTAAAATTTGAATCCGTGTTAGCTGTGGTTTGGCGTTGTAGTTAATTAACGGTTTTCACAACATTATATCATCTTCCTAAAATATATACTATACTCATACCTTTCGGGGTATTGATGGGTATATCCCGAGGTAAATTGGCTCTTCCTAGTATTTTACCTGTAATGGAAAAGTCCCGTTAATACCTTAAATAAACGACTTTTCCAATTTCATTTACGTAGCGCTGATCTATAAGTGGACTTGCCATCAGCTGGACTTCATCGTTTTTTGATACTTGTATACTTAACCCATAGATTAATAAAGATACTTCGCCGCCTTGAAATTGAATGAAGCCACAAACGGCTTATTTTAGTAAGTTCTTTTTTTTAGTCTTCTTAAAATATTAACTAATACTGCGTAATTTACGTAATCAATAAATAATTATTTCAAATATTTTAGGGACATTTTACGCAACTATTTCAATTCTCAAAACTGGGTACATTTTCTTGTTAGGAGTGAGTAATCTATCACTTAACCGAATAAAAAATCTATTGTTTTCGCTGACGATATACTGTTTATTCCAGGACGTCCCACTTTGCATAGGCAAGAAAAATATTTAAATAAAAGGACCTTCGACGAATTTTAGATACTAATTATTAATACCAACCCTCCCCTGGGGATAAGGACCTTTTTCGACGAATTATTTTAATAGATATATCTCTTTGTCCATAAAACACAGTCTTTATTGAGATAACACTACATTATAGCATTTGTAAAAAATGTATACATAAATAATATTTTAAACTAAATTAAGTATTACATACAGAAACAAAAAAATAAATAAAAATAAGAGTAACTACAATTAATTATTTACAACAACTTTATAATAACAATTTTATAATAACTAGCAATATAGCTCCTTAAGACTATACTCCAATGCTTCTATTACAACAACAATTGCACGAACGGAGTCGACGGAAGTAATTCGTTAACAGTCGATGTCGACTCAAATGGACAAACGCCGTCTACCATCAGTATCTTATCACACTTTCCTTCGAGCGCTTCGAATTTCGACGCTCGAAAATGTTTTTATTCTACAGAAAAATGCGTATTAATCAAATGATAGATTAGATTGTAAACAACTTTGTCGTCAGTCATGTGTGAGGGAAAAATGGATTTGGTTTCCACGATAATGATTGGTGTTTTTATATTTATGTGTTTATATTTGTTCTGGTTGTGGTTCTGTTTCGGATCGTGTTTGAAGAGACGTAAGTTTATTTCTAATATCTTATTATGTTTTATCTAGAACCCTCTGTGGTTCGGCTCTGGCACCAACGCTACACCTATTTCTGTCTAATAACAGCAGTGTTAAGCGCTGTGTGTGTATGTGATGAGTCAGAGACATACTTTTCCGAGACAATTCAATTTAGTCCTCAGAGGTAGCGTATCTGTCGCCGACCTCAGTTAGGAATCTAATTTCATCTGAGGTTGATTAGAGATATCCATGGGCGGCAGTAACTTACCGTCAGGTGGATTGCATGCTCGTCTGCTACTCCTATATTATAAAAAAAATATATCTAAAAATGTGGTTGTTCTACCACATTTCTAGATATTGTTTACAACCGGGAAAGTTCCGTCGTATCTATTTCCGACTAAAGTACATAAGGCGACCTTAGCCCTTAGATGATTTGCCCTATGATCGGCTACAGGTAGATCCTTATATATGGAGCTGATTACAAAGTTCCATATGCCACTTTATGCCTTGTTTTAATAATTAGGCAATGATGGTATACGATCACGCTTATCTGAACATCACAATATTTTCTTATTCATACTTTTAGGGAGTACTATTTTCAGTTCAGTTTTATTTGTAAAGCCACCATTAAAAAAGTAGTTAAAGGGATGTCAACCGTTTTCAAAAAACTGAAATCCCCATCAAGTATCCCTTTTTAACCCGAGTTTTTTTAGTGTTTGCCCTTCCAAGTAGGGACGTGAGAATAAGTGAAATAATCGATTATATATTAATAAATATTTAATGATCGATTTTTTTACAAATTAATCGATTTTTTTACAGTTATTGACAGGAGAAATAATCGATTTTTGAAATTGAATTCAACATTGGCTCGCGAAAAATCATAGTCGTAGGCCGCGCATTGTCGACCGCAAATTCAAAATAATCGATTTATAGATATAATCGATATTTTACATCCGTTACTATTTTAAAAATCGATTATCACACAAAAACCTAATCGACTTGTGTTTCACATCCTTACTTCCTAGCGATTCGATCGCACAGCGCAATTAAAACTCGATCAAGTTACCGCGTTATCACAATCTTATCGCGAAGTGCTCACATCCTTAATTTTATTTATGCCGATAAATAATCATTTATCGTTCCACCTTTGTTAAAATCGCATTTTCTAACATGTCTGATTCTGATTCCATGGATATGAATTTGGTTGGAGTTTTAGTTTTTATGGTGCTCAATATACTCTTATTTTGGCTTATGTATGGTGTCATGGTGAAATACTTCGGTAAGTAATCATCATTATCATCATCAACCCATTACTGTCCCACTGCTGGGCACGGGTCTCCTCTCAGAATGAGAAGGATTAGGCCATAGTTCACCGCGCTGGCCAAGTGCGTATTGGTAGACTTCACATACATTTGAAAACCTTTTTTTTTAAGATTTGTCAGGTATGCAGGTTTGCTCACGATGTTTTCCTTCATCGATTAAGCAAGTGATAATTAATTTATAATACGCACATTTTGAAAAATCAGAGGTGTGTGGGATTTGAACCTCGGACCCCTCGATCAAGAGGCCGAGTTTCTTAACCACTAGGCTCTCGTATCACTGCTGTTCATCATCATCATATCATTAATACATTAAGTTTTATTTTAGACATAGAGTGTGTGAGTGTGTTCTTATACAATGTGTTCTTATACATTTATACCTACTAAACCTCGGAATTAATAATCGATCTATCTAATGTTTTTCCTATTAAGGTTTGACAACTACCACTTGGTTACCAAAGATCCACGTTTGACATACTAATTGTCAAATTTCTTTTGTTAGTCGAAAATTTGAAAGATTTATTTTTTATAAAATGAATTGTCAGTGTCTATCTTTGGTATGCAAAACAATGGATAGATTGAATATTAAAAACGGATTAAGGTTATTTTCTCAGTTCTTAATAAAATATTTTTTTGGTAACACAGTGACGTCATCAAGTTACACCATAAACAATAACATTGTATAATACCTATTTCTGGCATAACAGCAGTTTTAAGCGATGCTATGTGAGATAAGGATGACATATAAGGCTTTCTTACTTAATCCTCAGGGTTCGCAACGCAGCTGTGGCCGACCTCAGTTAGGAACCTAATCCTATCTGGGGTTGATTAATGATGTCCATTGGCGGTAGGTACCAAATACCATCAGGTACTGCATGCTCAATTGCTACTTCTAGAATATACAGAATAAAGTCATGATTATAAAAATAATTCACCATATCAAAATTAATTATACAAAAATATTATCAGCATTATTACAATTATCAAAAAAAATGTTATTTGTCACAAAAAGCGATAGGTTATCTGTAATAATCTTTTTTATAATATGTTATCTGTATTAAGGTTTTAAGGCTTAGAATTTATCGATTAATATAGTTGCCAGTGTACTAAAAAGGTGTCTTTGAAAGTAATTTAAATAATGTATCCGTCTGTTGTGTTTTGGTTCACTTTTTGCTTGATTTTGATGCTGTTGATAACTTACAGACATTTTAGTAAGTTTTTTATATTATATTTTTTTATATTTACAAGTAGAGTCCTTTGTCATTCGACTCCACTGATTTTTTTAATAAGATAGGAGAAGTAGATGAGCATGCAGTCCACCTGATGGTAAGTGGCTAATGCCGTCCATGGGTATCTGTAATCAACCCCAGATAAAATTAGATTTCTACCTGAGGTCGCCCTCATATGCGCCGCTACCCTTGAAGAGTAAGCTGGAACGTCTTGAAAAGTATGTCTCCCTTACCACACCCTTCATACCAGAACACAGCAGCACTAAACACTGCTGTTATTAGGCAGAAATAGATGTGACGGTGGTGCCGCCAGAGTCACACCCCAGAAGGTTCTCTCACCTTCAAACGTTTTTTTTTCCAATTTATGCCGCTAGGAATTTATTAAGTTCTATTAAGAATTTTATTTAAATATATTTCTTTAAACGTTATTTAATTAATTTATCATGAAATATAAAATTCTTTACATATTTGGCTTGCCAGCTTATCTAGTTACGTCATCATTTCGGTTGTTATACTACTAACGCCATCTAGTAGCGAGTAGCGGAGTAACAAACCTATGTGTGGCGCTGTAATCTAACGCTGCGCTGTAAGCTAACATTTATGCCAACGATCGCAACTTGAAATTGTCAATTGATTTTTGGTAAATAGAGTAAATGCGGACCTCTAAAAAGTAAATAGAATTAAGTATTTATTGACTATTAAATCTTAAAAGCGCCTAAAAATCTTCAACGTGGTTATTAATTTATTAATTATAATACAATATGTATAAATAAGTATGTAATCCAATAAAATCAAATGCAATTAAAAAAAAGAATAATAATAAAAACTAAATTTCCCTTAAATCTTACGGAATTTTCATAATAAATAATGTAATCAGTAGCTTTATCATAAAATTTCACGTAAGAAAAGGCCTACTTGAAAATCTATTTTTAGCAGTATTGTTAGCTCTTATACCGTTGTCCTAACTGTAATTCAAAACATGCATTTTATGCAAAGATAAACTAAAAAAAGTCTTTTTAAAAATGACATGAACAGACTGACAGACAAACATTTTCATATTTTTTTTTATAGTGAGTGTAGTAACAGTAAGTTACCACACTTTTATTAGCTTCACCTGTATTTCGGTCTGTAACGGAATCTTTGAACTCAATTTTTACCCACTTTGACCGATCAAATTATGTAATTCAAAATTTTGAACAATTATGAAGAACTGATACACGATTTAATAATCTTATCCTATTCTCATCAGGATTGTCAGTATTCACGACTTTCTTTGTGCGATTTAGCGTGGTTTTAATTTTTTTTAAGTGTAATTTTGTAAGCACACGGATATTCCAATTCTATTTTTATATACACACTAGTAAAATAATCTGTAATCACATTCTACCAAATTCATCTCAGTCAAAATACCTTCTGCGATAAACTTTAAGGACGTGATATGTATAAATTTTATGTAAATGATCAATAAAATATTAAGAAATCTATTTCCATTCCAATAAAGTCTAAAGTCATCTAATTTTGGATTTATAAAACTCAAAAATACACGTCAAATCTGATTATCTGTAATCAAAAGACAAGATTGTAGATAGCGAGTTATATCATTTGTAAAGAAACACTCTTAATATTTAGTGTATTGAGAAGTTATAAAGTACTTTTTATAAAACTATTTTTACATTAGTAGTGTGTTCGACTTCTCCTGTTTTTCCGAAAACAGTGTTGTTAAGTTGTGTACAAAGAGTGTTAAGTTGGCTGTATGCAGAAGTTCCTTTCGTTTTATTTTTTAAAAAGAAATTGGAAAGTGATTACGTGCAGGCTTACATTTATCATCGATTACCTGTAATATATGTATTTTTACGCAAATTTTTATAGATCGGTACCTAGGAATTTGTGAAAATTATGAAACTTACCAAATTCTATTGCAAATCATCGTTCAAGATCCTCAAAAGAATTGTAACGAGTACCATAAAGAAACAGAGTATAAAATAAGCAACGGAAAAGTTAAGACCTTAAAAGAATATTAAGTGACTGATAAAAAAGAAAAATACAGAAATCAGAAGATAAACGAAGAAACAAAACAGTAAAAAGAACAAAGGCCTATCAATAATACATTCTGACGATTAACATTATCATCATTAGAATTGATAACAAAAATCTATTTAAAAGATTGCAACAATACACTTGAGTATCCAAGAAGTGTCTAATTAAAAAGAAAACAAAAACAAAATGGCGCCGTGGTGGGACATCACTAGAAGTACAGACGATGTTTCAACTGGAACTATCGTGTATATTTCCATATTTTCGACCCTTCTACTTATGTCCTTTGTGATTCTGTGCATTAAGGTTTCATCTATAGGTAATATAGTTTTCTTTTTAAGATAGACCAGACTTTTCATACTTATAGTATAAAGTTAATAGAATTTAACCCTTAGCAAGGGTGTGGTAAGGAGACATATTTATTTAATGCGTTCGAATTTAGTTCCTAGTGGTAACGCAAGGCCATCCACAGGTAGGTGTCTTATCTTATCTGGAGTTGATTACGGATGTCCATGAGCGGCAGTACCACTTGGTATCAGGTGGACTGCATGCTCGCCTGCTACTCCTATATTATGTATAAAAAAAAACACTTTCCATTCATTCAACGGATAACTCGTTCCTAATTCGGGTCTTAGACCATATGACGCACGCAAACAATAAAAAAAAATATAGTGATGAAACCTATACGCCTGAGAGTTGGAAAAAAATATCAAAACATGTGTGAAACCATACTTGGTACGCGAAATGGGATTCGAAGCTCAGACTCTTCGATTGACAGACAAAATTCAAACCACTAGGCTATCAATACAAGTATCAGGAGACAGGTATCTAGAGTCAATTGATAAGCACTCGATAGTAATCTACACATCTTCAAAATTGATAAGTGAGATGTCGAAAGAACTTGAAAATTTGTATTATCTTTTAGTTTCTACACCAAAATCAGTTACGACTGCCGTGAAAATGGACAAAATAAGTGATAATTGAAGTGAATTAAAATTGAAAAAAGTGTCATTCCAAAAATTTGCTGAAGCAATTTCTTGAGAGTGCAAACGTTTGGGAAAATTTGGGAAAATTCGTACCGTTTGCCAGCCAAACGGTGATCGAAACAAGCATTTGATCAAACAACCAACAATGGCTCCAATGTTTGGTTCTCCGAATTTCGACTTTCTGAACGAGAGGGATTCAAGTGATGATCTTACGGTCGATAGCGGTCCAGGGGAGATTAACGCTACCCAAATGGCATTTTGGTACATGATCGTGTTGGTCTCCATGCTTCTCCTCTGGCTCTTAATGTTCTTCTGTCTTCGGCTCATTGCATTAAGTAATATTCGCTTGTTATTATTTAACTATCACCTATTATCAATAATCAATCTATCCACTGCTGTCTACCAGAGATTGAAATTTGACATCTACCTATTAGAAGTTGTAATTGAAAATTGGTTATAGTATAGTACAGTAAATTATATGCCATCAAAAACAATGCTTGTAAAAAGATCCAAGTCTCGCCATTCAGTTCTTCTACCGTAAAAAGTTTTGAGATCTATGTAAAACCAAGCCGGTAAATGTATGCAGTCCCTACTTAAGGGACCTTCTGTCTTAAGGTATTATCTCACTATCTAACCTAACAACATCTCATGGGACCATACCAATATTAAAAATCTTTTATGTTCTAAATAAATTAACGTGGCAATCGTACTGCAAGTCACATTGTGTTTTCATCTTATCATATCGCATCACACAGGTAACATTAGTACGATTGCCACGTCGATTTATTTAGAACATAAAAGATTTTTAATATTGGTATGGTCCCATGAGATGTTGTTAGGTTAGATAGTGAGATAATACCTTAAGACAGAAGGTCCCTTAAGTAGGGACTGCATACATTTACCGGCTTGGTTTTACATAGATCTCAAAACTTTTTACGGTAGAAGAACTGAATGGCGAGACTTGGATCTTTTTACAAGCATTGTTTTTGATGGCATCTCATTCCTTTTTGTAGATATTTCTACTCTTTTCCTTTCCGGTACCTTCTACTAGTTGAATCTCAACAACAGATTTTTTAAAGCCAATTAAATTTTTGTAGTTAGTCTTTGTAGTTATGTAAATAATCTTGCCATTCATCATCACTTTCATTCGAACATGACAATAAATTAAATCTAAAAAAGTTACTATTTTGACAACTGAAATTATTCCCATTGTCCTCAGGAAAAAACATCTCTACTGATTGTGATTTATTTATTTATTTATTTATAGTGATTTAACGTGTCTTCGTATTAAATAATCGACATCCCTTACTTTCTTCTGAATATCCGACAAAAATCATTGGTAATCTTTCACTGACTTCGTCGGACTCCGGTTTTTATATAAACCACAGTATTTACTGCTCTTGCTCAAATTCGGTTCAATTTATAATATACTTCTGACTTCTGAAATGAAATTAAATGAAATGTTTATTTAATAATGATAACATTCGTTTTAAACTTCTCGCATTTACAATAATAGTTCTGTTAGCTGTTTCAACCACAACAATTTGTTTAGGGGTATATAGCATCGCCTTCTGATGTAGAATTCCATTTGTTGATAAGAAAATATTGAAAGCTCTATTACAAAATTTCGTTCATCCATCTGATCTCATACCTACATTTGTTCGACTTGCTAGTTCCCATTTCAACACTTTATATTTTTGAAATTTCGTAAATACTCACTCTTATATTTGAGAAAATAAACATGTGTCATTCGTGAATAATAGTCGATAAATAATAACATGTACCTTGAACCGTTGAGTGAAGTAGCTTCCATGGGACCACATAAATCTGTATGTACGATCTCCAGTATATCGTTCGTTCGCGTTCAGAGGTTTGGAAATGGTTTCTTACTAGTCGTCATATCCGTCGTAATGTTCACATCATCAAGCCCGGTCATAATATTCTTATATTCCGGATTAAAAGGTATGCTCAGGTTTATCAATTAAACTTCGATATCCAACAAATTACGTTTTATTTATCCTTTTTACACAAATCCGAACACGAATAATTCACTACTCGTCTCATTTCAATCTACCAATCTAACTGACTTTTATAATTGTCAATACTAAGTATTGCCATATTAATATCATATTATTTGTATTTAGTTTTATAAAATTAAATGAAGTAACATTATATAAACACATAAAATTATTATATCTCAAAATAATATTGTCATGCTAAAATACATCAGATCAGTATGGTATTAAGTAATATTAAAACTATAATGATATCGTATCCTTACAGCTCGGCCATCCTCATAAGGGTGGGCCCTCACACCTAGTTATAATTTATATTCAATTACTTCTACTCTATTGATCTTATCATAATTTACAACGTTCAGTTTCTATTTAAATAGTCACAGATAGTTCTAATTCACAAGTCTCATACTAAATTCTAGTTCACAAGTGTCATCAAATAGCATAGTCAAACTTATCAGTTCACATAAAACACAAAGTCTGTCATGATCTGCGAACATCTGTACCATATCGTGTACTGCCCGCTCATAACCTTTGCGTTTTAAAATCACAATCATGTCCATTTAGTCAGTTGTGTGATCTGCAATCATCTGCGTTTTTTTTCGCTGATTGCTCACAATCCTAAATAATTAAAGTTACGATCTGCAATCATCTGCGTTACAATCACTGTTTGCTCATAGCCCTAAATTATCAATATTTAAAGCTATGATCTGCAATCATTTGTATTAGAAACGCTGATTGCTCATAACAATAATTATCAAAATGTATAGTCTGTCACGATCTGTGTCATCTGTGCAATCAGCACTGACACTCGTAACCTATACACATCTTCAATTAAATTATCTGAAATCTATTATTTTCATCTATAATATATAGACCTATCTCATTTACTACACAATAATTCATGACTTACAAAATTAAACATTTATTCAAATATTCTGTTTAAATCTATATAGTCACTTTTTTTTTAAATCTTGTATTTAATATGTATATTTATTGATCTAAGTTCATAATTAATTATTATTCTCATCACTTGCATCATTTACATCGCTGTCGTTTTCACTATCCAATCCTTTAAAAATTAACCACGGCTGTATTTTGTCTATACTAACAATATTCTCATACCTTTTGTTTCCTTTCCTACTAATAGGAGTATCTTCCACTAAAATCTATCGTTGGTAATATTTTGACAATTTTGTACGGTCCATGAAATTTAGGCATAAGTTTTTTAGATTTTCCTACCCTATCCTTGTCAAACAACGTTCTTTCAATCCTTACAAGGTCGCCTTCATTATACTTTGTTGGGGATTTTCTACGCCTATCAAACCGATCTTTCGCAGAATCCTGTTCCTTCATAATTTTAGCTAATGATTCGTTTCTTAAATGTACTAATTCTTTTCCACTAACCCTATCTACTGTTTCATTGATTACATCGTTTAGTATATTCGCTGATGTACACGTAATATTATACCCAAATAAAAGTTCTGAAGGGCTTTTACCAGTAGTTTTGTTTATTGTAGTATTTATTCCTAATTGTATTTCGCCTACATAATCATCCCAAGTATTATCGTTCTTATCATGACATCTAGTACCTAAAGCATCTGATATTGTCCTATTAAATCGCTCCACTTGCCCGTTCGCTCGCGGTGTGGCTACGGCATTTAAGATATGTTTTATATTAGTATTTTTAACAAAAAATTTAAACATTGCACTTGTAAAACATGAGCCTCTATCTGTGATTAAGCGTGAAGGTGCCCCAAAAAAACTAAAATGTTCCTTAAATATACGGATAGCGGTTGAACTCTTTGTATCCTTAACAGGGGTTATATTAATAAATTTAGTAAAGGCATCTATAATGACTAATAAGTAAATATTACCTCGCCGTGAACGAACGAAAGGGCCCAAATGATCGGCGTGCAACGTATGAAAAGGAATATTTGGTTTCGGTACAGGATGCATTAATCCCTCTTTAGGTCCTCCCGGCGTTTTGTGAAATGCACATTGCAGACAGGCAGAAACGTACTTTTTTGTGAAACGACGCATTTTAGGAAACCAAAATGTGTCCCTCAGTCTTTTATACGTTTTCTCATAGCCGAAATGACCCACTTCATCATGGTTCATCCGTAGTAATTGCCACCTAACAGATTTGGGAACAACCCAACGCAGTCCATCATCAACTTGCCTATATACGTAATTTCCCTTTAATTGGTAATTTTTACATACATCAATTACATTTTTAGAATTTTTGTCTGATAGAATTTCTCGTATTTTCCTAACGTCATCATCGCTGTTTTGTACAGTCGCGATCCAATCTTGTATATCTATTGTTAAAATGTCAATTACGTGGGTCTCATCATCGAGGGTCATCTCGGTGACAGGAGCACGGCTGAGAGCATCGACGTGAGACATTCTTGTACCTGGTCTGTACTCTATCTCACAGTCGTACTCCTGAAACTGCATCCACCATCGTCCTATCCTAGGAACTAGATCTCTTTTTATCATTGTAGTCCGCAACGCATTACAGTCTGTTATTATCTTAAATTTTATGCCTAACAAATAAACTCGAAATCTATTTAGCGATGCAACAACCGCCAAGGTTTCTAGATCAAATGAGTGAAATTTTTGTTCATCTGCTGTCGTTTTTCGACTGTAATAAGCCACGGGCCTCATAAATCCCTCTTTGTCACGTTGCATAAGTATGCCTGCAATGCCATATTTTGAGGCATCCGTATGCAACTCAGTTTCTAATTTGGAGTCATATAAGGCAAGAATAGGTCGTTCGATCAATTTAGTTTTCAAAGTTTCAAACGCCTTCGTATGTTCATCAGTCCATTTCCACGTGAAATGCTTCTTTAAAAGGTCTGTTAGTGGTCGTGTTATTAATGAAAAATCCTTTACAAATCGTCTAAAAAAGCTAGTTAATCCAATGAACCGTCTAACATCGTGAACATTTTTAGGTACAGGAAAGTCCGACACGGCTACTACTTTTCGAGCACCAGGACGGATACCCGAACCACTGACTTCAAAGCCAAGAAAATCAATTTTCTTAAAAAAGAAAAAACATTTCTGTAATTTAAGAGTAAGCCCTGCATCTCGAAAAATGCTCAATACTTCATCTAATCTAGTTAAACCCTCACTAAATGTACGCGCAGGGATCAATATGTCATCCATAAAAACTAATGCGTAGCTAACTTTAGACAAAATATTATTCATTGTCCTTTGGAAGACTGATGGCGCATTTGCCAGACCAAAGGGCATTCTTTTAAACTGATATTGGCCATCAGGTGTAACAAATGCGGTTTTATCCTGAGAACCTTCATCCATGGGTATCTGGTAGTAACCAGAAGCTAAGTCTAGACTGATGAATAATGAATTACCAGCCAGGCGGTCTAACTGGTCATCAATTAATGGCAAGGGAAAATGCTCCTTTTTAGTTTTTCTATTAAGAGCGCGATAGTCAATACAAAGACGTTTATCGCCAGTCTTTTTTTTTCACCAATAAAACCGGACTTGCATAAGCTGAACGAGACTCACAGATTATATCTGCGTCAAGCATTTCCTTTACCATTGATTTGACTTGTTCCCTTTCTGGATATGGTAACCTATAAGGTCTATAAACAACTGGGTTATTATCAGTTAGTTCAATTTTCATTTTATCGACATTTGTAAAACCTAAATCCGTCATATTATGTGAAAAATACTCGTTGTAGCGCTGTAATAAATCTTTTAATTGCCGTACTTCACTACTAGATAAGTTTTCATCATATTTTAATATTTCATCAATCTTAGAATCATTAAAATCTAATATATTAACATCAACGCTTTCATCTGTACGTAACGCACGTGTCACTAAGTACCCTTGGTCGAATTTCAATACCCCAGTAAATGATATGTTTTGCATTAATAATGCACCTATCCCGTTTTGAATACTATATTCACCCGGCATCAAGTAGTATTCTTTACCAGTTGACCCTCGCAAAGAACCATTAACATACACTGTACCCGAAAAGTCCTTGACATCAGTGCAGATTTTAACTACCGACGTAATACCAGGTAAGATATTTATACTCTCGCAGAGTATAAGCTTTAATTTTAGTGGCAAAGACCGTCCAAATATTAATTCATCATCAGTTTTAGTAATAGTAATACCAGGTTTTTCCGTAAAACTATGACCAATCAAAATTGCATACTTTACTACACTATCTTCGACGATATAGGCATCGACCATTTCTGATATACCCTGTATTTCAATCTTAATAGTAACTTTTCCAATAGGCAATACAAAATTAGATCCTATGCCCCGCATTGTGGGCATATGTCCAACGGACCATCGTAATCCTAACTTTTCGGCTACACTACGACGTAACAAAGTGCATTGGCTGCCTAAATCAACGTAGCCTTGCAGAGGCTGGTCATTAAGTTTCAACTTTATGAGATATTTATCATTACTGGTATCACGGCTCACGTCTAAGGCCAGAACTGCCTTATCTTTATCAGCGGGTAATTTGGACTTTTGGTCATTTGGTAATTTTGAACAATTAGTTGATATATGGCCTAGTTTATTGCATATAGTACATCTTAAAATCTTTTTAGTACATTTAAAACTGTAATGACCGGTCTCATTGCAATTGAAGCAAGTTATTGGTTTCATATTATCATTATTTGATTGTATTAATTTTGAAATATTTTGATTATTATTATAGTTAATATTTGAATTAAATCTCTTATCAGAATTAACCTTTTTATCAGAATCGCGCAGCTGTTGTTTGATGGATTGAAAATATTTTAATACTTGTTCGGGTTCTTCACATTTCGCAGCTTTGGCTCCTAATCTTAAACTACGATCCTCTATGCCATACAATAAACAATCTACTGCACGTTTACCTTGAATTTCGCATCGATTTAATAAATTAATTTTATCATAATAGTACAACTCTAATGACTCATTATATTTAACCTTTTTAGATAACATTTCCGTTAAAAGTTCTGCATAGTCATCATTAGAAGGAAAAGATTCAATTAATTTAATTTTCCATTCGGACCATGTAAACGACATCGATGGCAAAGCTTGATACCATGCACGGGCTACACCGCATAGTTTAGGAAGTGCGTAATGAATCATTTGATCATCACCCCATTTATACAGTCGACCACATTCCTCAACTTTGCTAATCCATGTGTTAATAGTCTGCCCTTTGTTCATGGGATCAAACTCTGGTATTACATTACCTAACATAGGGAACTTATTCCCTTCTGGACGGTTATTAACAAATGTTTTTATTAATTCTGTTAATAATAATTGAGTATTGTCACTTTTAGTATTAGAACGTCTCCCGTGTCTCGTTCGACTTCTCGATCCATGACGTCGCCTCTGGTGGGCCTCAACAACCTCTCCTGCACTCGACTCGCCTTCGCTGCTACGACTGCTAGTGCTCTTCCTTCGTCGATCTGTTCTTTTTCTTTTCCGGTTCGGTTCAGGGGTAAGTTCACGACGCGGAGTCGCTGACATTGGGGTGTCGCGCCTTCGATCACTTACATTCCGATTTTCTTCCCGCGTATCAGAGTTCTTACGATGTTCACACCTATTACGCGTTTTAGAACGCGTTTCGCGTCGATGTTGTGATTTACGCAACGACTTTTTGCGTTTACGACTAGTATGTTCCGTGTCACTGTTCATTTTGATCACTCACAAAGTTCAAACGAAATTCACTCAAAAGTCTTTGTACAGGATGCTATTTCCGCGAAAATAACATGTGGGCTTTACTAATCCCGCTTCTGAGCTAAAAGGTATGCTCAGGTTTATCAATTAAACTTCGATATCCAACAAATTACGTTTTATTTATCCTTTTTACACAAATCCGAACAAGAATAATTCACTACTCGTCTCATTTCAATCTACCAATCTAACTGACTTTTATAATTGTCAATACTAAGTATTGCCATATTAATATCATATTATTTGTATTTAGTTTTATAAAATTAAATGAAGTAACATTATATAAACACATAAAATTATTATATCTCAAAATAATATTGTCATGCTAAAATACATCAGATCAGTATGGTATTAAGTAATATTAAAACTATAATGATATCGTATCCTTACAGGATTAATATGGGCTAGTCTTCTATGCCAATATTTATTTGACATTGTCAAATATCATATCGGTGATTTGACAAATTGTTTAAATTTATATATACCATGTACGTTGTGGCCAGTTGCGATGATGTTATCCATAGAGTTACTAATAGTGCAACCGTTTTTCAAGAAATTAACAGTAAATCCTTTTTCAATAAGTTTACTCACCGCTAACAAATTCATACTTAAATTATTAGTCTGCATTTGTCTTTTGCATTCAACTGTAGTTATTTTTAGAATTATTATTTGCAGAGTATATTAATAATACATATTTTCAGCTAGACTATATTTTTATTCACTTCTATTTAAAACTTAACTCACCGTACAATATAATTTTATATATAGCTATTATAGATTACAAATAATTTATATTAAAAAGGTTTCTTATAATAGTTTCCACGTTTTTTCCGGGTAGGTATTACCACAAAATAAAAACTAACAGAAGTCAATCTTCATACAAAGTGGGCTGGAGTAACGCACACATAGACACCACTTACCGACTAGTTATCTCGGGGGGGACTCGACTCGACTCGTGCGCGACTGTCAGTTCATTTTACACGCATTTGTAACTGTTTTGTACAAGCAATGGAGCAAAAAAAATACCCTAATTGTGCAATGGACGGTTGTTTAAATTCAACATTAAACTGTGGATTTTCGTTTTTTTTATAGCTATCAATTATCAAGCCACTAGGAGCTGATATTTTTGGTGATCATGGCAAGAATATGTTATAAAGTGGCTATCTAAGCTCGATTTATATAACAGTTTCCTATTTCGAATCACTTGAAATGAATATAACTAAATTTTTGTAATATTGCGTTGAAATGTTAGGTACCTAATATTACGTAAGTTGAAAACATGATTTTTTGTTCGTATATATATTGGTTTGTCTTTAATGCCATTTGGTAGGTTTAGGTCTAAAACGGATAGGGCAAAAGGAATTGTGTAATTAGGGTAATCCTTTTAGAAGTTATTAGGGATTTTCCATTGTGAACATTGTAAATTTTTATATGTAAGCTTATTTTCATAGACATTTATTTATGCGCAATAAGGCCGAAATTTGCCTAAACACTTGTTTCCTTGGAAACAAACTTATTATTATTTTATAATACGGTGACAGTTGCTTTACCTCACGACAGTTATTGTATTTTGTGTATGTTGCCGTTAGATTGTAGAATACGTTAGCATACACATTAACTAGGTAGTCTTAAGATTAGCTAGAAAATATGCAGATTAACTATGTAGTTAAAATTTGAAACATCTTTTCAGACTTGTTCTTAGGACTAAAACACATGCCTTTTTACGACACGACGACGTAGTGTGATACATAGCGACATCGTGCCGCAAAGCGATATTGTTTCGTGAAAATATACAAAGTTTGTCGTAAATTCATGACACGACGACGCATCATAGCATGCATGGGTCGACGTCAAGGGGTAAAAATTGATACAATCTTCGTTTTGTACTTTAGGTAATGGACAAGCTAATCTGCGTTTTAACTGATTTAGGCACATTAGCCGTAACATCTAGTTTTCTTCTTATGACATTTGTCAGAAATTCGGAATGTTTTTGATATTATATAACTTTTAGGGTTCCATACCCAAAGAGTAAAAACGGAACCCTATTTCTAAGCTGTCCGTTTGTCTGTCTGACATAGAGCTCTATTTCTGGATCCTTAATAGATAGAAACTTAATTTTTTTTACGGCATATTTATAATGGTGGCCGCTTTAACAACAAGTAATAAAAGTAAAAAGAAAAACTTTCAAATAAAGGAGAGTTGCCATACAAAGACCTTCTTTTTCTTTATGAAGAGGAGGAAACCTTCAAAAGGTACTCAACGACGTGGGAGTGACGCCGGGTTATGTGGGACTTTAGCCGCACTAAAATCCTTCGGTGGCCGTCCTCAACGTTTGTCGGAGAACTCCGGGATCTCCGACTGAACGCAACCGAAGTCCTCTAAGCGCGATGCCTCGATCGAGCTCTGCGTTGGGAGAACAGTTTTCGCTCCTCCTAAACTATCCGGTGTTTTTTTTTTTTTTTTTTATAATGTAAGAGTAGCAGACGAGCATGCAGTCCACCTGATGGTAAGTGGCTACTGCCGCCCATGGACATCTGTAATCAACCCCAGATAAGATAAAATATTCCTACCTGAGGTCGGCCACGGATGCGCCGCTACCCCTGAGGACTAAGCTGAAACGCCTCGGAAAAGTCTGTCTCCCTTACCACACCCTTCAACCGGAACACAGCAACTCCTAACACTGCTGTTATTAGGTAGAAATAGGTGTGGCGTTGGTGCCACCGGAGTCGAACCACAAAGGGTTCTATCACCTTCAAACACTTTGTTCACGACGGTATGCGACTACACATACCGCCGTCCTTCCCGCGGACACTTATTGGACGGTTCGAGCTCCCTCTTGCCACTCCCAACTCTGGAAGCCCCCTTTTAGTCGCTTTTTACGACAGGCACGGGATATCGAAGCCCTTTTTTAGTCCAGGAACTACAGGGACAAATATATAAGGACCTGCTATTTTTTGGCGTTTTTCATTTTATCTATTGAACCGTAATAGATGTTACAGTTGAAATGTTCACAATGCATTATATGGCTGCTATAATATCAATTAGTAAAAATAAAAATAAAATAAACAAATGTTTTTGTGGTACGGAACCCTCAGTGTACGAGTTCGATTCGCACTTCACCCATTATTTGAATTGAATTTAAATTGAAGTTGGAATTGAAAACGTCTTTTGTCTCGAGAATAAAAACAATTGACGTCGCCTATAATAGTAGGGGAGCCCAAGACGGGATTTCGAGAGTGACTCGAACGCGGCAGATTAAGATATGGGAGATACCTTACATCCTATAGAGTATCTTAAACTATCCATTTGGGGGGTTCAACCAGGGAAGTCCATCAGACTATTAATAAAAAATGTATTATCTATAGTAGCTTAATTACATTCTGAAAACAATAAATTTATAATCTGATGATTTGAGGGCGGCGTTAGGGAGTAATAAGGTTGCAAAAAATCTATACCTGGACATACTCGAGTGCGGTAATTTTTTTAATATAAAGGAAATAATGCTAGAAAATATGCACTATCTGATAGCGCCATTTATTAGCTTGGATCCCTGGAAAGTAATGGTGTATAACAAACTAAAGGAAAAGGCAAATTTTATGGAAAATACATTATTCTTCATACATTCTCATTCTATTTTTTTTTTCAAATCGTCAGTATAGAAAACCCTTCCACTAAATCGTCAGATGAAGGGTTATGATAAGTAAAACATCAGTTGGAATTTCCTGTATAATAATCTTATCCTGTATAATAATCTTCGAAGAGTCACTGACAGTCTTTCGAATCGAATCGTCAGTTTTTCGAATGGGCGACTCATCTGAGGTAGCTTCATATCCCCTTTGAAAATCTAATGCGCTGGTTACTTTTTTTTTCCATTTTTACCTCTCGTATGACTATCCCAAACCAGCAGATAAACATATTTCCGGCATCAGAGATATATACTCTATCACTAACCTGCCGCGCCTTGAGTATGTCTGACTCTGCTTTTAACATCTTTCGAATCATCTAGACACTATTCCCACGGTGAATCGAAAAATATCACACAACCTTTTCTTCACTCTAACGTGTAATCTACACAATCGTATAGGACCTATCGGCGCTCGAGTTTCTACCCATTTAACATCATCGGCTCCCCTACTACTCTTACATTTCGCGGACAGAAACACAGATTCATTAACGGCATATGTAACTTTGTCATCCTATATAACTTATATAGGATACAAAGTTATTTAATGTAGTTGGTGTATCTAGATAACTGGACAGAAATTGCAAAATATTTTAGTTTTCCCATGAGTTATATACTAAACACTAATTGTATTCTCAATTTCAACCTTCTATGTCTGCTAGAAGTGCCTTAAACTTTTGATGATCGGTCAGTCAGTGAGTGAGTGACAAAATTACGAACTTTGACTACTTGTAATTCTTAAACTACTGGTTCAAATTTAATGAAATTTGAAATATACCGTGTCTACACAATTCTTGCTTGGCTCCTGAAAATTCAGGCTTCTAGCTTCATATGCAACGAAGTTACAGGAGGTCGAAAATGGGCCGAATTGCTTCGAGAAAAGTATGCTACGGCCGTGCCGCTTTTTTTGGCTTTGGCTCGACTTGGCGGAGGCACTGCCGTGCCTCCAGATCGTGTATTTAAAGAGTCCGGGTTCGATTCTCACCAAAAAACGAAGTAAAACATACCTGTTCTGGGTATGAGTGGTCGTGCATTTGTCTTTGTGTGTATCTGAATCACACATATAATTATACCAAGTATTTTAACGAACATGAAGATGAAACATTTGTTTTCCTGCATATTTCTGAAGTTGGTAGAATCCTCTGTGGTTCAACTCCAGCGGTACCACCGCCATACTAATTTCTACCTAATAACAGCAGTGCTAAGCGCTGCTGTTTTTAGGTATTTTTTGGGATTTACTAAAGCTGACGTCAAGTGTATAAAATGCATTTGTGGTTCTGCTCAATTTGTAAGAATGATTTTATATCAAGATCGGCTTAAGATATTTATTTTTCTTAAACTTGACGCATTTTGATAAGAATGATAACGATAATATTGATAACACAAGATATTCGAAGATATGTAGGTATGAAGTTCGATGCGGTAGGGATTTGGATGAAAAAACTATCAGTTAAAATACATACATACAGACAGACAAAATGAAAAAAATATTGTATTGTGTGCTCTTGCGTTTAAGGCCCCCCATTTTGATTGTTAAATATATTTGACATATACAGCGACCAGTTTCCGCGCTGGCTAACTGCGAATTGGTAGATTTTACATACCTTTGATATATTTTTTTAAGATTTCTCAGGTATGCAGGTTCTCACGATGTTTTCCTGCACCGTTTAAGCAAGTAATGAATTTAAGTAACAGCTACACAAAAATATCAAAAAATTGTATATTTCTAGTAGCAATACAGAAAGTGTGAAACGTCGATCTTTGGCAAGCAAAACAATGGTAAGGGAGACAGACTTTTCCGAGGCGTTCCAGCTTAGTCCTCAGGGGTAGCGGCGCATCTGTGGCCGACCTCAGGTAGGAATATCTAATCTTATCTGGGGTTGATTACAGAAAACAGATGTCCATGGGCGGCAGTAGCCACTCACCATTAGGTGGACTGCATGCTCGTCTGCTACTTCCATATTATAGAAACAAATGGATATCTTCATTACTAATACCGGCATTAGACGATTGTATTCGCTAATACAGATTGTATCTACTGATAAGTCGTGTTTTTACCTCAATTCTAATCATGTAGGTAGCTAACCTACTTGTGTATTGTTGTTTTGATCATAATAATATTGTTTTTTGTGTGTTTCTGTCACAATAATATTGCGGTTCATCTGATTTACAATTTTAGCAGTTTAGGATAATTGTAATCACAAGCTTAGATTTTTTGGAATAAAACCTTCTTCAGCGGCGGTGCGCTCTCGTGATGGGTAAAAAATGTAAACGCGTCAGGACACGTGGCCTGACCGAAAATTCGTAAGACGGCAAAGCAAACTGCAAAAGTCAAGGTGTCATCCGGTGTCAGCATAGAAAAAATATGTCAATGAGTGTCAATTTCATTTTTTTTAAATCAGGTTAGGTTTCGAAAGTTTCCTCTTCTGCTGGCACTCCCGGAGTGCAACCTGTTGATTTTTTTATTTAGTAACACCATCAGTGTCTTAAGAGTCATGAAGTAGCGATAGCCTAGTGGTAAAGAAATCCGCCTCATAATGCGCTGGTCCCAGGTTTGAGTCCCAGGCACGTATCTCGGATTTTCAAAATTATGTGCGTATTACAAAATATTTGTTACTTGCGTAAACGGTAAAGGAAAAATCCCGAGGAAACCTACCTGCCCGAGATTAAAAATAGTATTCTTAAGGGTGGCTACTTGGTCAGCGCGATGTACCTTAGCCTAAGCTGCTCTCACTCTGAGAGATCTGCCTAGCAGGGACATTAATATGTAAAGGGCATACAACGAAGCTTTGAAGGTGGTGGAACCCTTTGTGGTTCGACTCCGGCCGCACCACCGCCACACCTATTTCTACCTAATAACAGCAGTGTTAGGCGCTGCTGTGTTCCGGTTTGAAGGGTGTGGTAAGGGAGACAGACTTTTCCGAGGCGTTCCAGCTTAGTCCTCAGGGGTAGCGGCGCATCTGTGGCCGACCTCAGGTGGGAATATCTAATCCTATCTGGGGTTGATTACAGATGTTCATGGCCGGCAGTAGCCACTTACCATCAGGTGGACTGCATGCTCGTCTGCTACTCTTATATTATATATATATATATATATATTTTTTTTTGTTTTTTTTATTTTTTTATATATATAAAAAAATAAAAAAAACAAACTGAAAAGGGCATAAGTCAATTTAAAAATCAACTCGCGCTTGACCGTTTCCAATTCATTTTAATCGCCGAAGACATTTATTGTTTCATAATCGCGTATTTATCCCTTCAAAGACATTAAGTCAATAATCTTTATCTCTATAAATTAGGCATATAACATTTAAATAATAAATTATTATTATCATAATGGGTACAAGTGGTTCCCCCATTTTTTTTTGTTATCGAGGGGGAACCTTCAAAAGGTACCCGACAACGTGGGAGCGACGCTGGGTTATGTGGGATTTTTACCGCACTAAAACCCGCCCGGTGGCTGTCCTCAGCTCTGCGTAGAGGGCTCCGGGGTCTCCAAAAGAACGCAACCGGAGTCCTCTTAGCGCGTTGCCCCGTCGAGAAGTGGTTCCGGGTGCCGGGTCGTGTTTATCAAATTGTACGAAAAATATGTTTTTGTCTGTCACGGGCTGTGTCTGATACGTTTAATGTCTCTAGATATAAATGGATCATATACGGTCTTCAGGGGTAGCAAAGCATCTGTGGCCGACCTCAGATAGTATTCCAAATCTATCTAGTGTCGATTTCAAGTGTCCATACACGACAGTAGCAACTGGCTACTGCCGCACATGGACATCTGCAATAAACCCTAGATGGGATTAGATATTCCTACCTGAAGTCGGCCACAGATGCGCCGCTACCCACGAGGACTAAGCTGGAATACCTCGGAAAATCTCTTTCTTACCACACCCTTCAAAGCAGAACACAGCAGCGCTTAACACTGCTGTTATGAGGCCGAAATAGGTGTGGCGGTGGTGCCGCCGGAATCGACCCACACAGGGTTCTACCACCTTCAAGTTGGACTTACCATCAGTATGAGTTTTTTTTTCCTATATATTTCCAATCAGTTCTAATACAATCCGCTAGCGGCGCTAATTGGAAATGTATGTGCAAATACGTAAACAAATACCAAAACAGATATTTTTGTCAAAACGTAAAAACTCATACTAAGCGTACAGGTGGAGTGCAGGCTCGTCTGTTACTTTTATATCAAAAACAAAAGACGACGTTTATATTGATACTTACGCGTTTGTAGTCACATATTTTTCAATGAAGATTAGTCTCCATTGAAAAATATTCTCGTAAAGTGACTAATTTATCACTTAGTACGTGCTTCTTAGTGTGTATGCTTTCCTTTATGCGATTACTATGACGCAATTCGTTATTTATGTTATTTCGAAAATAGATACTTTTCAGGATGATTCATTGCAAAATGACTGACATAGAATTATAAACAAGAGTAATAAAAAAAGATGGAAATAAAAATAAAAAAAAAACGAATTTTATAATAAATACCTATTAGTACAATGATAAAATGGTTTAATAAATTTGTGTTTCTTTTGAGAAAATTCGATCATATTATCGATCATTTTATCGATATCGCTAAAGGAAAATCTTTAGCGATATCGATAAAATGATCGATAATATGTGGTGGAAAACCACCAAACCAAAAAAAGACAACAAATACCAGAAAAAATAGAGAAATCGGTTGACAGACAAAGGAGAAATCTCTATAATCAACCCCAGATAGAATTAGAGTCCTACCTGAGGTTGGTCACTGTTGCGTTTTTACCCCTGAGGACTAAGTTTGAACGCCCCATAAGTAGATGTCTCTTACCACGCCATAGCAGCGCTTAACACTGCTATTAGCCATAAATAGGTGTGACGGTGGTACAAAATCTCATCTATACTGATATTATAAAGAGGAAAACTTTGTTTGTTTGTTTGATTGTAATGAATAGGCTCAAAAACTACTGGACCGATTTTAAAAATTCTTTCACCATTCGAAAGCTACATTATCCACGAGTAACATAGGCTATATTTTATATGAAATATATTTGATGAATAGATTTTGAGGCGGCACAAAGTTTGCCGGGTCAGCTAGTAGCTATATATTTTCATAAGGACTTACAATGAACTGACAAAAATGATAATATTAGTTATAATCTGTAAAAACGCTAAACATTATAAGCATAAAATAATATATATTATTATTAGATAACGGATAATCTTACTTATGTTTGATCAAAATAAAAACACAGCTTAACCTATTATTACACATAGATTACCAAAACGAGGCTCTTATAGACGTCATTGCAATAAAATGGGGTACGTCGAAGCTATCACATTTTTGATATGAGCAATACGATAAATAACATTTGTCGACAGCACTTGAACCATTATTGTCATAACATCCAACCGAGTAACAGCCCTCAAATCATTTTTGTGTAAACAATTGTTATAAAAACTGTTATAAAAAACCGTTAATTATGTTATTCGTTATAACGTTATAACGGTATAGTTTTAGTGCGTTATTTTAGTGATTTAAGTATGGAATCTCAATTTGATACTAGTGATGTGTTTGATAGTAGCGAAGAGAAATATTTGGATACAGACTATGAATCTAATGAACATTTTCTTCAGTTTATGAGATATTTGATAAGTTCGAGTGTTATTTTGATAGCTTTATTCGTGATATTGATTGTAATACATATTTTAAAACGAGGTAACGTACGACATTATTTAATATTATAGATACTTTATAATAGTGTATATATTAGATGTGATAAAACACCTTTGTTGAAGTTCAAAAAAAAATCTGTAAAAATCTACTTTGAATAAAATATTTTGATTTTTGATCTTGTTGTCTGCAATAAATATAAATAGGCAAAGAGAGACAGACATACAGTTCCGTTTCTTTTTTCTTTTCATTCTCCATGTTTTTTTCCGGAAAGCTGTTGACTAATTTAAGTTTTATAAATGAAGGACATTACAAATTCATGTTTCCCTCAAAATTTCAATAATAATCATGGTCGAATTTCGACATTTAGGGAAGTATTTGTAATATTTAATATTGTAATATAGCGATATATATAACAGAAAAATAGTAGTTATATCATATGACAAAAAACCGTTGACAAGCAATGTATGGGAATTGAGAGTAGGTTTATTATACTCAGGTTACACCGAAATGCTGACGGCACTCATTCTCTAGTGCACGTGATTTTGACTTGATTTTGCTGATTTGACACACTTATAAGATATGATAGCTTATTGCAACTAAATCTAAATAAATAGCGATAGCATAGATTTCATTTGAAACCTCACACTGGTGGTCTGGGGTTCGGATCTTAAATAAGAACTACCAACCACGATTTATGCAATTATTATATATGGGAATTTTGAAATATTTATCACTTACTTTAGTGGCGTTATGTGGGCATTGGGAATTAATTATCACTTTAACTGTAAGGGAAAACCTTTGTATATGTGTAAGAGTTCTGTAAAAAAGTTTTAAAACCTTTTGATGTGTACCAAAGGTGGATTATAGCCTAGATCTTATTTAAAACGGATGAATATCTCGAACCTCCATATAGAACAGGGTTTCTACCTGCAGCCAACAAATGCGTTGCTACTTAGCTGATGGTCGCTTTATACATGTAAACCATCCGATAACCAGATCCTACCATTTAAACCCAAGAACTGCTTCACGATAAAATAGGTATCGTAGTGGTACTTCCGCGATAAAAACGCCGTCATCCCTGAGGACTCGGATTTTTTTTTTATTTTATTTTTTTATTTTTTTTTATTTTTTTTATAATATAAGAGTAGCAGAGGAGCATGCAGTCCACCTGATGGTAAGTGGCTACTGCCGCCCATGGACATCTGTAATCAACCCCAGATAGGATTAGATATTCCTACCTGAGGTCGGCCACAGATGCGCCGCTACCCCTGAGGACTAAGCAGGAACGCCTCGGAAAAGTCTGTCTCCCTTACCACACCCTTCAAACTGGAACACAGCAGCGCTTAACACTGCTGTTATTAGGTAGAAATAATTACTCGGAAATACGTCTCCCTTACCCTACCACATACTCCAAAGAATACAGAAGTCCTTAACATTGCTGTTATTAAGCAGTTATAAACGTTATATCTTTTACCGTCTGTTATTATAATTTCATTAAATTTAAATATTTCTTAGTCACTGAAAAAATGGCTTAATATAATTGATTATATAGGTATATGTTGATGAACAATTTAATTTTCAGACGGTTTTAGCCCGGTTCTCGTTTGTGGTTATTTGATTGGTTTAGTAATTAATTATTAAACATTATTATGTTTAATAATTTAATAATTAATATTGAGGGTAAATACTCGTAATTACATTGAAATTTAGGTACGTTACACTGTATTCAAAGATACATAAATACAATGAAGATTAACAATTATGAATATGAAATCGTATTTTATACTTGTATTTTGTCAATTATATACTCGCTTTAAAAGTATAAATGTATTGTTTTATAGTAATCGTGTATTTTACGTACGAGTAACATTTAATGTCGAAGAAATGATTTGGAAATAATATAATTTTATTTTACGGCACTGTGTATATGCGACATTATATTATTATTATATTAATTAACATAAATCCCATCCAAATTAGTTCATCTGTTTTCTATATAATGAACTATGTATGTAAACATTGCAATAAGATTTTTTATCATCACACAATTGTTTCGCATTGTAACCAAAAATTGATCTTATATTATGCGTTAAAAATATCAATTATTTTGAAATAGCAGCGTGTTATTTAAAAAAACAGCGTTTAATATTACAGTTATGCTATTTTTTATAAGACACCCTTTTTTACTTTTACGATATTTATCTACAAGTAAAAATAATGATGAACATGTATCTAAAAAGTATAATTCTGTTATTTCAGGACAAAAAACGCGCAATCCGCAGCAGAGGCGACAGTACATGGGCGCCCGCCCTCGGCCATCGCTAGCGCCAGCAGAGCCCACTATCTACGTCAGCCCTGCTAACCTACCACCACCACCCAAATATGGTCAGTATTAAAATATAAAAAAACGCTTTCTACACTCACAGCCCCACAGTAGGATTCGCTGTATCGTGGGTGCTACGGACACACACAGAGACAAATTCACAAACACTCAGACCTTGAAACAGAAACTTAAATTCACCATTAGATTTCTGTCTGGCCAGGAATCGAACTCGGGACCGTCTCCACGTCAGACCAGTATGGTGACCACTCCGCCACGCGGGTCGTCATTAGGGTCAGTAAAATTATACTGATGGAACATTGATAGGAAAACTGCATGCCTGAAAGATGTATACAATATCTTCTTTTGAAGCTCGAAAGTGTACCAAAAATATAGTGAATAAATATTGAGGGAATATTGCGAGTGAACCTGATTGCTTGAGAGTTCTTATAAAATAATTGTCGAGGTCGCACGCGGAGGGTTCCGTATCACCAACATTTTCATATTGTTTTATTTTTAGTAGGTATTTGTTATTATAGCGGCCACCATACTCTGTAAAAAACTCAAATGTCTATCTATAACTATTACAGACGGACAGCCAGCGGAGTCTTAGTAATAGGGTTCCATTTTTTACCCTCTGGGTACGGTACTAAAAACGTTCTAAATGAACTTCTGTCTACCAATTCACACTTGGTTAGAGTAGCAGCTATAGATTAGCGGTAAGAAACTCTTATTCAGGAGTTTCCTAGGCACCTCTAACTTTTATAACTAAAGTTATGTGCGTATTCTCATATTTCATTCGCTTAAACGACGAAGGAAAGCCTGAGAAAATCTGCAAGCTTCTTTAAAAAATGTTGTCTGATCTCTACAATCCGCACTTCGCCAGCGCGGTGGACTATGGTCTAATACCCTATAATTGTGTGAGGAGACTCGGTCCCAGCAATGGGATAGTAATGGGTTGACGAAGATAACAGTAATGCTAGTTCGAAAGCGCGAAATAGAAATACTTAATAGAAGTAAAACATCCGAAAATGTAGCTTGATGAATGGTTCTTATCGTCAACTAAAGATTAAGTTGATTGATCATGGACCTTCAAGGTTGAGGGATCAGAGGGTCAAGGGCTCAATCATAAACAAACGACACGACCTTGTATAAAGGCATGTTCCGACATCTTGTCGTAACGATGTCGTATCGTGCAACACGACATGCAACGTAAAAAATCACGAAATCATGAAAATTTGATATGCAGTCCTGCGTTATAATTTCTCAATTTTCATCATTCATGAAAACTAAGCGTATTCATTATTTTTTTTATGATGCATGTCGGTTATTTCCACAATTATTTCGCGACACGACTTCGTGGTGTCATGACGTCATGTGGTATATAACTGTGTGTATGTACGTGTGTGTATGTGTGTAACTTCTAGTCCGGGTGTTAATATTGTGGTTTAGAAGGCGTATTAGTAGCGTAATATTTGGTGTATATTCATAATTTTATCGGTAGGGGAAATAGTGTGAATTTTATCGCTCTGGCTTTATCATAACGGTTTTGCCTGTTTAATTAGAATATTATTATTAATAACATGGAAATTGAGTCATAAGAGGCGGTCCAAATTAATGGTCAGAATAGCAACTAGCAACACAGTAACTAAATAATTTAGTTTTGGTCTCTTAGAACTCAAATTTTATGATTTCGTTGTCAACCCATTATTATCCCACAGCTGAACCCTTACCATGTGTTTTTACATTTTGACAAATATGACTGTTTTGGTATTTGTTTACGTATTAGCCCATACAAATTCCAAGTTCTGACACAATCCGCTAGGGGCGCTGGTTGGAAATAGTATGAGCAAATACGTAAACAAATACAAAAACAGTCATATTTGTCAAAACGTAAAAACTCATGGTAAGGGTACAGGGCATGGGTCTCAAAGCTTTTAGGTCATAACTTACAGCACTGGCCAATTGTGAGTTGGTAGACTTACTCTAGACAATATTGGTTTTAAATACTCGGGTATGCAGGTTTTCACGCGACATTTTCCTTAAATATTCCCCTTGATTTCCTTTGAATTCATGACAATCCTTATTGATTCATAATAATAAAATTTTACACAAGTGTTTGCCTAGTAGTAGAATTTAGATCCAATAACAAAAATAATATGTATAAATGTTGAAAAAAATAAAAATAAGGAAAAATGACAAAAAAATACTAAACTGTGTTATCTTTGCGCATTTATGTGAAAAAAATATTAACTGTAGTATTTTATACGTTCAGCACGATCAAAGTATCATACAGTTCTGTAAAGTCACCTTTAGTCATAAAAATTATCATCGCAATTATTTTGCAATAGTCATTAATTCTTATTGCAATGATTCAGATAACTTAATGATAACCTCGTTATTACAAATCTAGATTTCTGTGCATGATAAATATACTCCGGAAGTAAATTTTATGAGTAACTGGTGATTTTCTTAAAAACGCAAAATAATCTTTGTATGATTTATTTAAGGAAAAACTTTTCTAAGAATATAAATACTGAATTCTGAAAGATAATCAGTATTTTAATCTATATAGTTAAGAGTGAGCAAATAGTGTAGTTTTTCATATTACACGTTATTAAATGGACGTCTATAATCAACTTCAGATAGGATCAGAGTCCTACCGTAGGTGGGTTACCCCCGAAGATAAATTACAACATCCCTGTATAAGTATGTAATGTTCCTTGAAATAATTTACTTTTAGGAAATTAATTCAGACTTCCTACATTAGAAGACACATAGCAGGGTTATCTTGATCGCTTTTTTTATATTATAGGAGTAGCAGACGAGCATGCAATCCACCTGATGGTAAGTGGCTATTGCCGCCCATGGACATCTGTAATCAATCCCAGATAGGATTAGATATTCCTACCTGAGATCAGCCACAGATGCGCTGCTACCTCTGATGACTAAGCTGGAACGCCTCGGAAAAGTCTGTCTCCCTTACTACACCCTTCAAACCGGAACACAGCAGGGCCTAACACTGCTGTTATTAGGAAGAAATAGGTGTGGCGGTGGTGCCGCCGGAATCGAACCACAAATGGTTCTTCAAATTTATTTATTTTAGACACTTTACTTTATTGTAGACAGGTGTCATTAACACACACAATGACAAATACGGGATGGGATCCGTACTACGGCTACCCAAGCCCTTGAACCCCAAAACCTAAATAAAGCTTTAGATAACTGCTTTAGCGGGGGAAAATTATAATGCACTCTGTGACATACTGTAATATTGATAGGTTTTATAAATAGCATAATATTATTAAAACAATAAACTATTTATTTATTGTTTTATGATATATTTATCAAGACATAACCTGATAAAGGTTGCACTAAAAAGTAATCAGATATTTTTGTTTTTTACAAAATGGTGGACGCTTGCGTGAAATTCTTTCGAGAATTTTGTATAAGATTAAACGTTGTAAGATGGTAGAATCCTTCATGTTTTCACTCCGGAATCACCTCGTCATCAACCCATTACTGTCCCACTGCTGGGCACGGGTCTCCTCCCATAATGAGAAGGACTAGGTCATAGTCAACCGCGCTGGCCAAGTGCGTATTGGTATTGGTATTTGAACCTCGGACCCTTTGATCAAGAGGCCGAGAATCTTCACCACTTGGCTATCAGTGCTCTTAAAGGGTGTGATAAGTGATATAGGTATATTTAATGATATGCGAGGCATTCCAATCCAGTCCTTAGGGATAGCAATTGTGGCAGACCTCGGTTAGAACCCTAATCCCATCTAGGGTTGGTTTTCTATGTTATAAAAGTCCACATTTCTAAAAATATATGTAAACAATAAAACATTATACTAATATTAAATTTTAAATGTTGCAGAGGCTCTGGCGCCGCCTAGTTACGAAGAGGTAGTGGGTATCCACTACCCGGGATACCAGGCTCATGTACAGCCGATCACACAACCAATAACCGCTGCTATGGCACAGTGCACAGACAACAGTCAAAATAGCGGTAGCAGCAATAGCAGTAACGAAAATAACGTCGCACCGGCAACCGTTATAACGGTTACAGCAGACAGCAGAACGTCTGTAACCGCCACGTCATGATGTCCCGCTGTAAATATGTAAGCTGTTATTCCAGTTGATCTGGATGGTTTGATGCATTTATTGATAATACCAATTTATTTGGTATTCGTGCCAGTAGATATAAAAACAGCCTATTAAATTATTTTAACATTTTGTTACATTTTTGGTAACAACCCAAAAATGTTTTTGTTATTATTAATAACACTTTGATACATATATTGTATGTAAGACTTGCTTTAATGTACATATAATTATATGAGAATGTAATACAAATAATGATGAAAAAGTAAAATTTTGTGAAGTATTTTTTTAATGTCAGAAAGTGACTTATTAAACATTAATCTTTATTAATATATATATGACAATGTTATACAAAAAATGATTTAAAAAGTATAATTTTGTAAAGCATTTTTTTAGTAAGATCACAGAAAGTGACTTGTTATATATTATGTAACTTTGTAATTCGTATACGTTATCACGTTATTAAGTGAACCAATATAAGTAATTTGTTTTAATATTTATTGGTTCAGTCTTCGTAAAAAGTATATAACGATATGTATAATAAAGGTATGTATTACTATTAGACATTGCCTAAATGTAGAAATTACAATTTATTTAATATTCTGATGATAACAATAAAATATGGTCTACACCAAGGGTTCCCAAAGTGTGCGCCGCGGCGCCCTGGTGCGCCGTAGAAAGTAAAGAGGGGCGCCGTGAGTCGATCCTCTAATTATTGGACACCACAAATATTGGCGTTTTGGTCATCGATTCAAAATGAATATCCAAATTTAACATCCAAAGCATTAAAAAAATTCATTCCGTTTGCAACATCATATCTATGTGAAGCTGGGTTTTCAGGTGTCAGTGATAAAGAACAAATATCGGATCAATGTGGAGCAAGAAATGAGAATAGCAGTGTCAAGTGATATTCCCCGCTTTGAAAAACTGTGCGGAGATCACTTAGCTCACCCTTCACATTGATTTGACTGAATAAATATCGTATTTTATTTTTGTTATCCTCAAGTCTTCCTTGTTGTTTTCCGTTTAAATTATTTTATAATAACGTATTGTACAATTTCATATTGTGGTGTTTTAAATTCGTTTCGACCAACCTAAGGTAACTACTATTATTGTAGTTACCTATTTCTTTCGACTGTCTTCTTCAAATAGTTAGCTAGGACAGGGCACAGGGCGCCGTGAAAGAATATTAAACTTGTAACTGCGCCGCGGGTTACAAAAGATTGGGAACCCCTGGTCTACACCGTAAATATGTATCAAAAATAATCGTTAAATTTTGATGTGATATGTAAAGTTGTTTTTCGAAATAAGCTGTTGTTATTGAGATAATTATTCAAAACTATTTCAATAACAATATATTCGTATACCGGCCAACGTTATAACGATAATGTTGATATTATAACAGTTATTATAACATAACATTAATTTTCAAGAAGTATTGTAACAGTATTTTATTTGCAACTGTATTATATTTATAAAATAATTAAAATAACTTAAATAATTTTCGGTCTTCATAGAGGACGCAAGACTGATAATTATTTTTGTATTTGTTGTAATTAAATTATATGTAATAACAATTAAAATGACACGAAGAAAATGCCAAATCAAGTCGGAATATTTTATATTTCTATGACTGTACAAAAGATTATTTATAATAAATAATTAGTATTAAGAATGCCATTTTCATTTTTAAAACCCTGTATGAGTATATACACCTTTATATACATTTCTTGTATACTTGCAATAAAACGAATATATTAATACGCAAAGCAATCAAAGTTTTGTTTTCTTTTTGTTATATAGGAGTAGCAGACGAGCATGCAGTCCACCTGATAGTAAGTGGCTACTGCCGCCCATGGACATCTGTAATCAATACTATATAAAATTAGATTCCTACTTAAGATCGGTCACATATACGTTGCCTTGAGGATTAAGCAGCAGCGTTCAACACTGCTGTTATAAGCCAGAATAAGGTGTGGCGGTGGTGCTTCCAGAGTCGATCAACAAAAGGTTCTACCACAAAAATGACTACTATATAGTTATGACAAACGAGACGGAAATAATTATATGAATATTTGTATGTCATAATGATATAACTAGATATAATGGAACTGTCAGTATTATGTACACCACCTTCTTGTACCTATATCTATTTACAAGTAAACTATTTGATTTGACCGTCTGCTTAAGGTGCCCTCGAAGTGTGAAAGCGCGTGCAAAGCCACCAGTGGTCACCCATCCACCTGCCGACCGGGCTCGGCGTTCCTTAACTTTATAAATCATTATTACGATCTACACAAGCCGCGGGGCTGTGCGCTTCTGTACCTTACTTGTTTACTAAGTACCTATATATCAGTGTTTCTCAAACTAGTCCACAGCGCTGGCCAAGTGCTTATTGGAAGACTTCATATACCTTTGAAAACTTCTTTTTTAGTTTTTTCAGGCATGCACGTTTCTTCACGATATTTTCCTTCACTGTTTAAGCAAGTGATACGTAATTTCTAATACGCACATAACTTCGAAAAATCAGAGCCTGGGATGAACCTCGGACCATACGATCAAGAGGCCGAGTTTCATAACTTCTAAGCTATCACTGCGTTCGCTGTCGAACCTTTTTTTTTTAATATAGGAGTAGAAGACGAGCATGCAGTTCACCTGATGGTAAGTGGCTACTGCCGCCCATGGACATCTGTAATCAACCTCAGATAGGATTAGATATTCCTACCTGAGGTCGGCCACAGATGCGCCGCTACCCCTGAAGACTAAGCTCGAACGCCTCGGAAAAGTCTGTCTCCCTTACCACACCCTTCAAACCGGAACACAGCAGCGCCTAACACTGCTGTTATTAGGTAGAAATATTGTGGCGGTGGTGCCGCCGGATTCGAACCACAAAGGGTTCTACCACCTTCAATCTTTACAACTTTGAGAACCGCTGTCTAACACCATAAAAACCCAAGTATTACATTACAGGATCACCTTAAAGACGACCCCATAAGGCGTTGCATTCCTCGCACAAATATGATTTACCACTTTTTAACACCACGAATGCCATACTCATTACGGATCGTTAATTAAAATGGCACCACACTGTGCGGGATATATTGCGTAATCTTTATTTGTAGAGAAATACGTTGTCTATATGTGTGTCCAGTTTTTATAATATAGGCGTAGCAGACGAGCATGCAGTCCATCTGATGGTAAGTGGCTACTGACGCCCATGGACCGTAATCAACATTAGATGTCCTACCTGAGGTCGGCCACAGAGCGCTGCTACCGAGGACTAAGCTGGAACGCCTCGGGAAAGTATGTCTCCCTTATCACACCTTTCAAACTAGAACACTTCAGCGCTTACCACTGCTGTTATGAGGCAGAGATAGGAGTGGCGGTGGTGCCGCCGGGGACGCCCCTAGCGGACTGTATCAGAACTGAATGGAAATGTATGGGAAATAAAAAAGCAGTCATTTGTGTAAAAACGTAAAAACTCATACTAAGGGTACTGGTTTGATCTCCTTTTATCAATGATGTTTAAATATTCCCATAAAAAAGTGTTGATCAGGCAGAACCACAGGCAAAAGTTAGCTAGACTTCACGCTGAGTAAACGATTTTAGTTATTTCCATCTTAATTATGTTGTGTTGATTATTGAAGGCTTTATTTTCATGGCTGATTACAATTAAGTCGTGTCGTCGTCATCTCTTAAATCTCTCTTTTCTTCAACGTAGATTATCACGTAGATTATTTATCAAATTCCTTATTACTAAATATCATATCATTATATCATTTAATTGCCTCTCTATTATTTTAAGTCATCTCATCTTTAACTCCTCATCCTAAGGTTGTCTGGAAGAGATCGCTGTTTTAGCGATAAGACCGCCTTTTGTATCGTCCAAAATTGTATGTTTTGTTTTGTGTTCTTTTTTGGGTACAATAAATAATATTATTATTATTATTATCTTTGTCTTTGTTTTGCTCCGATAGAGACATCTCTTACCAGTCATTTTAATGACTAATTAATCTTAATGTCGTGAAATCATACATTTTCCATTGTATGTATGTATGTATGTATGTATGTAAGTATGTATGTATGTATGTGTTATCATAGCAGCCATAGAAATGAACGCATTAAAAAATCAACTCTCTATTACGATTTTAATAGAAAAGGCGAAAAAGGCGAAAAGACCTGTAAAAAAAATCCAGTGTTTATCTATTACGATACAAGAGATATAACCCTGTGACAGACAGACAGACGGACAGACACCGGAGGCTTAGTATTAGGCTCCTTTTCTACCCTTTGTTTACGGAACCCAAAAACTTGTCTGCCACGGGCCCTGTCTGAAACGGTCAATGTCTGTAAATACCTTGATGTGCATCCACCCTTTTCAAAATAATGTGATCATCGTAAATCTATCTAGAATTCTAGACCTAATCATATGTAGGCTACTCGGTTTTAAAATTCCTTAATTCATTTATAGAAGTTGCTAAGCTGTATATGACAGGAAATTTGCTGCCTTGAGAGAAATAAAAAATAAACAAATTATTAGTAGTTATGCCTTCTTGGTTTGTTGATGCAATTTGTAAGCTATTGGAAATACAACTCTTAAAACTATTTTTATAATAGACAAAGGAGTAGTGCAGATAGCTTTGTTTGAACCTCTACCTCTCAAACAGGGAGTCCTAGGTTTGAGTCCCAGGCAAAGCCTATTAAAAATGTAAATTAATTATCACTTGCTATAATGTAATTGTTTATTTTAAGTAACAAAGACTTATTTTTTTAATTAAAATTATTTTTTTTAGTTACATTACAATTTTATATGTAGGAAACTGCAATGCGAAATAAATCTACAGTCTACTCTATTGCTTATCATCTTCAGGATACTGTTGGTGCTATCCCGGACACGGTACATCAGGGAGCTGCATCTTTTTCTCATTATGGTGTAAAAACAGTTTACATGAGCTTCTGCAAACATCATACCATATCAACAACATTTTGAAGGTGGTAGAACCCTTTGTGGTTCGACTCCGGCGGCACCACCGCCACACCTATTTCTTCCTAATAACAGCAGTGTTAAGCGCTGCTGTGTTCCGGTTTGAAGGGTGTGGTAAGGGAGACAGACTTTTCCGAGGCGTTCCAGCTTAGTCCTCAGGGGTATCGGCGCATCTGTGGCCGACCTCAGGTAGGAATATCTAATCCTATCTGGGGTTGATTACAGATGTCCATGGGCGGCAGTAGCCACTTACCATCAGGTGGACTGCATGCTCGTCTGCTACTCTTATATTATAAAAAAAAAGAAATCCCTGATGCATAAAACATAACAAACACAACAAACATCTATAACGGTGAAGAAATCGTGAGGAAACCTACACGCCTGAGAGTTAAAAAAAACCTGCCAAATCTATTTCTACGGTGATAAAGTTCTTGAGTTTTGACCGAATGTCAAAGCATTGATAGGAAACTGTTTTTTATAATATAGGAGTAGCAGACGAGCATACAAACCACCTGATGGTAAGCGGCTACTGCCGCCCAATGACGTTTGTAATCAACCCCAGATAAGATTAGATTCCTACCTGAGGTCCTACCTACCTACCTGAGAAACCAGAACACAGCAGCGTTAACACTGCTGTTATGAGGCAGAAATAGATGTGACGGTGGTGCCGCCGGAGTCCAACTTTGTCAGTTGTCCATTTATGGTAGCTGTCACTTACTATTTATTTGACCGCATGGTCTTCGCTGCTTCAAACGTATAGACCCTTTTCTGTATAATTAATTGTATCAGACGTTACTTTGCGGAAATCCATGCTATTAAGTTAGGATTAAAACTACTTCGCTACTTAACTTAGAATTAAAATTACTTCACAACAATCCGCTGCTAATATGTATGATGGTATAGTCCGCGCCAAACTGCTAGTCCGCTCTGAAGTTGTTGCGCACAACTACAAGCATATATTCCGTAGCAACGTAAGGGCATACTAATGCAGCTATGTACCCGTGGGGAGAGCGGGCAGCGGACGGGTCGGGTATCTACAATTTGCTATTTGACTCGACTCGTTTCTATGTTCAGGGGGCCTACCACCATCTTTTAACGATCATAGTTCAGGAAAGTTTTATTTCCTCCTTAAAACAGTAAAATATCCCGTCATACACAGTTGAACAAACTTAAAACCTTACAAATTTTTCACTTATCCATTGTAAAAACTGTAATTGTCATATTTTGCTTAAAAAGTTAAATTTCCTGCAAAAAAAGTAAAAGTATGATTAAAATAATATTGTTTTAAGAGATGGTAGTAACCCCCCAGAGCCGACTAGCAGTTTGGCGCGGACTAAACGAGTATATATTTTGAACCATGCAGTATGTACCCACAAAGGATGCGTGCAGATGCAAAAAATATGGGCATGATGACAGTATTAAAAAATCGAAGAATAAATGGTTTACTTAAAAACGATATGTTGAAAGCATTCTCAAAAATAGCCCAGCTTTAATAAAAACTTTAGGATTCATTATATTTTCAATAAAATAAAAGTATAAAATAATGCAGTCGGCCATTTTGTCTAAAACACTAATCGGGGCGAAATGACGTCATTTTTTGGCGTGTCACCGTATTGCTTGAACTATTCTATGGGATATTGAAGTGTGACGTCACTCGCGGACGCCATGACACCCGTGAGCATTTTCGCGCTTAATTCAAAATTTGTTTTAAGAATGCTAATATTTCCATTGATACTGAATTTAGTGCCGAAATAATACGATTTTTGGAATCAGTAGACATGTACCTACATTATAGAAGGGGACTTAAAAATTTCTCATAATGTCCATTGTAATAATGTATAAAATTTATCCTTTTCTGTATTTATTTTCGTATTTAGGAACAAGAATGCAGTTTTTTTTTTATAATGTAGGAGTAGCAGACGAGCATGCAGTCCACCTGATGGTAAGTGGCTACTGCCGCCCATGGACATCTGTAATCAACCCCAGATAGCATTAGATATACCTACCTGAGGTCGGCCACAGATGCGGTGCTACCCCTGAGGACTAAGCTGGAATGCCTCGGTAAAGTATGTCTCCCTTACCACACCCTTCAAAACGGAACACAGCAGCGCTTAACACTGATGTTATTAAGCAGAAATAGGTGTGGCGGTGGTGCCGTCGGAGTCGAACCACAAAGGGTTCTACCACCTTTAATACGAGATAGCAGATACGAGAAATATGTTAATTGAACATTCCTTAGTAATTATTATGCATGCAATCGCACGGATTGTATTAAATAAGACATAGTACAAATTCTTGTCGTTGAAATGTTACCCATGTAGGTAGGCGTTGGTTCCGATAAGGAAGGAAGTCGACTTGGATATTATTTTCAATCGTATTATTGTTAGGGTTGTCAAAACCTGGTTTTTTTACTATTTCGAGATAGTACGAAGCAAGTGGCAGTGATAGCGTGGTTGAAACTCGGCTTTTCGTACAAGGTCTGAGGTTCGAATCCCAGGCACGCACTCATTTTTAACACCGCAAATACCATAATCATTTAATGGTGAAAGAAAAGTGAACTAACCTGCGTACCTGAGAGATCTTAAAAAAAAAAATCTCTGAGGTCTACAAGTGCGGTGAAATATGGCCTAATCGTTCTCATTGAGTGAGGAGACTCGTGCCCAGCAATGGGACAGTGATGGGTTGAAGACGATGAAACAAGTACAAAGTACATGATATGATAAGTTTTTTGACAGTTCTTGGGTACCCACATTCCCGTAGTAAGCGACTCCTGCCGATTGTCGATCTGTCGTAAGCGGAAAACGGCGACGATCGTCAACATAGCCCACGTTGGCTCTCACTCGTGTATACGAGTACTTAATATTAATTTAATATTGGCTACCTCTAATATAAGAAGGGCTTCGAGGACGGGCTTTTATGTTAGAGTCAATTAGAGCTTCGAAGAGCCAATTAATCAATCAGTATCAATATTTTTCAGCGGGACGACCCGCGTGGCGGAGCGGTCACCATACCGGTCTGTCGCGCAAAGGATCCCGGGTTCGATCCCCGGCCAGACAGATATCTGAATGATGAATTTAGATTTCTGTTTCTGGGTCTGGGTGTTTGTGTATTTGTCTATGTGTGTCCATGGCACCCACGACACAGGGAATCCTAGTGTGGGGCTGTGAGTGTAGAAAGCGTTTGTTTGTTTGTTTGTTTTTATAAAATAGAAGTAGCAGACGAGCATGCAGTACCTGATGGTAAGTGACTACTGTCGCCCATGTACATGTGTAATCAACCCCAGATAAAGTTACATTCCTACGTAAGGACGGACTAAGTTGGAACGTCTTGAATGAGTATATCTTCCCTACCACACCTTCCAAAGCGGAACAGCAGTTGACACTGCTGTTATTGGGCAGAATTAGGGATGCCGGTGGTGCTCCCGAAGTCGAACCATATATCTTTGTACCTGTCCAAGGGTCCAAAGGGGAGCAAACGCAATGAAACAACTTTTCCAAATGAGCACTGATATTTATTTCTTTGGGGTATATATATGCCCAGTAAAAAATCTCGTCACCGTGTTCTAATTTTGGTACAGAGACATCTATTTGTGACATAATGTAATTTATATGTTAAATAAAGAACGTCAATCAAAGAACGTCAAACATTCCGCCCACCATGGACAAAATGTCCATAATCTTAAAGTTAATTAACTACATCATGTCTCCAAATTACCGCCCACCATGAAAAACGTTGACAATTGGGCACTTCGAAATAAGCGGACTGTATACAATTCAATAACTTAAATTAAATTAAAAAACATTCAATTGAAATAAAAATAATAGACTTAAAATTACACTATAGAATAATCTAATAAGAAAATATGATTTTTTAACATTCTATGGGTAATACAATTAGTTTTGAAATAGGTCTTTTTATTATAGACCCTTTGCAACGTAAAGACACGACTCTCGTAATGTGATCTGGACCGCAATGTTTTTCGACAAAAAGCCCGTGAAGCCATCTTGCAGGAGGCAAGTCATCCTCAATGACTAACACTACATCACCCACGTTTGGTTCAGGCGAATTGCGTGACCATTTATGTCGTTGATGAAATTGAACTAGATATTCACGAGACCATCTGCGCCAAAAGTCCTGGACCATACGATGAGTCAAATGCCACCTTTTTAAGGTGCTTATATTTGAATTTTCAAAATTAGCATCAGGGACAAGTAATAACGGTTCCCCAACCAAAAAATGTCCAGGGGTTAAAGGACATGGATCCTCTGCAGAACAGCTGATAGCAGAGAGGGGCCTAGAATTTAGACACACCTCTATTTGTGCAAGAACCGTGGTCATCTCCTCGAATGTCAGAGTAAATAAGGACACAATGAAGTGATCTTTCCTTTCTTCTTGACCTTTCCTATTGTCTTCAAATTATTTATCACATCTCCAAAATAATCAAATTGACATTTTCTAATGCACGTTAATAAAGCTTCATTTATTTCATCAAAAGTTAAATTCAAAGTAAATTTTGGTTTATTCTTTAACTTCAAAAATCTTCTACAATAAGCAGTTACTCGGGTTAATCTCTGTAAAGTCGAAAATCTCGATATAAAATCAACTTTTTCCCCTTGCTCTTTCACTAAATTAACTACAACATTTGATTTTCTTTCTTCTAAATTAGTATCAAGTAATGAACTCTTCTTATATTCAATCACTTCATTTTTAAGCCAACTAGGTCCGGACACCCATAGATCAAGTTTGTCTAAATCACACGGATTCACCCCACGTGACGCGCAGTCTGCTGGGTTTTCCTTTGACTGGACATGAAACCATTGATTATTATTCATAACTCTAAGAATCTCTGACACTCGATTGCCTATGAACGTTTTCCAACGACTGGGGTGGCTACTCAACCAAGCAAGTACCACTGAAGAATCAGTCCAAGCCTGTATATTATCCCTCACAATTCCTAAAGTGTCTGAAACTTCAAGCAGAAGTTTTGAAAGCAGCACAGCGCCGCACAATTCCAAACGTGGTATAGAAACCTGTTTGATGGGAGCCACTTTAGTTGTCGAGGCTACTAGACTGACGTGAACATAGCCATTCGAATCAATAGATCGCGTGTAGACCACAGCTGAGTATGCATTTAAAGAAGCATCGCAGAACCCGTGCAATTCAAGAGACTTGTCTTGACGACTTGTGTGAATCCATCTTGGCAGACGAAAGCTCTGAAGATTATGAAGGTTACTTCTGTAATCCAGCCAATCTCTTAATAGGCAATTAGGCAATTCTTCATCCCAATCAATGCCTGAGAGCCACAGTCGTTGGATGAACACCTTAGCTGTTATTATTACAGGCGCAATCCAACCAAGAGGGTCGTAAAGGCGTGCGATATCAGAGATCACCCTTCGCTTGGTTACGGGTGTCTCCAGTGGAGGGAGATGGACAGCATACTGGAATTCGTCTGAACTTCTGTTCCACTTCAATCCTAAAATTTTCAAAGACGCATTTATTTCAAAATTTCGTCATATTTCGATTCGGAGGATTGTAATTTAGTCAGAAGATCGTTGCTATTGCTCGACCACTTCTGAAGCTGGAAACCTCCTCGACCGAGCATCTCATTCATTTGATGATAAATCTGTTCACCTTCCGCCACAGATTTACAACCTGAGAGAAAATCATCAACGTAGAAGTCCTTTAAAACTCGTTCTGATACTAAAGGGAAATCTTTTCCTTCATCATATGCTACCTGTTGAAGAGTGCGAACAGCAAGGTAAGGAGCTGAGGAAGTACCAAATGTGACACGTAATAACCTCAAATGTAGCAATTCAGTATCTGGGCTTTCGCGCCATAAGATACGCTGATAATCCACATGTTCGTCGGACACTTTTATTTGACGATACATCTTCACGATGTCAGCGACTAAAGATATTGGATGGCAACGCCAACGCATGATGGTATTACGTAAATCGGGTTGTAAGGTAGGGCCTACCATCAAATCATCATTCAACGAAACTCCATTGCATCCCGAACAAGAAGCGTCGAAGACGACCCTGACCTTAGTGGTACTCTTATCTTCGCGTACCACGGCGTGATGCGGTAGATATACCGCAATCTTCTCAATTTCCGACTGGGGAACAATCTCAGCATGTCCCAGTTGAAGATACTCTTGAATGACAGACTTGTACTGCATTCCCAGTTCAGGATTTTTCATAAACTTCTTCTCCAGTATGTGGAAACGTTTTCGAGCTATCTCCTCTGATCTACCATATTGACTCTGCGGCTCTTCAGATTTGAAGGGCAGCTTGACAATGTATCTTCCGGTAGCATCACGTATAGTTGAGCTAGAGTAGAAGTCTTCGCATCTCTGCTCTTCCTCTGTCAGTATGACCTGATGTCGGGTTGAAGACTCGTCGGATTCTAACTCCCAAAACTTTCGCAAAAGCTCGTCAACATTTGTACGTGCGACTACGCTGCAACATACTGGTACTGTCATCGTTTTGCTGACTTCGCCTGATAAAATCCACCCAAGCTTAGTTTTCTGCGCAATAGGTGTACCAGGAGGACCTTTAACTAAACCTTCCTGAAGAATCTCGCCCAATACACGCGTACTCAACAGTAAGTCAATCTTACCAGGAGTATTGAACGATGGGTCAGCTAATTCTAAGGATGCAAACGATGATGGTAAAACCTGAATAATCTTCCTTTCAGGAAGAAGTGATGTGATTCTTCTCAACACATAAGCACTGACGGGTAAAACAAAATTGGGATCTAGGCGTGATTGTATTTTAAAACTTACTATCCATCTAGAGGGCATTGTAGCACCTTCATCATCGCCTAGTCGAATAATGTCAGTGTGAGCTGATGTTTTCTTCAGGCCGAGCAACTGAACCGCGGACTCTGTAATAAAAGAGACCTGAGAGCCCTGATCCATCAGGGCCCTTAAGACAATAGGTGATCCAGTCTTTGACTCGACGTCGACCAAGGCTGTGGCTAACAGTCCATGGTTGTGAACATCTGCGTAACAACATACACCAGCGGTGGGCTCAATTTGGTTGGATGATGTGGCTACTGGTGCAACAAAATTATTTGTATTAATTGGTGCAGCAGTGGTGATAGATTTAGGGTGGAGTAGTGTGTGATGCCTTTTCTTGCATAAATGGCATCTAGTGGCTTGGCGGCAAGAATAAACATTGTGAGTTTTAGACAAGCAATTAAAACATATTTTATTAACTCGAGCGAACTCACGACGAGAGTCAGTGTCCTTCTTTGCAAAGTCCTTGCAATGGCATAACTTATGGTCACCGGAACATAACATACATATTTGAGATGCTACATGGAACGAATTTGTATTATACCGTTTGACATTAGGCTTTTCCGGCTTACTATCTAAGAACTCTAACGATCTAAATCTAGATTCTAAAAAATCTTTGAAATCATCAAATGTAGCTAGTTCGTCGCCTGCGCTAATCTGTGACTCCCATAGCTTACGAGACTCAAAATCTAGTTTTGCACTTATAATAAAAACAATAATAGTATCCCAAGAGTTAAGATTAATATCAAGTGTGCGCAAGCCATGAAGACAATCCACAGTAGTATCTAACAGATTTTTTATTGCTAATGAAGATTCTTTGGAAATTGTCGGTTGATTAAAAAGACGTTTTAACATACAATTAGACAAAAACCGTTTATTATTATAACGCTTTGTTAAAATTGACCAACATTCTTTATAATTCGAAGCAGTTACTGGAGTGTGGCGTAGCAGTTGTTCTGCTTCCCCTGATAAATGACTCTTTAAATAATGTAACTTCTGAACGTCATCTAATGCATCATTTTTATCAATAAGTGACAGAAACAAATCACGGAACGTCGTCCATTCTGTGTATTGTCCTGAAAATGTTGGCAAAGAAATTTTTGGTAACTTTACATTACTATTATTTGCTTTAACCTGTTTACCTTCACTACTTACAGACGTGCTACCACGCATGCACTCCTTTAACTCAGTCTTATACATAAAATAAAATTCCTCTGTTTGGTCATACATTTCCTTCGTAAAATATGAATTATTTAAATCGTCATCAGTAGCTACTTCTATAATATTTTTATGGATTTTAATGAAATCTTTCCAGCGGTCTTCAAGTGATTCTAATCGCGTTTCTAGATAGACTTGAGTAAGCCTATCCTTTGGTGATTTTTTAAAATTAATTCTCGCCTTCTCAATTAACTTTTTGTTCTCAAACTGGACCTTCAGGAAAGACTCCATAATTGTATAATTATTTTAAATTTAAATATTGTATCGTTGAACCGAAAAAATTACAAGTGTTTTTGACTTAAACTAAAATCAGCACAGCACAAACATATTAAGGAAAGAAAATTGCAAAGTTATTACAAGTGTTTTTAAAATTAATTTAAAGAAATAGAAAATTGGACATGGATTCCCCGTCTGAACAATTTAATGAAAATATTCTAAGTCCAATTTCTACCTAAAAATTACAAGTCTTTAGTAAGGACACACAAACAATAAAATGACTCTACTGACTGAAAAGATAAAGTTGAAAATTGTTTGAGCACAGCACAAATTATTCAAAGTCAACTCACGCTGTTGCCAAGTAACCACTTTTGTTGTTTACTCCACTTGATATTCCATTTAAGGCTTCATCCGATTCCACATCTTATTGCGTCTGCTTCCTTGATAGACAGTGGACACCACCTCCAAGTGGCACCCTCTGCCAGAACAGTCCGTCGACTCCTTGCTCGGAGTGACGCGCGGCAGCACCTTCGGCGGTCGCTGCTGGGGTGAGGCTGCAACTCGTGCAGCACTCAGGCACTTCAGTGACAATTGGCCACTGGTTTCTGTGCCTTAACAAAAATTGGTCCCGGACATGGAAAACTAGTCTTAATATCCGACTCGTAAGGCCCAAAATAATGTCCAAGGGTCCAAAGGGGAGCAAACGCAATGAAACAACTTTTCCAAATGAGCACTGATATTTATTTCTTTGGGGTATATATATGCCCAGTAAAAAATCTCGTCACCGTGTTCTAATTTTGGTACAGAGACATCTATTTGTGACATAAAGTAATTTATATGTTAAATAAAGAACGTCAATCAAAGAACGTCAAACAGTACCTTAAAGCTACCTTTACTCGTAGAAGCAAAAAGTCATATCAACACTTGAAATAAGATAATTTAATATTTTTTTATTAAAAAATTAAATATAATTATTGATAGGGCTTTTTATTATTCTGTTTCAATAATGGTGGCAACCCTACAGCAAAGGACTCGGTTTCCGTGTTCCACGATCCAAGATCACAGGATTTAACGAGGTGAAATGAAAGTCATAGATTTAATTAGTGCACAGTTGATCCTCTATAGGTTAAAGAACGAATCAATAAGGATTGTTTACAAACTAGTAAAATTAAAGGTTTTTTGTTATAATATAGGAGTAGCAGACGAGCATGCAGTCCACCTGATGGTAAGTGGCTACTGCCGCCCATGGACATCTGTAATCAACCCCAGATAGGATCAGATATTCCTACCTGAGGTCGGCCACAGATGCGCCGCTACTCCTGAGGACTAAGCTGGAATGCCTCGGAAAAGTATACTTCCTTAACCACAACCTTCAAACCAGAACACATCCACAATTAACACTTCTGTTATTAGACAGAAATAGGTGTGGCGGTGGTGCCGCCGGAGTCGAACCACAAAGGGTTCTACCACCTACAAAAGTCTTTGTAGTCTACACCTATAATTATAGTGGCATTAATTTATTTGTTTATTTATTTATTCATAATTCATTAAGCTAGCCTATGCAAGCTAGCTAATGTGTTTTGTTGTATCTTAACTTATAAATGTACATTATGTTGGTGTTCAATAAATAAATAAATAAAATAAAAATGTCTCGGGATAAACATAAAGATAGTTCGCGTAAAACTGCTACTCCGCTCTGAATATAGAAATGAGTCGCGTCGCCATAGCAAGTTGTATGACTACACCTGCTTGCAACAACTTCAGAGAGGACTAGAAATTTGGTGCGGACCATACACAATTAAGCCTAATCTATTATTTTCTACCTAATAACAGCAGTCTTAGGCGCTGCTGTGTTCCGGTTGGAAGGGTGTGGTAAGGGAGACAGACTTTTCCGAGACGTTCCAGCTTAGTCCTCAGGGGTAGCGGCGCATCTGTGGCCGACCTCAGGTAGGAATATCTAATCCTATCTGGGGTTGATTACAGATGTTCATGGGCGGCAGTAGCCACTTACCATCAGGTGGACTGCATGCTCGTCTGCTACGCCTATATTATAAAAACAGCTCTAAATATGTGTCCGAGGTTCACATCCCAGGTACACGTCGGTATATATATATATATATATATATATATTCTATATATAGGTGGACGATGGTTAATTAATATTATGAGGTGATCATTTTAGTCTTCAGGAGTAATGATCGGAATCGGCATCTGTGATCGGAAAGTAGAACCTATATGGAACTGGTCACAGAAATCTATAGGCGGTAGTGACTACTTACCATCAGGTGAACTACAAGCTGTTGCCGTAAATATTACTGTTCAACTTTATTTTTATCTTAAAACTTTTTTTCCGCAAAATTCTGTCATAAATTTAAATTTCTTCTGATGTCATAATGATCTACTCACTAATATTATAATGACTAATATTATTATATCATAATATTATTATGATGATAAAAACGAATTCTTACTTACTACATAAAAAATAATGCATTGTCCTAGACATAAAAACAATAATAAAAAAATTCAATGCTCAAATAAATTAACAAAATTACATTTGAAGTGACAGTATATATTAAGATTTATGTAAATATGTGCAGATCTTTATCACATAATTCACATAACAACTAAGTAACTAAATAAATTCAATCAAATATATATCATCCGAATCACGGGTGATAAAAATAATTTAAAGTGTAAATATTGAAGAATTTTCGAAAATAGTTGTGTAATATTTGTGAATAAACAGTTGACGGGAATATTGTAATTGTAAAAGTTATGATTAAATAAACATTTCTTTCTTCAATGTTAAATTTATTTCATTTTTAAATTATTCTTCATTTATTTTAATTGTTGCTGTGTTGCTAATAGGGTTAAACAATTCTTTTCTATCAATTTACATTTGATCACGAGAAAAACTTAAATTTGACATAAATTGTGTAAAGAAATCAATAAAATGAACAGGAAGTTTTTTATCCGTTATGAATTATTATTTTTGACACACGACGTTGTGACCTGAACCAGATTTAAATTTAATAATGAACAATAAATAAATGAATTTTTGAATAAACTTTGTTGTGTACTTTAATGTGATGACAGATGAAAGAAATTCTTATTTTTATTAGTTGTTTTAAGACGTGCGTCAGATAATATTGGAATTAACTGAAATAAAACTAATAAAAGTAAATAAAATCGAAGTGTCTGTTTGTAATGTCAAAATAACAGCCTTTTAGTTAATGCATTTTTGAAGGTGGTAGAACCCTCTGTGGTTCATCTCCGGTGGCTCCACCGCCACACCTATCTCTGCCTAATAACAGCAGTGTTAAGCGTTGTTGTGTTCTGGTTTGAAGGGGTAAAGGAGACATACGTTTCCGAGGCGTTCCAGCTTAGTCCTCAAGGGTAGCGGCGCATCTGTAGTCGAACTTAAGTAGGAATATAATCTTATCTGGGATTAATTACAAACGTCCATGGACGGCAGTAGCTTACCGTCAGGTGCTACTCCTATATTATTTTATATATAAAATTCTCGTGTCACAATGTTAGTTACCGTACTTCTCCGAAACGGCCTTACCGATTTTCACCAAATTTTACATGCATATTCAGTAGGTCTGAGAATCGGCTATCTATTTTTCATACCCCTAAGTGATAAGGGTTGTTCACTCTTAACATATTTTTATTTATATGGCAACACAACGTTTGCCGTGTAAATATAAAATATCAGTATCTAATATCGCAGTTTCAGACATAATCTACGAGTATAATAGTTTAGGACAGTTGTCGCTCCGAGTCATATAAGGTTTGCTGCTGTTCAGTGGGAAATTGACCATTTATAGAAATATCTAGACATCAGTATATATTTTAAATAAATTTTGAGGTGTTTCTATGACATTTCAAAGTACAGGACGTTTGATCTTTTTTTTTATAATCATACCCTGCGGTTCATCTAATGGTAAGTGGCTACCCATGGACATCTGTAATCAACCCCACATAGAATCAGTCGGGAATGCTTTGAAAAAGTATGTCTCCCTTACCACGCCCTTCAAACCAAACTACAGCAGCACTTAACACTGCAGTTATTGTGCAGAAATAGGCGTGGTGGTATTAGCGCCGGAGTGGAACCACACAAGTTCTACCAAGGAATTTTACATTACGTGCAAAATTACAATTTATAATAACTATTGATCTTTATTTATGAGCTTTACAAAATATTGACATTGCAATACAATTATTAAAATCAATTAAACAAATTTAAATTAAAACTACTAAAATTAACACAATTAAATCAAATAAAATTAAAAATTATTAATTTATGTCATATCTTAAAGTGACTAAATAACCAATTTTCCCACTCCTCGCAACATTATAATAATTGTATCGAATCCGTTTCAGTAACGGGGCCGCCAAGTGGATTGTTATTGAGCACCGTTTATATTAATTGCCTGTTTAACATGAACACCTGTGTTAGTTCTTAGTTTAAACTAATGTAGACCATAGGAGTATAAATAATACCTGTGATATAAATAAATTGAAGGCATTATTATTTTATTTTTATACGTCTATTACCTCCCGTCTTGAACAATACCGGCTCTGTCACCTTCCAAATAAAGGTTTTACAATTGTAAGGTTTATAATAAATCCTAAGTAAACATACATTATTTTAAGCCTCCTAAGGCTCATTGTTATCAAATGCATTAATGCTAATTGGTCTCATACGTGCTTATACTCAATAAAAATATAAGAGGTCAACAGCTCAAGAATCTCGACACATTAACCGATACAGAATAAATTGACCAAAAGGTGCTGATTTAAATAATCCGTATTATTAAGGCGGATCGCATAAAAGCAATCAGACTTGCTTGAAATTTAATACCTTTTTTATAAAAATAATTCCGAGTAAAATAATATTCATTTATTCAGTTTCTTGCATGTTTTCGGAATAAATTTAAAAGGCGCTCAAGTAGGTAATCCGTATTATTAAGGCGGATCGCATGAAAGTAATCAGACTTACTTGAAATTTAATACCTTTTTTATAAGAATAATTTCGAATGAAACAATATTCAAATATCGAGTTGGTTTTTTTAATTAATTAAGCATGTATTTTATTCTTGTAAATGTAAAATTAATTTAAAATTTCTTAAAAATTTAAATTTAAATATAAGTAAAGATAAATTTAATATTTTGAGATTTACAACTTATTGAGTTTAATTAGTGTATATTTTGAGTTAAATCTAATTATCGACTTCTGTCAATGTTATGGTGATATGGTAATGAGGTACAATGCACCATGAAGGACATTTTCAACTTTTGAGTGGCAACTAATTCGATTCGCTTCTATTCTCACATAATTATACAAATGTACCGCGAAGCTATATAGCTTTGTACAATTGTACATAGATTTTTTTGTGTGTTGTAGACGTTGCAAACGAGCATGCAGTCTGATGATAAGTGGCCGCTGTCATTCTAACTAAGCTTATAGAATTCGAGTTGTTCTTGTGGTCGGCTCATCATCATCAACAACCCATCATCGTCCCACTGCTGGGCACGGGTCTCCTCTCTAAGTGAGAAGGATTAGATCATAGTCCACCGCACTGGCCAAATGCGTATTGGTAGACTTCACATACCTTTGAGATACATTTTTTTAATAAATCTCTCAGGTTTCCTCACGATTTTTTCCTTCACCGTTTAAGCAAGTGATAAGTAAGTGAAAATTAGACGTGCCTGGATTCGAACCTCGGACCTCTCGATCGAGGGGCCGAGTTTCTTAACCACTAGGCTATCACTGTGGTCGGCTACAGATACGTTATACCTGAGGACTAAATTGGAACGCCTCATGTTAGTGACCTTCATCACTACACTGTTAAAACCAGTACACAGCAGCGCTTAACACTGCTGTTGGCAGAAGTAAATTTGGCGATAGTGCTACCGCAGTCAAATCGCGTAGGGCTCTACCACCTTCAAATCAATTTGTTTATATTTTGATAGAACTTCAGGAGTCATTTCTACACGTATTACCTTAAGGCAGCAGTAAACTCTGTTGTATTCTTAGATAAGGGATGATTAGTGAGAGACACTTATACTTAGTCCTCATGAATGGCAATGCACCCACCTCAGGGAGGACCATGAACCTAATACAGAAGCCGTAGACACTAACTACATATTATTAGAACTGCTAGTTTGCTCCTAAAATTAAATACTAAAGAAATGAAGAAATATTAATAGATCTTTATTTGTAGACCGCGATTAAAAACTTAAGCATTTGTTATAGAACCTATTACGTGATTCTTCATAGTTTTATAATACTAATATAATATGAAGTAAATAAAATAGCGCCATAGCAAAAAATCTATACACATTTTTATTACAGAGTATATATTCCAAGTAATGACGATCATTAATATAAATGAATGAAACCATAAAACATCTTTAGTTCTCGCAAATGTATTACTGCACGTTTTTCATTTATTTACGACAAAAGCCATTTGAATTGATGTCATCTCCTTTTGTGAAGTGTAGTCATTGCTGAAAGACTGACAACTAAGAATCGACTGCGGGATTCTTACGTTTAACTGATTTATAATTAAAATCAATTTTTTAACTAAATTTATTAATCGAGGAATACGGTTTTCTATATTTCTTATTAAAATATTAGTCGTATTAAAAATATATATAATAATTTTTTAAATTTTAAATTAAATAAAATTTCTCTTTAAAAAGTTTTCATTTAAAAATATTATTTCGTATTTTAAATGATTCCTTTTTAAAGTTATCAATTATATAAAACTTAATTATTTAAATACTTATTTATTTTAATGTTTCAAACAACGATTATAATTAACTTTAGCAAGTTTAAATCTTGTTTTTTAATTTACTGTCGATAATATTCAAATTATCATGTGTTTTACAATTTTGTAATTATGCGATTTAAGAAGTAATTGCAAAATTATACACGGTTAGACAAATTTTATTTATATGCATTTATTTATATGCAGATACATTAAATACGTAAGTACCAATGGCTTATTCATATAAACAAGAATTGTGCAAGAATCTATTTGTCAGTATGATGTGATTTTTACTACTTCTCAGAAAAGATTAAGAGACTTATAAAGATAAGAAAACTTTATCACGATTCATTTATATGAATTGTATGAATCATATTAAAGGATTTAGTATTAAATTTTCTGAATTCTCCTATAATCCGTTGATTATAGATGAGTCTCGGGTTCAATATTCGGTCGAGTTGATACGTTATTGTGTTATTATGCCCACAACGGAAAATTCAGTTGAACAAGACTAAAAAATTAGAAACATTAAAAAATTAAATGGTAAATTAATGATTTAATATTTTAAAATTGTAATTTTAAGATCTCATAATAGGCAGTATGTAAAATAACTACAAAAATATTATAAATACAGCTGTACATAATACGTCCTCCTCTTTCTAAGTTGGTATAGCCCGCACCAAACTGCTAGTCCGCTCTGAAGTTGTTGCGAGCAGGTGTAGTGATGTAGTCATACAATGCTATGGCGACGCGATTCATTTCTATATTCAGAGCGGATTAGCAGTTTTACGCAGACTATAATAATAATAATCATATGGTGTACGACTTTGAACTGATCTTAAGATAATTTTGTAGTAATTAAGTAAACTTGCTTCATAATACTAGTAATTCAGTTCATAACACAGTTTCAAAACGGCATCATATTTTCTAACTAGTAACTACGCTTAGAAACATTACCTACATCTTTTATTTTTTATAGATTTATTATGATACTTATTATTTGTATAAAATTATTAGTGGCGAATTTATGATCGACTAGTGTTTGCCCGCGGCTTCGCCCGCGTTTAAAAGAAAATAATATAACATACTAACATACATAAAACTGAAAATTCGTAAAACTAAAAAAGGCTTCAACTTTGCTAAAGATCATCACTTGATCAAATGCATAGTTTACGATTCAATCCTTACTAATATCGATTAAAATAATCGATGTTTTAGGTCCAAAATATCGATCCTCCGAATAATCGATCTTAGATCGCCATCCCTAGTTCCCGTGGGATTTCCGGGATAAAAACTATCCTATGTCCTTTCTCGGGTCTCCGACTATCTTTGTACAAAATTTCATTAAAATCGGTTCAGTGGTTTGGACATGAAGAAGAGACAACCAGACAGACAGACAGACAGACAGAGTTACTTTCGGATTTATAATATTAGTAAGGAGTAAGGATAAGGATAAGGATTGGGAATGATATTAAGCATTTTACCATGATAAAAATTATAAGCATTGGATAAATTTGAACTACAAACATGTGTCAGCATTACTGTCCCACTGCTGAGCACAGGTCTCAGGGTGAGAAGTTTTGAGTTTTTTTTTTAATTTTTATACATATATAATACTAGTGGTGCCCGCGGCACCGCCCGCATTTTAAAGATATAATATGATATACATAAAACAGAAAATTCGTACCTTCATTGGAATGACAGTGGTGCCATCTGTTGGTCTTACCAACTCCCAAACCTTCGTGGGCTCTTGGACAACAACTTTGCAAAAGATCATCACTTGATCAAATGCATAGTTTCCGATTGGATAAAATGTATATAGACAAATATTCATTTTTATATAAATAGATAGATGATCGACTAACATGGATAAGTAAAGTAACTGTAGGTAAATTATGAAAAAATCGAATTTCGATCTTCTGGGTTGAAAGATCGATTCACTGAATCGATCCATTACTGGAGATCGATTAAAATAATCGATTTTTTGGTTTAAAACATCGATTCTCCGATTAATCGATCTCAGATCGCCATCTCATCCGTAGTTCCCGTGGGATTTCCGGGATAAAAACTATCCTATGTCCTTTCTAGGGTCTCAGACTATCTTTGTACAGAATTTCATTAAAATCAGTTCAGTGGTTTAGGCGTGAAGAAGAGACATACAGACAGACAGAGTTACTTTCGCATTTATAATATTAGTGAGGATATCGATTAAAATAATCGATTTTTTGGTCCAAAAGATCAATTCTCCGATTAATCGATCTTAGATCGCCATCCCTAGTTCCCGTGGGATTTCCGGGATAAAAACTATCCTATGTCCGTTCTCGGGTCTCAGACTATCTTTGTAAAAAATTTCATTAAAATCGGTTCAGTGGTTTAGGTGTGAAGAAAAGACAACCAGACAGACAGACAGACAGACAGAGTTACTTTCGGATTTATAATATTAGTAAGGATTGACGAGAAAAGTCACCAATAACTGTCTAAAATTAGAAAAAATACAGCTTATCTTAAAGAATTTTACCGATAAAGATGACGATAATTAAGTCAAGGCAACTGCACATATAACCACACTCAACAATGGTTTTTACAAAACAAAAACAAAATTAATGCTCTTATCAATCATCTATTGCGGAAACCATAGCATGTGTAAAATTCTAAATCTTCTATCAGTTAATATACCGCGAACGTTCTGTACACACGTGTTCCAAATTCAAACGTGAGAAACAGAACCAGATACAATTTTTCTTTATTCGAAAAAAAATATAAATATTACAAAACAAAGTAATAAATTAGAAATAAACGTAACAAAGAAATTGTAAATGTGAAATTGTAAGTGTAATTAAATGTAAAAATAATTCTGTAAATTGTAAACGTGTAAACAATTTTATTTACAACGAATTAATTGGTATTATCGTGATCGTTCTAAATTTGAACAAGGAAAACATTATGAATGTATAAGGTTGTAAAACAATAGACTGTGTATATTTTTTGCCAATAATGGTCGGAGGTTAACAGTTTTTTGTGAAAACAAGGTTGGATTTAATCTGTGTTTTTTGTGTTGTGTGTGCTCTGATGATTCTAGTTCTGTAAAGGTAATTTATTTATTTTTTTATTATACTAAGAACATGACCAAAAATTAAATTTTCTTCTTCTTTTGGCGCATTTGCGATCAAAATGTAATACATGGTTAATTATTTAAATATGTTTTTGTTTATTCGGCAACACAACAGTTACATTTAATAATAAGATTAGGGTAAAATTTGTTGCTTATAATATGGCCAAAAATAATTATCACAGATGCGTTGTTGTCCTACGGCACTAAGTTGTAACACTGTTGTTGTACGGCACAAATAGTGGTGATAGTCCCACCGGTGCCGAACTATGTAGAGTTCTACATTTTAATATACTAAAACTATAAGCATTTGATGGTTAAAATAAAATTTATATCTAATCAAGAATCCTAAAAAGTATGTAGTCCTGAGCAACTGAATCTTATTCGCTTATTATGAAAGTCAACCGGCAACCACACCCTTGTAACGAAACGTTGCTTCATGCTTGTATTAGTTTAAGCAACAGTCCCGGTCGAATCACTAGTTCTACCGCCTTACAAAGATTATCAACGTATAGAGAGTCAATGTTGCATTGAATAGTTCCCCAATCTTTCGTGTTTTTATCAAACGACAGAGGACAATGTTTTTCGAGCGCACATATGCATAATTATATGTCTGTCAGAATCTACATCTCAAATGGCTTGACTCATTTTAAAATATGAGGTATCGTTAGATTCGTCTAGTATGGAAGAGCCATAGGTTTTTGTGTTAATAACAATTTTGAAGGTGGTAAAACTTTCTGTGGTTCAACTACGGCGGCACCACCGCTACACCTATCTCTGCCTAATAACAGTACGGTTTCCTCAGGGTCTAGTTTCGAGGGTGTGGTGAGTGAGACATACTTATCAGAGGCATTCCAGCTTAGTCCTCATGGGTAGCGGCGCTTTTGTGGGCGACCTCAGGTATGAATCTAATCTTATCTGGGGTTGATTACACATGTCCATGGACGGCAGTAGCTACTTACCATCAGGTACCATCAGGTAAGTAGCTACTCCCGTCTTATAGAAAAAAATATACTCCATTTTGTTCCATATAACGTCATTGTAACCCTAAAAGTGTGATGTATCACTATGTAAATACGTAATATGCATTTGCATTTAAAATCTATAAATAATTGCATAATAATGTTTTAATTACACACAATTATGCATTTTTATTAAAGTGCAAATGATGTAATTACTGGCATTCCTAAAAAGGTTAAGAAAACAATAAATCAAATAATTAACATTTTGTAAGGATATTTTTATTGTTGGGTGAACTTGGGTAAATTAGACATAGGGCTCTACTTATATATAAGCTGATATACTTTACTTACATAAGCCATTTTTAAACTATTTTAACTTGTAATGATTTTAACAAAAAATAAATTGACAATAAAAGTATTATAGTTGTCAATAATTACTGAACCGACTTAGCGATTGTGTTTGAGCAAAACAACAATTTTCCTCGTCATGTGACGAAATTGTCGGTTGTCATTCGTCGTAATGACAATTGATACATCTCAATGTCAACTAATTGTAACGGTCGACGCACACTGTTGCTTTTTACAAAAAATAATGACAATAATTTTACCAAAAAAAGAATAACAATAAATAACATTGATTCTACACTAAGTATTTTTTTTAATAATATTAGAGTAGCAGACGAGCGTGTAGTCTATGTGATGAAGTGCCTACTGTAGTGAATGGACATCTGTAATCAACCCCAGATAAGGACAGAGTTCTACCTGAGGTCGATCAAAGATGCGCCGCCACAGATGCGCGCCCTTGAAGTCTAAACTGTAATGCTTCGAAAAAGTTTGTCTCCCTCACCACATCTTTCAAACCACAACACAACAGTGGTTAATACTGCTGTTATTAGGCAGACATAGGTGTGGTGGTGGTGCCGCCGGGGTTGAACCACTGAGAGTAGGTATCACCTTTAATCCTGAAGGTGATAGAATCCTCCTTGGTTCTACTCCCGAGGCACCGCAACCACACTTATTTCTGACTTTCCATAGTAGTGTTAAGCGCTGCTGTGTTCTAGTTTAAAGCGTATGGTAAGGAGGTACATATTATTATATGAGGCGGTCAAATTTAGTAATCCCGGGTAGGAACGCATCTTCGGCTGAATATCCTCAGACTACTTTATGTCTATCAATTTTATAAAAAAAAAACACCCAAACGCCTCAAAGGAGTCAAACTTCAAATATCATTCTTAATATAAAAGAACAAGCGAAATAAAAACAAATAATGTGCGTTGGTCTTTACGTAATTTATTGATTTAAATGATGATAGATGATCTGTAATTTTGTCATGACAGAAGTCCGTAATTGCTATTATAGATTTAAATCATAGGTTGGATTCGTCGAGACAGTTAAATCAATTTGTGACATTATTTTTGATTGTCATTCATTAAAAGAACGCAAACACATAGGTAATTGTTATGTTTGTCGTTTCATATCAAAATTATATTGTGAATTATCGAAGTTACAAAACTGAATGGTCGGAGACATAAAATAAATTAAATAAATCAACATTTCTTTCAAGCAAAATTGGGTATCATTAAAATTCTATAAATAATTTTCATAAGTTTTAATCAGTTTAAATTTCGAACCAATTTCAATAATTATCAGATACTACTCGTAATTATGGCAAGAATTGCTGTCTTTAAAATTTGTCTATTTATAAGTTTTAATAATTTAAGTAAAAAAATGCATTAGTGTAAAATTTTACGATTTTAATTTATAAAGAATACAAATAAAATTCACGCACTAATAAAAACGATTTGTTTGCAACTGTACCTGCAGTTGGAAGAATGCAGTTGGTAATAATCCTGCTTTCACCAATTCTCGCTTTCCGCTCTGTTGAATGTACAATCACATACATTTTATAATAATACGCAGTTGAGAATAGGTTTTTATGAATAGGTATGTTATAGAAGTCCGTTAATGGTAAATGTTAGTCAGGTAATAATGTGTCATCATAGGCATATTCTTTTGTCTTATGATAACAGAATTATTACTGTGCAATGAACAAGCAAGCAGTCAACCTGATGATACGTGGCTACTTCCGCTCATGGATATGAGTATGTAGGATCAATATGTCTGAAGGCAGTAGAACTCTTTGTGGTTCGACTCCGGCGGCACCACCGTCACACCTATTTCCATCTAATAACAGTGTTAAGCGCTGCTGTTTTCTGGTTTAAACAGTCTGGTAAGGGAAACATACTTTTCCGAGGCGTCCCAGGATTAATCCTCAGGGGTAGCGGCTCATCTGTGACCTCAGGTAGAAATATCGAATCCTGTCTGGGGTTGATTACAGATGTTCATGGACAGCAGTAGCCACTTACCATCAAGTGTACTGCACGCTCGTCTGCTACTCCTATAGTAAACAAAATGTTATAATTGCCAAATACGATTAGACTCCTTTTTGTGGTCCGCCATAGATGTAATTAACATACTTAGAAAATGGCTTCTGTTCGATTTCATTAGAGATTTTGATGTTTTTGCTGGTAACCTATTGTTTAAAAATAACATAAAATACAGACAATAACACTAAATTACAAATGGACGGAAGTTACATTTCATTCAGTAGAGCTCTAAGAAATGAAATATCGTTTACTTAGAAGCATAAAGAATTTCTATGTCTAATCGCATTCATGACGTGCGAAACAATTATCATAACACGTGGCATACATTATGTCGCAAGAACATTCTAGATTTGTAATGTATTGAGGATGTAAAGGTAAATGTACGCGTCCACACGCTTGCCAAGTGTTAGCAAATACTCACAAATTCTAATGTGGATCTCAATCCACACGTGCTTAGTGCGCTTATTCGTTCGTTATTTGCTCTTGTTTGACTTGGTTTGTGTATGTTTGCTAACGTTTGAAATGATTGAGTTTAACGAAAATAATGAACAAATGAAGTGAATGAGCTGAGCTTACATGAGAGACTAAACGAGCTGAGATGAGATAAGATGAAATATATTATTTTGCATAGTCTAACAAATTCTGAGTTATAATTTTTTATGGGAAAACCTTTATAGAGAAGATCAGGGGGGCTAACACCATCTTTTAAAAACCATCATAGTTCAGGAAAGTTTTATTTCAATATTGCATCAATATTATTTTGTTTCTTACCATTAAAACAGTTTTGTTTTATTCCTACCGACCGATGTAAAAGAATGAGTAATTTGTCAATTCATTATCCTATAGGAATCGAGTCATCGAAACTAGTGTCATCTCTTTCGCACCACGGTCTTAATTGTGTTCTCCATTGTGCAAACCCAACTAAAATGTCTTATTTTGCTTAAAAAATTAAATTTCCTGCAAAAAAAATAATAATTTCGACCGACGTCATACAAAACTGCTTATTGTAATATTGTAAAACAATCTTACTGTAACGAGGCCGTGGTACAAATGTTAATAAGTTAGTTATAAGTCAGTTAGTTAAGTTATGATTAAAATAATATTGTTTTAAGAGATGGTAGTAACCCCCCAAGGCAAAATACGTTTGCTTTTTGACTCGTGGCTGTGACCATTTTTCCATCGAATGTATTGCATGCCTGTTTCTTACTTAAATTTTATAAAAAATCGAAGAAAGTCACGCGTCAAGACAGGAGCAAAAACCAGCTTAATAATAAATCAATTTAACATATTTCAATCGACCTCGAATATCAATTAACATGTCTTGAATATAACAATTTATTTACGCGAAAATAAATTCACTGACAAATATTTTTTGTATTTTTACGCGAGAGTTCATATGTCAACACGATTATTTCATTTGTTTCCTCATTTGCTAACAAAACTGAACCAGAATTATTATTTAAAATTTAAGGAAAATGTAACGAATAGGTTGGAATAAGCATGTTGTTATTATTTTTATTGATAAGTGTTTTTTTTCCCTTCACGCGTGTTTATGCCTCACGTGCGTTCCATCCTATTGTATAGTCCGCGTAAAACTGCTAGTCCGCTCTGAATATAGAAATGAATCGCGTTGCCATTGTAAATTGTATGACTACACCTGTTCGCAACAACTTCAGAGCGGACTAGCAGTTTGACTCGGACTATACTTTGGTTATATAAAAACCACAGAATTAAGATAAAAGCAATAACCCGACTGCTTAAAAATGTAGCCGATGTCACATCTACAATTTATACGAATCCAACGACACCTCATATATTAAAATCCGTCAAGCCCTTTGGGCTGTATGGCGTGCCGCGTAAGAAAGAGACCGCGTAAGAATGAGACATACATACAAACATACACGAAAAAAACACACGATCGACCACCTACGGGGCGCCCGCTCCCGCGGGAGTTCCCAGGGCTGGCGACCCCCGACCATCAGGGGGCCGACCGTCCGCTCGGTATAACGACGCGATAAGTACCGATTCCGAACCACCCACTAAACAGTGGGGTTGGTCCATTTTTTATACTTGTTCGTTATATTATGTTTTATATGTTTTAAATAACATTATGCTATTATGAATAAATATTAAAAATCCAGGGGGCATTTGACCACCTGAGAATCTGCCCGGGCAAAGAGGGTACCCTCGAGACCCGAAATTCCTGCCCACCGCCCTTATGTTGACATTGCCGCAATATATGTGCGCCCGGGGGGTAAGACGTCCCAGCGAACGAACGAAAAACATAACCCTTCCCAGTGTGGGAAAAATACCAAAACGAATCTGCTATCAGTTACAAAAAATTTAAATGTATAATATTTATTACATTGATCAATAGTTGTGAAACTGTAATTGTAACATTTTACAATCAAGAACCTTTACATGTGTCACATTACTCAGATATCTTTTTACATTAATGCTTGTTTATGTAATTTCGAAAACCTTAATTTTTAATTGTGTAACCATATAAGCCATTTGCCCTTTAGTACTCTGTCAATAAGTCACTCAATTTATTTTTATGTGTCCCGATAATCACAGATTTATGGTTATCGTATCATGTTTAATTGGTTTCTTATCTATTTTCCAATTTTGTGTCTTTTAACAGACACACTCCTTTATTCAAGTTTTTGCTCCTGACTTTGCCTGCATTTTGTTTACAATATAGGAGTAGCAGACGAGCATGCAGTCCTCCTGATGTTAAGTGGCTACTGCCGCCCATGTACATCAGTAATCAATCCCAGATAGGATTAGATATTACTAACCCCAACTACCCCTGAGGACTAATCTGGAACGCCTCGGAAAGCACCTTACGACACCCTTCAAACCTGAACACAGCAGCTCTCATTACTGCCATTGTGAGGCAGAAATAGGTGTGGCGGTGGTGCCGCCGAAGTCGAACCACAAAGTGTTCTACCAATAATTGGGTTTATATAATTGTTGACAGTACTGTTTCATATTGGATACGGGTGAGTGTGGTTGATATACTTGACGACCCTAGTGGCAGATCGGTCATGTGCAATTTATCTTGAACGACTTTTTTGAACGATAATGTTTCCAACACTGTTTTTTCACGAATAGTCAATTAGCCTGTTAGCAGCAAATATATAAATCCCACACTGCGTATTTGTGTCATAGATTAATTAGTAAAGATACTTCGCCGCCTTGAAATTGAATGAAGCCACAAACGGCTTATTAGTAAGTTCTTTTTTTGAATTCTTGACAAATAAAAACATTTTTAGAGAAAATTTACGAATAAATAACTAATACTGAGTAATTTACAATTACAATGTAAAATTTACATAATAAATAAATAATTATTTCAAATATTTTAAGGACATTTTAGCACGGAGACGTGGCAAAACTTTTTTACGCAACTATTTCAATTCTCGAAACTGGTTACATTTTCTTGTTAGGAGTGAGTAATCTTTACTAATCTATGATTTGTGTATAGCCATGACATCCACGACACAAAAAATATATTCTGCATTAGGCATACTCAGATTTTTCAAGCGTATGTGTTTATATGAATTTTATTATCACTTGCTACTCGTATAACGGTGAAAGGAATTTTGCGAAGAACGGTTTACTTAGGTACGCTTGAGAGCTCTTTAAAAGAGTTCTCTAAAATTCTACTAATCCACACTTAAGAAAACACTAAAGGTGATTAAAGGTGGTAGAAACCTTTGTTTAACTCCGGCGGCACCACCATCACACCTATTTGCATCTAATAACAGCAGTGTTAAGCAGTGCTATGTTATGGTTTGAAGGGTGTGGTAAGGGGGATATACTTTTTCCGAGGCGTTCCAGCTTAGTCCTCTGGGGTAGTGGCGCATTTGTCAGATAGAAATCTTATCTTATCTAGGGTTGATTGCAGATATCCATGGGTGGTAGTACTTACCATCAGATGGACTGCATGGTCATGCTATTACTATACCTATTAAATAAAGAAAAATACAATTCATCCATTAAGCCCATTCGGTGCCTAAATATATTTGGTAATTGATACCATAATGTCCCATACAATATTATATCAGAAGATACGCATCTGTAATATAAAAAGACATAATTTGACAAGCGATCATGTATGTATGTCAGTCATGTTCATGATCGAAACGAAACTAGTTTAAATTACATTACATTGTAACATTACATCGGCGTAGAAATCAGACAAGTGTGAACATTAGCGTTTCAATGAACCACTTTATAAAAATAATTATCTTGACACGGAATAATTGCACGTAATTTTTGTAAAATTGAATTAACAAACGAGCATGCAGTCAACCTGATAGTAAGAATTGCATCGCCTATAAAATTCTATTAGAATTAGAATTAATTTTAACGCAAATTCGAATAATGCGAATTTCCGTAAAAATATAAGAAATGTAATTTTAATTTTGCCCTTATGGAATAAATTCCAATATCGAAATAAATGTATATATGATGTATATTTTATAAATAAAAAATTGAATATTTAATGCCATCTTTTATTTATTTTCACAAAACTATTTATTTTATCATTTTATTTAATGGCACATTTAAAATTATCTTCATGGAAATTGGAAATAAAAATAAAACTTTACACGCCAATCATAGATTAGTAAAGATACTTCGCCGCCTTGAAATTGAATGAAGCCGCAAATAGCTTATTATAGTAAGTTCTTTTTTTGAATTCTTGACAAATAAAAACATTTTTAGAGTAAATTTACGAATAAATAACTAATACTGCGTAATTTACATGATAATTAAATAATTTATAATAATAATTTAAAATATTTTGGGACATTTTAGCACGGAGACGTGGCAAAACTTTTTTACGCAACTATTTCAATTCTCAAAACTGGGTACTTTTTCTTGTTACGAGTGAGTAATCTTTACTAATCTATGACGCCAATTTATAAAATCAAATCTGATGCTTATCGTTAAACATTAGATCCCATAAGATAACGCCCCAGTTTCTAAATCGCATAACATAAGCCCTACACTGCACAGATAAGATTTAATTTACCTTAGGGTTGTCATTCATACGGTACTTGTATTAGGTACCTATAGTCTGATTCATAATTAGGTGTCCAAAATGTAAACAAAGAAATGTCACTGTCAAAATTAACAAGAAACAAAAACTTTAACAAACTCAACAAAAAACGAAAACTTTAACAACTATACACAATTAAACAAACGCGCTATGAAAACGAGAAAACATTCGAGTTCGATCACAATCACGAAAGTGAATAATATCAGCTACGAAACATAAAAATGACGGCACAAGAAATGTATTGGATTCCGATTGTGTTACCATGATCACATTTTAATTTTCTACCATAAACTTTGTTTTTTATTATTATTACTGTATGGAACGAAATTGAGGTAATGTAAATATTAGAAAATGTGAATTAATCTTAATTAATTTAGATTTTTATTTTATTACTGTTGTATTACTTTAATATCGTCAAATATAAGAAACTACCATTTCAAACGTATTTTCTTGATAGGTCAACACCTTTGTTTACATTTTGGACACCTAATTATGAATGAATCAGACTATATATTAATAATTATTAATGTATTGTCAAATGTAATAATTATTGTACTAAGCTATTATAGAAAAATAATATAGTACTTACGCAAGATATTATATTTTCCCGAAGTATTTTCCCCATTACTTCTGATGTATTGACTAACGTAGAAAAATATACTTATGTAGATCCAGTGTATATTTAGTTAAACAGTGGAAAAAATGTTGTAAAAAAATACCTCTAATAATTCAATTTTAACCAATTGTTCCATAAGTATCAAAGTTAGTTGAAAATTTTTCATAAGCAAATTTTTTTCGTCGAAATTTTTTCTCATTTTGAATTTTAGTAAGCAAACACTTATTTAGATTGATTACTTTATAATAATAACTAAAATGCGTTAAATTTATTAGTCTTAGTCTTATGTAGTCTTAATTTAGTCTATCTCTATCTCTACCCCTATCTACCACTAGCATTACAACAGCCAACAAAAGAAGAGTTATATTTTTCCTGGATTTCCCAAAAGTACAATACTTTGTCAACCATTTTGACAAATACCAAAAAATAGTTGTCAACCCTAATCCATCTATAAATACGGTCAATATAGAGCAGTGCTGTAATAGGTTTTGCTTCGTTACAACTAATTGGGTCCTAGATTACTATTAAGGCGATAATATAAATTATTATAGGCATCATTAAACATTAATTTACGTGGAAGCTCACCTTGTCATTACCAATGATAGATTCATACAAACGAACGGATATGATTCTAACGTTGACATAATTCTTGACAACCTTTTAGGGTTCAATGGAAATTTATTCTCACTGTAAATTATTGTACAGTCAGCTTCATAAGTAGATGAACAGATTAAGGTTTCAAAAATACACCTAACCTAACCTATACACCCAAGCGTTTATATGTACCTATAGTCCGCAAACTGCTAGTCCGCTCTGAATATAGAAATGAATCGCGTCGCCATAGCAAATTGTATGACTACACCTGCTCGCAACAACTTCAGAGCGGACTAGCAGTTTAACGCGGACTATACCTAACTAATATTTTTTTTAACGAATTATTATTATTATGTCTAGTTTGAACTAAAATTTCTAGCTGAACATCGTAATCACCAGGAGTGGAAACAAATCTGTAATCGACTTAAGGTAGAACCTTTCTATACGGTTTGTTATGTCTATGGGTGGTAGTGATCATTTAACCTCAGGTGGACTGCATGCTACTTCAATATGATAAAATACTAGCAGAGCCGGCAATAGTTGTGTTGCCATATAAATCAAAAAATGTTAAGAACAACCCTTATCACTTAGGGGTATGAAAAATAGATAGTAGCCGATTCTCAGACCTTTTTTTTGAAGAGCCGTGGGAGCGACACGGGGTTATGTGGGATTCTTACCGCACTAAAACCCCCCCGGTGGCCGTCCTCGGCGCTGCGTAGTGGACTCCGGGATCTCCAAAGAATCCTCTTAGCGCGTTGCCCCGTCGGGCTCCGCCTAGGTTCTACTCGGTAAAGTGTGTTTCCCTTACCATACCCATCAAAGCTGCGCTTAACACTGCTGTTATTAGGCAGAAATAGGTGTGGCCGTTGTTCCATCAGAGTCTAATGTTCCGACGAAAGGTTCTACTCGGTAAAGTGTGTTTCCCTTACCATACCCATCAAAGCTGCGCTTAACACTGCTGTTATTAGGCAGAAATAGGTGTGGCCGTTGTTCCATCAGAGTCTAATGTTCCGACGAAAGGTTCTACTCGGTAAAGTGTGTTTCCCTTACCATACCCATCAAAGCAGCGCTTAACACTGCTGTTATTATACAGAAATAGGTGTGGCCGTTGTTCCACCAGAGTCTAAAATTCCGACAAAAGGTTGTACTCGGTAAAGTGTGTCTCCCTTACCACACCCTTCAAAGTAGCGCTTAACGCTGCTATTATTATACAGAAATAGGTGTGGCCGTGGTTCCATCAGTCTAAAATTCCGACAAAGGTCTACCTTCAAAAGTAATTAAATATTTGCGTCACACTTAAACAGACAAATAACATTTTTTAAAAGTATAGATAGATTAAAACCTTTTCTTTCTTATATTGCACGCACTACGCAACCTCAATTTAAGGCACATTAAACTCCCCAGGCGTAGTGCGTACTTCATTCTTAGATTAGTAAAATACATAGATAGGTCACTCCTAACAAGAAAGCGTAACCATGACAATTGAAGTTGTTGCGTAAATAAAGTTTTGCAACGTCTCCGTTCTAAAATGTCCCTCATATGTTTGAAATACGTATTAATGTACTAGCTGACCCGGCAAACGTTGTGTTGCCATATAAATAAAAAAATGTTAGGGGTGAAGAACCCTTATCAGTATGAACAATAGATAGTAGCTGATTCTCAGACCTACTGAATATGCATATAAAATTTGGTGAAAATCGGTAAAGCCGTGCGGAGGAGTACGGTAACTAACATTGTGACACGAGAATTTTATGTATAAGTAATAATAATAATACATTTTATCTAAAATATTTTTTATTTGTCAATAATTCAAAAAATAAGTGACAAGTCAACCTTTTGTGGCTCCTCCAATTTGAAGGCGGTGACGTATCTTTCTATTTTACTTATCAAAGACTTCATCAAATTGAATTCAATTCACGCAGCGAATTTCAAAATGGCTTCCTTTCGTATGTCAAGGGCCGTTACGATATCCCAAGAAACAGATTTACGCAAGTCGAAGCCCTTTTATTCGTAGTGACGTTGCTTTTAGGCTGTTTACACGTTGGCGACTTTTGTGTACGACTTTAATTATGTGTCATAAAATAAGTCCTTTCTTAACTTCCAAATACTCATATTATAGGCTCTAAAGAGAGTTTTTTTTTTTATAATATAGGTCGAATAGACGAGCATGCAGTACACGTGATGGCAAATGGCTAATGCCGGCAAAGACATCAGTAATCAACCCCAGATAATATTAAATTCCTATCTGAGGTCGGCTACAAATGCGCCGTTACCCCGCGGACTAAGCTGGAATCCCTTTTTTTGTCAAGGGGAAACCTTCAACGCCGTGGGAGCGCCGCCGAGTTATGTGGGACTTTTACCGCACTAAAACCCCCCGGTGTCCGTCCTCGGCGTTTGATAGAACTCCGGGAACTCCAACGGAACACAACCGGAGTTCTCCTAACGCAATGCCCTTCTATCGGGCTCTGTCCTGAGGAGCAATTTACGCTCCTCTCACATCCCCTGGTAATTACAGCGATATGCGGCCACACAAACCGCTTTCCTTCCCAGGGTCGCTTGCTGCCACTCTTACCGCCGGCAACCTCGGAAGCCCCCTTTAATTGCCTCTAACGACAGGCAGGGGATACCGTAGCAGCCCTATTCTGGTCCCGGGACTACAGGAACAAACTGGAATGTATAGAAAAAGTAATTAAAAACATTCAAACTATTCAAAGCAAACACTCTCCTGTATTTCCAATTCCGCTAGATGGATATAGTGTTAATGTCTAATTAAGATGGAATTGAAGACAAGATGCCTGATGCAACTGCATTTTTCTCGTGGTATTTCCACATTGCAATTCTAAAGAAGCGGCATGTTCTAAGAAATAGTATCGAAAGAAAAATATATTTAATGTTATTTTTAACATCATTAATCTAGGAATCCATAGGTGACAGTAGTCTCTTACAATCAGGTGGACAGCAAATTCGCCTGCTACTTCTATTTTAAAAAGAAAAAATAAGTGACTTTGAGAACTATAACACTAACGTCAATGTATTTCTAAAAGCGCAATATTATAGTAACTTAATAAATACTATTTGTTCATTATAGTGACTATAATTTATTAAAGGTTTTACCTCAATCTTACCGCAAAATAATAAAACTAAAAACCACACGATAACCGGTATACAATTACGTATGAATATGATATATATCACAAAACATGTTATTTAGTTATTTATACATGACTTATTAGCATTATAATTAAATTTACATAAAATAATACGTTGTTATTTTATTGAATACTTAACAAGAATGACATAAACTAATTATTTTATTATGCTATTTCACAGAACAATTACATATTTAAAGGATTTTAGCGATGCAAAATATACGTCTTTAGATGAAAGAAGAGTCCTAAAGAAGGTATTGGAGATTATGCACAAATTACATACATATAGTAGAAAACTTAAATTGCGTGTAAGGTTTTAAATATAGTTATATGGCAAATGTCAAAACATTCAAATATATAGTTAAAAGCAGAATGGTGTCATATTTAATAGGTAGTAAAAAAAATATGAAAATCTTGACACTGTCCGCTCTGTAGTTCTATATGTAACTAATATTAAAAACAACATTCTAAGGAAATATAACAGACAAATAATCCATCAAATCTACTTTCAATCTAATTTTGAGAGGAGACTTGTGCCCATCAGTGGGATAATAATAAGTTAACAACAAATTTAAATCTAAATAAAACTAATCTGTTAAATAATAACTTTACTCGGACATTATAAAAAGGCAGATTGTTCATCGTAAATCTTAAAGAACTTTAATATAAACGCAAATCTGTAGGCAGCCTTATCATGCCATCAATAAAACGTCGATGTGTAAACCGGGCATCGTACGACAATAACAATAAAACTCATAAACGCCGTTATGCTTCACGCAATAAGGTTCAAAATGACACCATAAAAATCCATATATGAATGATTGACGAATAAAAATTGATTGACGAATTATTGAGGTGATTAACTTTGAACAATAACTTTGAACAACAAATTGTTGTTCAATTGACCTTGATCGGGTCAAAGTCACGTATTGTTTAGTGATTGAAAAAAGTTTATTGTTGTTTTAAATTGGTTGTTTTTGTTGAATAACAAATTTAATTTATTTTTTGTTACGCTTGGTCGTTTGGTTTGTTTTTTTAATACTTTCTATTCGAGTGTTTATTTTATGTTTATTTTATGTTGTTTATGGCACCCATAACATTCCATGTTATGGGTGCCGACCTGCCGGGAGACTTTCTTTTATAATATTGAAGTAGCAAACGAGCAGTTCATCTTTTTTTTATAATATAGGAGTAGCAGACGAGCATGCAGTCCTGATGTTAAGTGGCTACTGCCACCCATGGACATCCGTAATGAACCCCAGACAGGATTAAATATCCCTACCTAAGGTCGGCCACAGATGCGCCGCTACCCCTGAGGACTAAGCTGGAACGCCTCGGAAAAGTCTGTCTCCCTTACCACACCCTTCAAACCGGAACACAGCAGCGCCTAACACTGCTGTTATTAGGTAGAAATAGGTGTGGCGGTGGTGCCGCCGGAGTTCAACACCAAAGGGTTCTACCACCTTCAAAAGATCTGATGGTAAGTAGTCACTGCCACAATTGCTGCATTGGTGGACTGCATCTTAGTTTTGCGTCCGCTTGTTTGCCAAGCCTCAACAAACTGTTACTAATTTATAAGTGCGGTACGACCGTTTGACTTGATTTGTGTAGGTTTCCAAGCGTTTATAGCCGATCCAATTTAGTGTTAGTTTTTTTTAAAACAGAATTTGTTGCAAGCGCGTGATCGCGTCCACAAGTTTGTGAATTTGTAGAGGTAAAAGTGCAGTTGTGTGGATGCATAAAAATCTTTTTCATTTTTTATTTTTAATATGCAATCATTTATCGCCTAATCCGTAATAATCCTTGGATTAGTATGGTAGACGGATCTCCCAGCGAGCAATCATCACTTATCATACTACGGAAAAAAGAACCAATTTCTCTTTCACACGACAATCGATCATTTAAGTATTACACAAAGTATTTAACGATACAAATTGACTTACCAGTCTTACCAATTTAGGCAGTATTACCATCGTATGAGCATATAAAATGGTATTTCGGCTCAATTAATTGAACACGGAAACAATATTTACGTCATTAAATAACGTGTTTCTGACGACGTTCTACGTCATCGCCTGGAGAAATATTTCGAACGGAACAACGGCCCAAGTTATAACATTTCGCGGTGCAGTTATAGGCAGTAGAAGTAAAGTAGCGGTATCTATATTTCTTTTTATTAAGGGCCGATTTCACCAACGTCGCATAAATCTTATTCCCAGAATAAGTCGTTAGTTACTCGCGAGTAAGCCTATTTTACGTTTCACAAACATATATCCTAGTGACAAAATCTCTATACTGAAGTAAAGTCGTATAGAATAAGCGGCTATTCTTAGATTAGTAGTGTCATTTTTCTGTCACTGTATTGTATGTTGTACAACTTGTACTTATTACTTATATCATTGATTAAAACCTTAAAAATGGCACGTCGTCTAAATACAGCGAATCGGTTTTGTTTAATAGTACTTTATATAATTATATAAAACAATAATAAAGATTTGTTTACGCCAAATTAAAAAAATCGAAATACGACAAAACTAAACCAAGAAACTCGGGATCACTGTCAACTAAACTGTCAAGATAATGTTTTATCCGAACAAATGTAAGAATATGCAGCGCTATTGTGCAAGTATACGTCAAACTGACTATTTTACTTGGATGCATTACGTATTTGTTCAATTCATTCGTTCAACGTCACAGAGTAACTATGTGAGAATAAGATATCCTAAGAGTAACGTGGTGAAACGAAATTGAAGTTAACCATGGAATAAATTGACAGAGTAACGTTATACCGGGATAGCTGCTCTAGTATAAATTAAGTGTTGGTGAAATCGGCTCTAAAAAGAAGATCTAAGATGAGAAGATAAATTATAACCTGAGGTATGAATTATAAGGTTAGTTAGTTAGATTGTTAAGTTAAAAAATCAATATTTCCTCCTTTACCTCACTCTTCTAAGCGAAATACAGATGCGCTTAATACTACTGTTATAAGACAGAAATAGATGTGGTGCCTCCTTTGTCTAACCACCAGTAGTTTTCACTATCGACCGTAGACATTATGAAACGTAATGAGCATTGGTTATTATTTAGGTATACTAGCACTAGCAATCTTTGATGACGAGTTGGAATGCCGTGTACTCCATGAACAGTCAGATGTGGCATGTACATTGTACATTGCTATTCAGAATATGGTTTTACTTTACAGGTTTATTTGTATGTCTAAAGACCTCAGAATACAGATAATCCCAGTGTTTGGCTATCGATATTAAAAATCCAAACTAAATTATAATCACTACTATCCGAAGACCCAAATTAAAACGTACATGTCTTTATTTATATCCCATACACAACAATAATCAATCAAAAATTAACATAACAAAAATATTGGGTATAATAGAATAAAAGAAAGAAAAATCATTAAATATATTATGTTCCTGTAAAAATATAAATAAATGTACAAAAAAAGGCTAATATATACGCCTCTTCTTCTTAAAAATATGTCAATAAATAAATGCAAGATTTATTATTTATGTCGACCTTACATTATATTCGACCGAGTAATTTAGTCATGCACGAAAAAAACTCGAGAATAAATTACCATTGTTATTATGTACGTCTAATAAAATTCGTACATGACAATAACTTGTTCCGGATATATATTTTTATTTTCCGATTAAATGTAGCCAATTTATAGAAAAAAATATGGTATTAACTTAAATGGTCCCACTACTGGGCACGGTTCTTTTTAAACTGGAAAAGAGTTGGGAGTACAGTAAGCGCCAAACTGATAGTCCGCTCTGAAGTTGTTGCGAGCAGGAGTAGTCACAGAATTTCCTATTGCGATGCGATTGATTTCTATATTCAGAGCGGACTAGCAGTTTTATGTGGACTATATCAATCTATCTGATATGGTTTGATTTAAATTATAGTAATTTAACTAGTCTTCTCATTTATTTATTTATTTAAAATTTATTGCATCACCTCTAAAAACAAATGTACAAAAGGGCAAAGCTAATGCCTGATGGCATTCTCTACCAGTCAACCCTGAGCTGATGTAGAGAATTTGCAGCAGGTGTTGTACAAAGTAATAAAAAGCGACAAACAATAAAAAACAGCAGATGTATAATTAAATATATATTATATTATGATATATATATACATATATAAATACCATTTATCATATATATAATTAAATAAATAAACACAAATAGTAACAACAGTCGATTAAGATTCTCATTCTGATGTTGGTAGAACCTTTTATCCTCTGTAGTTCGACTCTGGCGCCACCACCGCCACACCAATTTCCGGCTTATAACATGAAGGCGAAATGAAGACGTTGTCATTTTTTATCTTTGGTAGGGAAAACTGTGTATAGATTGAGTATTAATAACATAAATAATTTGAAGGTGGTGGTGCTTTATGGTTCGACTCCGGCGGTACCACCGCCATACCTATTTCTGCTTCATGACAGTAGTGTTAAGCGCTGCTGCGTTCTGGTTTGAATGGTGTGGTAAGGAACACATTCTTATCCGGGGAATTCCAGCTTAGTTCTCAGGGGTAGCGGGGCGTCTGTGATCGACCTAAGGTAGGAATGTAATATTATCTGGGGTTGATTACGGATTTCCCTGGGCAGTAGTAGTTCTAAAAAAAGGTGATCCGTGTCCAATATGGGATAGTAATGGGTTGGCGACAAATAATTTTAATACCAGACTGACTCATAGCGAACTATTTAGTCCATCAATTAAAAAACGTGTTTATTTTATTGCATAAACTAGTGCAATATCTACCCGCGATCCTATCACTTGGACCACACGGGCCTCCTCAATGAATCACTGGATACTACAGTCGACTCACGTCCACAACAGTTTCACTACGACCGTACACCGTTGTATACGTCGACTGTGTTCAACTGTGTTCAAACAATAATATTGCGAAGAATAAATAATTCCGAATTTGTTCACCGAATTTCGTTTGTTCTAATTTTAAACGCGTATTCACAGGGTTGATTGTTGTTTTGTTCTTCTGTGATTGATAGCAATTGAAGTGTTAAAAGTGTGAAGTGTTTTCCTTATGTGAATGCAGTGTAATAGTGTTAATTTAAATATGATACGATGATCAAAGTTTTTGGTATGTATTAGTTATTTTGTACCGTTTTTATCCCATAGAAATGATAAAGTTATTTGTAGTTAACTTAGAAATTATGTTGTTGATGGTACAACTACTTGTGGATTGCCTGTAACGATACAACCGCCATAGCTTTTTCTATGTTATAGATGAAGTCTTTTCATTGTAATTTATTCACCAAAAGGATTTTTTAGTTTTATCCGCTGGGAAGCAAATATTGCATCTCATGTATTAGAACTATCTCATTGGTCATTTTTTATAATATAGCAGACATGCATACCACCCACCTGATGGTATGTGGCTACTACCGCCCATGGACATCTGTAATCAACCCGAGATAGGATTAGAATCCTACCTAAGTTCGGCCACAGATGCGCCGCTATCTCTGGGGACTAAGCTGGAACGCCTCGGAAGAGTATTTCTCCCTTACCACAACCTTCAAACCGGAACACAGCAGCGCCTAACACTGCTGTTATTAGGAAGAAATAGGTGTGGCGGTGGTGCCGCCGGAGTCGAACCACAAAGAGTTCTACCACCTTCAATTATGATAAACATACTCATAGGCGTTTACCGTCATATGCACCGCATGCAATCTGCCTTGCATCCTCTGAACTGGAACATAATAGTTTTAACTATTCTTTTTCGAGGCAGAAATAGATCTTGCCAAATACCGTTATATTCTGAGCACAAACATTTCTATAACTGTCTATTTAATGGCAATTTAATTCAAATTGAAATTAGTTTACATTTATCTTATTCTGTATCTGTGTATCATATTATAGAGGTAGTAATCGAGCATGCAATACATCTGATATTAAGTGGCATAGCTATTACTTTAATCATTAATTGGACGTAGTTATGCAAAATGGATTCAACCCACAAAAACCGTTTTTAGGGTTCCGTACCCAAGGGTAAAAACGGAACCCTAAAAACGGTTTTTGTGGATTGAACCCTATTAATAAGACTCCGCTGTCTATCCGTCTGTCCGTCTGTCACAGGGCTCTACCGCTTAAACCGTAATAGACAGACACTTGATTTTTTTACTAATGTATATATATCGTGGGCACCTATAACAACAAGTACTAAAAATAAATAAAGATGAATATAAAAGGGGGTCCAAATACAAGAAATCAACGCCCCTACGTTACCTGTAACGCCATCTTGTTCAGTTTGGGTTAACTATATCAGGTTATTTTAGTTACTATCATAAATAACATCTCCACATCAACTTTCGTGTATGCAAAAAATATTCAAGCTGCATGGTAGATTTTTTCTTTTAAAATATTCATTTTAAGTGATACCAACCATAAATTAAGCAATTTAACTTAACTTAAAGACCTATTTCCTCAAAAGCTAGTTTTTGTGGTTGGATCTATTTTGCATAACTACGTCCAATTGAGTCATCTATTAATAAACCCCAGATGGGATTGAACTCCTACCCGAAGTTGACCAGTGTTGCTACTATTGAGAACTAGGTTGGAACGCCTCGTATCTCACCACTATCTACATGTCTCTTCTCTTACCACGTACTTTAAAGAAAAATATAATAGCGCTTAACACTGATGTTATTTGACAGAAATAAATTTACATTTAAATTAATTTATTTCTAATATTTATATATGTTTTTATACTTCAAAAAGCAGTGATAGCCTAGTGGTTAAGAAACGCGGCCTCTCGATCGAGCGGTCCGAGGTTCAAATCCCAGGCACGCACCTCTGATTTTCAAATTTATGTGCGTATTAGAAATTAATTATCGCTTGCTTAAACGGTGAAGGAAAACATCGTGAGGAAACCTGCATACCTGGGAGATATATAAAAAAAATCTCAATGGTATGTGAAGTCTACCAATACGCACTTGGCTAGCGCGGTGGAATATGGCCTAATCCTTCTCATTCTGAGAGGAGACCCGTGCCCAGCAGTGGGACAGTAATGGGTTGATGATGATTTATATTTGATTTACTTATCATATCATGTTTTCGTGTTAACATGATAAATAAATTATTATTTCATTTGTTATAATAATTCGACCAATAAATTCATATAATATCACTTATTTATCACGTTTGCCTTAGGATAGAGACATAATAAAGTGTATTTTAAGGAAAAACTATGCAATAATGTTAATTACCAAATACTAATTTTGGTAATATTAGAGACTTAAATTAATTTAGTTACAGCAGGATTAAATAACTATTCGCTATTATTATCCTTATTTGTCTTTTATTATAATATTAAACATACTCAATAATACTCATTCCTATTTCAAATGTCATTTAAATTCGATAAAGTAATAAGCAAGTTTATCAATTATTTATTTATTTAATTTGTTCGTTCGATATTTTATTCAAAAATAGAAAAGAAATAAAAAGTTTTCTTTTATAATATACATACCTAGATTTAGCAAGTGAGTTTGCAGTTCATTTGATAAATATTATTTGCTTTATTCGAAGGGAATAAGACCCTTCTATGTGTCATGTGGGGCGTTCCAACATAATCCTCAGATTAAGTTCTTCCATGAAATGTAAATGCGTCATTGTTTACAATAGTACATTAAGAAGAAATAAATAATGCTTTTATACTCATACAATATTACGTTCCTTGTCGTAGATGCCATTCATACATCTACACTAATATTATAAAGAAGAAAACTTTGTTTGCTTGGTTGTAATGAAGGGCTCAAAAACTACTGGACCGATTTTAAAAATTCTTTCACCATTCGAAAGCTACATGCTACATTATCTACGAGTAACATAGGCTATGTTTTATATGTTTATTTGATAAATAGATTTTGAGGCTGTACAAAGTTTGCCAGGTCAGGTAGTAGATAATATAAACACCCAGACCATAATAAAAATCTCAATTTATTTGGATTTTTCTGTGACCGGGAATCAAACCTGGACCCTTCTGCCAGATCAATATATTAATTTCTACACAAAATGGTTCTATTACTAAAATAATATTCATTATTTTAATTAAATTTTTAAACAAATATTTTTAAGGTAAATAATTTTAATTTTCCTGTTTTACCCGATAGATTATAACGTATGAGGTGTCGTTGGATTCGTCTAAATTGTGGGAGTGACATAAGCTCTTTTATGTTTAATTCATTATTTTTAGCAGAGAGGTTTTATAATATATAGTATTTTATTAAAAATTATATATATAGTCCGCGTAAAACTACTAGTCCGGTCTGAATATAGAAATGAATCACGTCGCCATAGCAAATTCTATAACTACACCTGCTTGCATCAACTTCAGAGCGGACTAGCAGTTTGGCGGGGACTATACATTTTACAGATTTAATTTTGTATACTATATTGTATTATACTACTGTACGAATTACTATACTAATCTGTACTAGTATTGGATAAAATACTAAAATAAATATACAAGTCTCTTAAAATTCAAAATAAAATGATAAAATTTTTAACATAAAATGAAATGATGTTAAAAGCCCCAAAATTTTTGGACCTCAGCTAGAAGGTACGAAGGCACTGTCAAATGTCAAGGCTGGTCAGTGGTCTTTCCGATGAGTGTTCAAGATATGTAGGTAGTTAATGAATAATCCTTTTGTTATAACACATCCGTATTTAAATATTCGAACTACGTATTTCCTACCAAATATCGAACTGGCCAGGTGCGAGTCGTACCGCCAAAATTTCGTTTATTTCTTTATTTTGAGTATATGTATATAGCAGCCATAGTAGTATATGCATTGTGAAAATTTGAACTGTCTACCTATTAGGTTTCAATAGACAAAACGAAAAACTAACTGTTTCTTATATCCCCACTAGCTGACCCGGCAAATGTTGTGTTGCCATATAAATAAAAAAATGTTAAGGGTGAACAACCCTTATCACTTAGGGGTATGAAAAAAGATAGCCGTTTCTCAGACCTACTGTATATGCATATAAAATTTGGTGAAAATCGGTAAAGCCGTTTCAGAGGAGTACGGTAACTAACATTGTGACACGAGAATTTTATATATAAGATTTATTTTCAATCTACTCACATTTTCATTTTTAGTATTTGTTGTTAAAGCGGCTATTATTTATACATACTCTGTAAAAATTGCAAGTGTCTACCTATTACGGTTCAAGAGATAGAGCTCAGCGACAGACGGACAGACAGCGGAGGCTTATTAATAGCCTTAGGGTTTTATATTTTGGATACGGAGCCCTAAAAATTACAATCATTGAAGAGTTTGCAAATGTCGTTTTCTAGTAGGCGAAACATTGGATAGATTATTAATAACGGACGTTAGTAAGCTCTAATACTGATTGACAGACAACATAGGTTAAACCGCTAGATCTAGAATTACTAAGGACTTTGATGGTTACCGATTGTTAGTCGTGAAATCGTAAATATACCTTAGTTATATTTAAACACTTTAGTTTTTTACCCACTTTGTTTATTTTGTAGGTTGTAAAAAGCAATCAAAATTTTTAGATAAATAAATATTATAAAAAATAAAAACATACCGTTTAAAATTTATAAAAAATAAATATTAATTGTACATTAATAAGTAAGTAAAAAAATATAACACAAATATGTTATTTTTTAGTGTAAATACTGACACAAAAACAAATTATTTCTATTCAATTAATTGTATTTGTGTGCCTGAGTATGTGTAAACTAATTTCAGTGAATATTTTAAGTGTTTATTTAGCCAAATATATTTTTGGGTCGTGTGAGGTAATCATTATGGAATTCATTTAATTATGTTTTATGTGACCTTTCATCTTTGAAAATTAAATCATCAGTACCTCAGACATAAAGAAATGTATTTTATAATTATGCAAACTGTACTGAATATTTATGCATAATTTCTGTCTACAATGTTAGGTGTTGCTGTGTTCTGGTGTGATGGGTGTGGTAAAGTAGATATAATTACAAAAGGTTCTAACTTAGCTATATGTTATGTCCATGAGTAATAGTTGCCACTTAATGTCAGATAAATTGCATGCTTCTTCTGTTAGCATTTGATGGTTTTGTAGTTCGACTTCAGAAACATAACCGCCGTACCTACTTCTGCAGCAGTCTTAAGCGCTACTGTGTTCCTTTTTGCGGTAAGGGAGACATATTTATCCGAGGCGTTCCAACTTAGTCTTCAGGAGTAGCAACCCATCTGTAGCCAATCTCTGGTAGGAATCTTATCTTATCTGGGGTTGATTACATATGATCACGGATGGCAGTATTCACTTACCATCAGGTGGACTGCATCTTCTTTTTTTCTTTTATATTTCAATTTCGAATAATCGAATCAAATTTTGAATAAATAAGATTTGAATTTGAATTTGAAATGGCACACCGAACTTATGGTAAATTTAATTCTGCTTTTACCAAGAATTGATGAAACTTTCAAACATAAAAGGAAATGTTACAAGATGACAATGAATATTATCGATATGAGTAACCTTAGAACAAGGTAGATAAGATAGTGCTATCAAGTTCAGAGCCAGGTGTAAACACGTCAATCATTCGATCAGGTCTTAAGATGTTGTCTGCAACTTTGACAGATATAAGTATATTAATAAATATAAGGTATATACTTCGATCACTAATAAGAACGGTATATATGTATTTAATAATTAAAAGTGCTGTTTTACCACGCTTTTGTAAGCTTGACCTGTATATGTAGGTATAGTCCACGTCAAACTGCTAGTCCACTCTGAAGTTGTTGCGTGAATTACAAGCATATATTCCGTAGCAACGTAAGGGCATACAAATACAGCTATGTAGCCGAGAGCGATCAGATTAATTAAAAATTTTGAACATTTATCAAGGTCCGATTTTAATAATTTTGTTCAATTCTTCTCATCAGAATTAACGGGAATAACAATGTGATTGAATGTTGTCAGTTTTCGGCGTTGTTTTTAGTTTTTTAAACTATAATTTCATTTCATAAGAAATTATCGTTAAAAAACTAAAAACCAAACGATGTACTAGATCTGCTCGTAAATTGTCTGCTATACTATTAAAATTGCACTAAAGATCGTATACAGTATTGTTGCGAAGGTCTAAGCTGAAGTCAGACCATAGAAGCTCTTAACACTGCTGTTACGAAGTCTACACTATATAGATATATACCTAACATCTTTAATTTATCTAACAGATTCTACAGTGGCGATACCTGTAAGATGGAATGATTAACGCGATTAAGATAATAGTAATTATAACAGCACACTAGGATTTTTTCTGCCGTGGGCGCCATGTTAAATCGTAGCTCGGATAGGAAAAACCACTATAATAGATTTACGATAGAAATATAAACCAAGGAAATTCCTACAATCGTGAGAACAAATGTTGAAGGTATCCTTAAAAATGAAAATAAAAATATTTTATTCAAAATAAGTTCTTCACTGAATTCTTTTTGAATGTCAATAATCTATCATCACTACGAAAGGTTCTTCGAAAGGTGTGAAGAAGATTTGGTGAAATAAACTCTATAACACACATCTTACGTTATGGAGAAGAAAGAGAGAAGAGAGAGAAGTGTCGAAAGAAATATAACACACATTTAAAAATAATTATTATGTTACCTTTATTGATTTAAAAGGTAATGTGACATATAAATAACAAGTGACACAGTGACTAAAGAAATGACATTTATGATTTAATCTACAATTATGATTTATAATGCTGATTAATTGTAAGTCACATAATTTTAAAACGTATTGCGGCTGTATAAAAATTAGTACGTTCAACATCGTAATCGTCATACTACTCGTAATTACATTACCTGTTGCTATATTTAAAATAAATAAAACGCTTTCTACACTCACAGCCCTACACTGGGATTCCCGGTGACGTGGATCCCATGGACACTTAGTAAAATACACAAACACCCAGACCCAGAAACAGAAATCGAAATTCATCATTTAGATATTTGTCTCCGGGGATCGAACCTGGGACGCTCTGCGCGTCAGATCTATATGGTGACCGCTCCGCCACGCGGGTGGCCCATATCCATATTTAAAATTATAAATTCAAGATTTTGAAGACGTATTCGAGCATGCAGTAAGCTATCGACAACCGTAATCAACCTCAAGTAAGATTAGATGAGAATTATCTGAGTCCTGTTAGGTACATACGCGTTTCTACCCCTGAGGACTAAGCTGGAATGCCTCGGATAAGTATATCTCCCTTACCACACCCTTCAAACCAGAACACATCAGCGCTTAACACTGTTGTTATTAGGCAGAAATAGATGTAACGGTAGTACCTCCAGTCGAACCACAAATGATTTTACACATTACTAGCTGACCCAGCAAACGTTGTGTTGCCATATAAATAAAAAAATGTTAAGGGTGAACAACGCTTATCACTTAGGGGTATGAAAAATAGATAGTAACCGATTCTCAGACCTACTGAATATGCATATAAAATTTGGTGAAAATCGGTAAAGCCGTTTCGGTAGACGGTAACTAACATAGTGACACGAGAATTTTATATATAAGACCGGACTAAATTGTGAATCTAAACCATTCTCAAGTCCCCTTGAACACACACAACAAATTTCATCAAAATCAGTCCTGTCGCTTAGTAGGAGTTCAGTGACATACACACGCACATAAGAAATATATATAAAGAAGATCTCGAGTTATCTCTTTATCATGGACAGAAACATGAATTTAATTAAATTATTTACTTAATAAAAACAATGTGAGCCGTCACGGGACGCCTGGCAGATGTGAAACAGCGACATTATTTTGTAAAAGTAATATGCAGAAAAGAACATATTGTGATAGGAACTAAATATGTCATAATGATAAAATAAAATATTACGATTTTTGCGCATGGCGACGCGTCGCCACACCGTACACACTACTGCATATAGACTGTATATATACCATCGTATAGCGTGGCGACGCCAGAAATCGGTCTTTACGTGATGTTTCACATCAATAAGATTAATAGTTAGATATAGGTTAGATCTTATAGATTAGTTAATCCATAAGATCTAACCTTGTCTCTTTCAGCTGTAGATAGTAATTGCCGTTTCTTGCCCTTTTCGATTGAGATATCCTATGTAGGTTACTAAGTCAGTATTAGCATACAATACAATTGTAAATTTATCGCATGGAATCGTTACGCTTGTTATAAAATTATTTTATATTATACGACTCTGCCTTGACTTAGTTCGTGAGTGAGTTTTTATACAATTGGAATAAATAACCTAATTAGGTGTACCGTATATCTAGTCGCCTTTAGATACCAATGGTAACTATTTGGTCAATGCCGCCTATGGAACAAAGGTGTTAGAACTCTTTGTGGTTCGACTCCGGCGGCACCACCGTCACACCTGCCTGACACACCTGACACACATGCCTTATAACAGCAGTGTTGTGGGAAGGGCTCATACTTTTCCGAGGCGTTCCAGCTTAATCTTCAGGAGTAGCGGCGCATCTATGGCCGATCTCAGGTAGGAATATCTAATCCTATCTGGGGTTGATTACAGATATCGATGAGCTGCAGTAGCTACTTACCAGGTGGACTGCATGCTCGTCTGCTACTCCTATATTATATATGTATAAACAATAAAAAAAACTCAAAACTTCTCACCCTGAGACCTGTGCCCAGTAGTAGGACTATAATGCTGACACATGTTTGTAGTTCAAATTTATCAAATGCTTATAATTTTTATCATGGTAAAATGCTTAATATCATTCCCAATCCTTATCCTTATCCTTATTCCTTACTAATATTATAAATCCGAAAGTAACTCTGTCTGTCTGTCTGTCTGTTTGTCTCTTCTTCACGTCCAAACCACTGAACCGATTTTAATGAAATCTTGTACAAAGATAGTCGGAGACCCGAGAAAGGACATAGGATACTTTTTATCCCGGAAATCCCACGGGAACTAGGGATGGCGATCTAAGATCGATTATTCGGAGGATCTATTGGACCTAAAACATCGATTATTTTAATCGATATTAGTAAGGATTGAATCGTAAACTATGCATTTGATCAAGTGATGATCTTTAGTAAAGTTGAAGCCTTTTTTAGTTTTACGAATTTTCAGTTTTATGTATGTTAGTATGTTATATTATTTTCTTTTAAACGCGGGCGAAGCCGCGGGCAAACACTAGTTATCAATAATCATTCCTACTATTAACAATAGGGTTCGCATTCAATCACAATATTGTTCATTGTACCACTCTCTCGCCGTATCAACAATTTAATTCCGATCGTAATTATTGTTCTATTGTTCTCGGACGCTTTCTTGTTCTACCGTGTAGCGAATGAATTATGCAATTATTTTTAATTTGTAAATATTTATTGGTACTATATCTTAAAGTCATCATCAACCCATTAATGTCCCACTGCTGGTCACGAGTCTCCTCTCATAATGAGAAGGATTAGGCCATAGTCCACCGCGCTGGCCAAGTGCGTATTGGTAGACTTCACATACCTTTGTGATTTTTTTTTATAAATCTCTCAGGTATGCAGGTTTCCTCACGATATTTTCCTTGAAGGAAGTGATAATTAATTTCTAATACGCACATAATTTTGAAAATCAGAGATGCGTGCCTGGGATTTGAACCTCGGACCCCTCGATCGAGAGGCCGAGTTTCTTAACCACCAGGCTATCGCTGCTTTTTTAACTTAAAGTAATTCCAATTATAATTATTGTTGTTTTGTTCTTCGATATGGTTTTATTGTCTTTCCTTAAGCGAATGAATTATGCAATTATTTTTAGTTTGTAAATATTTACTAAGGTACTGTAGCTTAAAGTAATTCCAATTTTAATTATTGTTGTTTTGTTCTTACATATGCTTTTTTATTTCTTTGAGTAGCGAATGAATTATGCAATTATTTTTAATTTGTAAATATTTACTCGTATATCTTAAAGTAATTATAATTATTGTTGTTTTGTTCTTCGATATGGTTTTATTTTCTTTCCTTAAGCGAATGAATTATGCAATTATTTTTAGTTTGTAAATATTTATTAGGGAAAATACATACCTAAATAAATATTTACAAATTGAAAATAGCTGCAACCGTAGCTATATCTCAATTCAGTATAATTTAATGGCTTGAATTTCAGTTTCTCAATCTGGGATCTAACGTTTGAATCCCAGGCAGTATATCGAAGTAAATTTTATCTGAAACAATTATTTAAATCTTGTCAAATTTGTTAAAAAATGCAAAACAATACGAAAAAGGTCTTCCTATTCGAAGTTTTTTCACCTATTTGAGAGGGGGGAGTGCGGTCCGGTCTACCTAAATCTGCTTATAGACACTCTTGCTTCTTTTAAAATATATAAAAAAATTACATCTGCCTTCTAAAAGTTATTCATAAGATTTCTTATTTTACAGAACAACAGAAGCAGTAATGTGATCCATCGGCTTTACCGGCGGCGATATGCGAAAACATGAAAATGTTGCTGTCTTTCTGCAAATCATGCCAGTAGTGAGTATTATTACTAATTTATTAGTTAGTAATAAATTCAGAATTGCTACAATAATAAGCTTTTCTGGGAAATTTATGACAGATGACTTCAAAAATCCATAAGCTGAAATTTTATTTCTCTTAAATGTATGAGGTCGATTTAGGACGTTTTTTTAAATTGGGAAAGTTTTTGATTTCAAATATCAATGGATAAATTTGTAATACCGAAATTCTTACCTTTATCTCTATTTTACTCCGATTATATTAAGATTAAAAATCACTAAATTCGCACAGATAATTAAATTTTCTGGGAGTAACATATGCAACTTTCTCGAAAATCTCGAAATTTTGGGAGTGCCGTGTGAAAATTTAAAAATTGCGCAAATTTGAATACAGATTTTTTTCCTTTTTCGAAATCGGTAAAAGGAAAATTTCAGATTAAATAACATGGTATATATTCCACTGTTTCCCATTACTTTGTGTGCCTTCAATACACACAAAGAGAAATACAAAAATACGTATAATTAAAACAAATATATATTATCGATTAGAAACGTCTGCCTGGTCGTTGATCAAATTTGAAACTATATATTTTAAACAGGTTAACTTAATATGTTTTCATTATATTTTTCAAGGTGATTTTACAGACAAATTTACTTTAAACTGATGTGTGAAGGACTCTAATCTCGTCTGAAGTCAAATTTACACAAAATTTTCCAAGTTCGATCATGATAACTCAGTCAAACTTCAAGATAACCGACCGTGGTGAAAAGTAATTCTATTCTTATCTAACCTCACAGACACAGGAGTTTAAATTTTACGCAATATTTTTTTAAGTTATGTGGTAAAATATTGAAAATTTCGAGGCAAATTTTATTAGAATTGAGAAATTGTGTTCCATTTTCGATTTGAAATTATAGTTAAACGTTCATTGCGAGTAACATATCTTAGAATTGCTTTTATAAAAAAATATGTGTTAAAAATATAGGATATTAAAAAAGTGTTATAAACGTGAAATATTTTTCTTTTTCTCATAGTGTTTAAGACAAAGTGAAATTGAAGTTTATGATGAGTTACATGTCCTAGAAAATTGTATTAGTAAAGAGTGGACTATATATAGTGTGTGATATCATGTGATTTTAGTAAAATCATAATATAGCCTTCTGAACTTTCTAGTAAGTAACATTGAAAGTAATATTACTCGTAGATAGTTATGAATTGACATGTGGTGTGACATGTTCACCAATAAGTAAAATAATGGCTTTATTCTTAAGTTTTTGATAAATAAAAGAAGTAAAGGAGTAAATATAGGATGAGTATTCCGTAGTTGTTTCAAGAAATCGATATCTGTAATCATTATCAAATAAGATTTGATTATTAAAGATTAAACAAAGGTCTCCTCGAACTCCACTACCTCGAAGGTCCATATTGCTATAAATACACATCAAGTTTGCTCTTAAAAATAAAATACACTTATACTGCTGTGATACAACTGAAATATGTGTGACACCGGTGCCATTTTTTCCTTCCTATCACATTTCTTCTTAACATCTAGAATTCTAGATCTTCGTGATAAATATATTATACCTCTTATTATTTATATTTACTTAATAATACGTTTTATTGAATCCTTGTTTAGCAAGTTAATAGTTTCCTTCAATATACTGAAGGATGACTGATATAATTTATATCAATAACATTATCGATTGATAGAGTATGGAGTTAACTAAGTAGTAAGTAGTGTGATGAGACATATTTTTGACCCATTCCAGCTTAGTCCTTACAGGTAGCGGCGCATCTATTACCAAGCGGGTCAGAATCTAATCTTATCTAGGGTTGATTACAGATGCCCATGGGCGGCAGTAGCCACTTACTGGTCGTAAGCAAAGCGTCTGCTGTGCTTTTTGTATAAAAAGTCACTTTTTTATTTCACGCTTTTTAGACATCTGTAATCAAGCCCAGATAAGATCAGATTCCTACCTGAGATCGCTGCTCTACCCCTGAGGGATGCGCCGCTACTCCTGAGGACTAAGCTAGTATGTCTCGGATAAGTATGTCTCCCTTACCACACCCTTCAAACCAGAACACTGCAGCGCTACACTGCTGTTATAAGGCAGACATAGGTGTGGTAGTGCCGCCGGAGTCGAACCACAGACGGTTCTACCACCTTCGTATGTCAGTCAGACGGCATCCACACCACGAAAACGCAGAACCACTCCATGCTAGCCATATTTGTTACTCATTCAAGTTTTTCTGTATTCCAGCTGTCTAGAGGCAATGTACTGGTCATGCTGCGAAGAGAGGTTTTGCTTCGACAAGAAGATCGCTACTTACAAGTAAGTCACATCAATTTTACTATATGTCACATATGTTACAAGTCGCGTCACAACAGCAAATTGTAGATATTAGCGGTACGAAGACAACACGGGCTCCCTTCGCCCTCCGCTACCCACTCTCGCCCACGGGTACATAGCACAGTTAGTGTGCCCTTATGGTTACGAAGTAAATGCTATTATAACTAAACCTGCGCGCAACAACTTCAGAGCGGACTAGAAGTTTGGTGCGGACTATACCAAAGTAATTATATTTATCTTGTATTTATCCATTGGTATCATTATCAATCATATTTATCATTAATGAATGGTGATAGTGATAGTATTTCATCAACATTCCTCTCCATTATTATCGTCAAAACTTTATCCCACTGCTGCACGGGTCTCTCTTAATGAGAGGGATTAAGCCATAGTCCACCGCGCTGGCCGAGTGCGTGTTGGTAGACTTCGCACACTTTTGACAATTTTATTTTATTTGTTTCTTTTTTTTCTGTAATTTATGTTTATTTTATTGTTATGAACATAAACACAAATTACAAAATTAAAAATTAATTATTTTTCTGTTATATTTTTTAATTTCTCAGATAGGTTCTCTCACGATGTTTTCTTCACCCTTATAGCATATGATAATTAATTTGTAATACGCACATAACTTGGAAAAATCAGAGGTTTCTCCGATTCGAACCTCGGACCCCTTAGTTGAGATTTCAATTTCAACCACATCCCCTTTTTGAAAATCGGTTAAAATACCAATAGTATCATATCCTATAGTAACAATATTGTTGATATATTTAACCGACTTGTTGGTACATTCGTGAGTGTCAATTATTATCGATAGTAGGTATTTATCGGCGATATATCGCCAAGCAAACATCGTGCGGCGTCGATTAGAGCTCCCTATGTGTGGAGCGTTGGACAAACATTCGTTAACATATTGTATAGTCATGATGCAATATCACTTTATCGTCTTATCTACTAATAAATTCTAACTATAGAGCAGCTTGCAACTTGGCCTCCGGTCCGAGGTTCGAATCTTAGAGGTGTAGCTTTGATTTTTGAAATTAATTATCACTTGCTTAAACGATGAAGTAAACATCCTAAGAAAGCTTGTGACTTGACCTCTTAGCGGTTCAAGGTTTGAATCGCAGACGAATCGATTTTTGACGGCTGAGAGTTCTTTGAACAAGTCGTCAGGGGTGTGTAAGGTTTGCTATGTAAGTGTAAATACTTAGCCAGCATGGTGTGGTGGCCTACGTAACTCTTATTCTGATAGGAGACCCGTGTTCAGCAGTGGGGAAGTAATGGGTTAACGATAACTAACCCGAAATGCAAAATAAATTACTTAGAGATTATATAAGAGTAAAAAATATTATATATAAATTTTCAAGTTGAAAAAAAATTACTAAGTAAAACAAATGGAATTTATTTGTCAAAAATCTACCAAATAATATCTATTAATCTGCTGGACAAATTTACTTAAACGCCTTAACACACAATTTAACTTAATTTAAACAACGTAACAATTCCAATAAATAAATATAACAACAATATAAAATCTCATTAAAAAGATAACAATGCTACAACACTCAATAAACAAATATAAAACAATGACATAATAATTGCAATAAATAAGTATAATTTTAAAAAGTTACGGTCTTATTCATAAAAAGTTATAGCACACTTATAACGTTGCTATAGTACGATTGTCAAAAAGTGTTATTCATAAACGCATTTTAGGCACTAAACCGTTCTATAAGCCTTCTATAACTTATAGAGGCCAGAACCCTACTATAACAGTGCTATAAGGCAAAGATGGCCGACTCTCAACAGCTGATTCGTGATTACTAACCTAATTTGACAATACGTTTTTAATAAATTATGTCAATGTCCATTTTGTATACAAACTTGAAATAATTTATTTTAATATCCGATAAATAACATTATTATATCACTATTTTAAATTACAATGCAAATTTTACAAAGCTTAGATTATTAAAAATTTAGAAAACCGTCCACTTCGAAGAACATTGCACCAAAGAGTGATCTGTTTTCATTAGACTATAGGAAGCGTTATCGCTTTAATAAATCGACAGTAAATTTTATAATTGATCTCGTACGTAATGATCGTAAACTAGATCGCAGAGGTCCTGGTACACCTTCTGAAATACAGGGTTTACTGCCATAAGATATTGCGAATGTTTACAAAACGAAACTTAATTGAATTTAACTTTATATAATTATATCAATATTACATAAAACATTAAATCCAACCAATTTTCACTCCTTTATCGTTTAACAACTTTTGCTTCACATCCCATTTTAACAAATAAAATATTTTTAAATTCGCGGTATTTACAAATACAATGACACTGACATGTGATTTGTAAGTACAAAAATGTACAAATGTACAATACTGTTTTATCGACAACCCATTGACAAGAATGTCAAGACAGAATATTTTTTAGTACGAAATAATGTCATTTAATCATGTTTATCTATGGATATTCGTCAATTTGTTCGCCGAACTTCACTATAATGGCAACATTTCCATTTATAGTTAACTTTAGCGACACATTAGTTATAGAAGGTTTATGGAACGTTTATGAATAAGCAATTTTATAGAACGTTTTATAAGCTTATTGAACACTTTAACTAATGAGTGCTTAAAACCTTCTATAAGCATTTTTTATGAATAAGACCGTTAGAATTTTGTTTATGTATATACTCGTAAGTTTTACAAATGTAGATAAATATTTGTGAAATAAAATTAAACTGTAATTGATATTTAAAAAACGAATAACGTTTATCTAATTAAAGTGGCTTACTTTTATCACAAACAAGTTTCTCTAGATAACAGTAACCATATATTTTCATGTCAATCTGTGTATCAAGGGCTTAGCGCGTTAATTCCATAATTAGTTTATTATCTAAATGATTTATTGTATTGAGATTACTAATCCCTTTGTCAAGTGGAATTAAATGTAGAACTATTAGTGGTTTGACTCGCGGTATAGTCCAAGTAAAACTGCTAGTCCGCTCTGAATATAGAAAGGAATCGCGTCGCCATAGCAAATTGTATGACTACACCTGTTCGCAATAACTTCAGAGCGGACTAGCAGTTTGGTAAGGATTTTGGCGCGGACTTTACCACCATTACAACTGTATCACCATTACATCTGACAGCAGTGTTAAGCCCTGCGGTGTTCTGATTTGAAGGGTGTGGTAAGGGAGACATACTTTTCCGAGGCGATCCAGCTTAGTCCTCAGAGGTAGCGGCGCGTCTGTGGCCGACCTCACGTAGGAATATCTAATCCTATCTGGGGTTGATTACGGATGTCTATGGCAGTAGCCACTTACCAGGTAGACTGCATACTCGTCTAAAACTCCTATATTATTATATAAAATTCTCGTGTCACAATGTTAATTACCGTACTCCTCCGAAACGGCTTGACTGATTTTCACCAAATTTTATACGTATATTCAGAAGGTCTGAAAATCGGCTACTATCTATTTTTCATACCCCTAAGTGATAGGTTGTTCACCCTTAACATTTTTTATTTATATGGAAACACAACGTTTGCCGGGTCAGCTAGTTATATCTATAAAAAAAAAAAAAAAAAAACAAAATATCATTGATAAAAAATATACAAATTCGATTGATTGACACTATTGACTAATGACTTGACTTGTTGACTATTGACTATTGACAAACGTGACTGTTAGCGTTAAACGCTTAGAAGCATTTGTAATGTCTAGACTAGACTTCTCCAACACAATGGCATTATTATGACTTAGTATTTATTTATTATTATAACTATTACTATCGTATGCTATCCTATTAAGATTTGTAAAGTATGATTGACAGCCCTACCCGTAACGAATTTAGCGAATTGACAACCCTGAGCGTAACTAATTAGTCACCATAAGACTGTTGTATGTAGTCATTGTAAATATAACATGTGACATATGTTTTCTATACATTGTAATTATCTTGGCACGATTGTCTAAGAATAGTATTGGATTTATTTTGTTGGATTTCTGGTCACGTTGAAATGTAAATGCATGTTGTACACCTGAAGGTGGTTACTGCCGCGAATTGATATCTATAATCAGCTACAGATAGGATTGAAGTCCTATCTGAGGTTGGCCATAAATAGATTATAACCCTTCATGAAGATGGAATGCTTGTGTGCAAAATGTCTTGCCATAGCCTTTAAATCAGAATACATAAGCGTTAAAAAAAGGAAATTTAAAACCGGATCTAAACTCTATTTGCACTTAAAGTTTTTACTTACTTAAAAAAAAATCGTACGAGTTCGCCTTATACTTGAAATTTCACCATAATCATACATTTTTCCTTTTTGTATTTTTACAAAAAAAAAATAAGTATGTGATTGTTGGCAAAAAATTATCTTAACATTCTCATTTCTTCATTCTCATGTGATGTCAATCATTAATCGTTTTCAGTCCACTACTGGGCATAGGCATGGGCCTCCCCTAAGGTGCACCACTGAACCTAGACTTAGGATCTTCTCATCTAGTTACTTCCATAATGACAATGATAATGATCACTTCAATTATAAAGATGTCGTTGACTTCACTAACCCAAACTCTCATATTTCCAGGCTAGATGAAGAGACCACCTACGCCAATGGCTACACGAACCTGGGAGCCAGTGTCGACAGTGTGGTCACCGCGCAGCCGATCAACAACAACCATCTGGCCCCACGAGCTGTCATGGGACGAGAGGTCAACGAACTACCAGTGCATGCTGATAAACTATATGAGGTAGGTTTTGCAAACAAAAGCGAGGTAGCACAAGATATATTTGGTAGAGGCACCACCACTTCAATTGTTAGTAGGGACGCTGTATCAGATTTGATACATATTTTTTGTATAATATAGGAGTAGCAGACGAGCATGCAGTCCATCTGATGGTAAGTAGCTACTGCCGCCCACGGACACCTAATCAACCCCTGATAGGATTAGATACTCCTACCTGAGGTCGACCACAGATGCGCCGCTACGAAAATGATGTCTCCCTTACCACACCCTTCAAACCAGAACACAGCAGCGCTTAACAGTGCTGTTATGAGGCAGAAACAGGTGTTGCGGTGGTGCCGCCGGAGTCGAACCACAAAGGGTTCTACCACCTTCAATATATATCGCATTAACGCTATTTGACATATTTTTAGTTTTTAAATATTTTAGACTTTGCACAGATGAGATGGTATCATGTTTGTTTCATTGAAAATATTGCAATATGATTTCATGATAGATAACTATCTAATGACAGACACTTAAACCATTATATCATTATATCAAACAACGTTCTCAGTTCCAGTTATCACAATCTGTTATTATCTATGATTACGTATTTATCTGATCACATAAACTCTATACCTGTTTTTATTACAAGTATCTTGAAGTACTTTAAGTTTTTATTATTTATCTTAAGTCACAAGAATAATATTAATTTACTAGAAGTAGAGATCCCTCAGTAACGTGGAATTAATTTATATGTTGTCAATTTTCAGGTATTTTCAAAATCTCTAATATTTAGAACTGATCATGAGTTGAAATCGAAAAGTACCGGCGATTTACTTGACGAGCTTGAGACGAAATCAGAACCGGACTACTTATCGGATAAACCAAATAGGACGAAAGTGTATTTCGAAGATGAAGTCGATTCGCCGGTTACAGACTTCGAAATCATGTTCAAGGATGAGCTTTTGGCGAATCACGACATGTTCAAAATTGAAGAAGAAGAGGAAGACAGTAAGAGTCAGGATACAGAAGAAGGATTAACTATGAATGTTGCTGTAAAGAAACAGGACGTTGTTAAACCTAGTACCATCACTTTGAAAGAACAAACAAAGATGACAACTTCAAACCCAGTGTACGAATATGACCCAGTGTCTCTTGTCGCACTACCTTCAAGCTTAGCGCTGCCAAGAGTTGAGAGCGTCAAAGGAATTTTAAGGAGTAACAGCGCGAAGACGCTAGAAAGAGTTGACAGTGGAAGCAAATTATCAAGACCCGTTTTAAACAGAGTGGAAAGTCTGAAGAATATAGACCCGAACAAAATAAACAAAGTACTTGCTAGAGTGCCGCATAGGAGCGCGTCATTCTTGAACATACCAGCTCATTTAGCTCCAGAGAAACCACCACTAATGAAGAGCAAATCCACAGTAGGCGTTCCATCTTTAGCTGATCATGAATTAAAACTAAGTCAGTTACCAGACACTCCTATTATTAAAAGCAACAATTTGCCTAGATTCTTCGCAGATAGTCCCTCACTATCCGAATATAAAGGAGAGATAACGTTGCAAAGCATTAAACAGAAGTCGGCGATGATGTTTCAAGAGAATGATTTCAGCATGCCTCGGTATTATGGGAGTGTGGCGAAGACAGAACAAACACCGGTACACGAGAGCAAGTCCATGCCCGACTTGAGGAATCCGGCTTCAAACGCAAAGGTGAGTAAACGGTTAGTGAAGTTACGAGGAAGATTGAAGCCGTTGGTAATCAGAAAGAGTTCAGAGGAAAGACTATGATGAAGAAAATGAGGCTAGTACTTCAAATTTCGAAAAATTGAATGCGATTGAAAGAACTGATGTGCGTATCATTTATTTTTTAAGTGTTAACAATGTTAATTTAATGTTATTTCTGAAACATTATGTTAGTATAAGATATTGTATACGTTGTGATCGTGTTTTGTATTACTTTATGCTTTAAAATGTTACCATTTGACGAGTGAGTTGACTTTGTTGTAAAGTAGCGTCACGGTTTGGTGATGAAAAAAAAATATGGATATTGGCACAAACGAAAGGATTGATTATTATTTGTAGATTTAAAAAGACTACGATTCGTTGATCGATTGTACCGCTATTTCTAATTCTGCCCCGAAAATTGTATTAATAGCTATGATCTAATGTTAATTAAATGCAGATACTTATTATGAGGCATTCAAATTTAGTCCTCAGAAGGTACAGCGAATGAAAACCCAGTAGTATTCCTATTATAGATTATTATGGGCGACAAAACTTAAGTTTTCAACTTAACATTGAGTAAATTAAGTTCATTGACTACCTACTTAAAAAATTACTTAAAATATGTTACTTTAACTTAAGCCCATGCAAGATTAGGGTTCGGAATCCGTGACGGTACTTTTACTTAATTAGTTGTTAGTTTAAGTTACTTTTAAGTTAGTTAGTTATTTATTTCCTTAAACATTGTTACGAACAATTCCTTGTTATTTTATCAGTATTTTATTGCTCAAACAATGTGTGTAGGATGTGATTGTTATTATTGACTAAGAACAACTAAGTACTTATAATGTATATTGTAACTTAATTTAACTTACTTAAGTTATATTTCTAGTCACAAAACTTAATCAGTTTAAATGTGTAAATGAAATATGGACGTCATTATTTTGTTAAAGTATTTTTATCGCATTGGTTATTTAATCCAATGATGAAAATTTTAAAATTTCTAAGTGTGAAATTTTAAAAATTGAAATTTTAAAATTAATTGATTGATAGACAAATGATCCAATGTTATTTTATGTGTGTTTATTAAATTTACTATTATTATTTAATGGTGAAATAAATATTGAAGATATTTGCAATTCTCAGTATTTTTTATAATATTTATTTATTGACATTTATTATCAAGTGTGAAAAATTATGAGGTATTTATTTATAGTTTATTGGATTGTCTATTATGAAAATATTTTTAAAATATGATAAAACTCATATTGTATTAATAAAAATATGTCAAAAGTTTAAAAAATATTAATAATTGTGTAAATAATGTATACGATCTGTCTGTAATTTATATGTAAAGTTGGCTAAAGAAAAAATGTATATTTATGTACTAACGATTGTTTATATTGTGTAATAAAATGTATATGTATAGAATTAAGACATTGAATTTGAACAATAAATTATATTTAATTTAATATATTTGTTTTATTAAAAAAAAATAAGTATATTATAATAAAAAGTCTAGAAATTTTTAAGGAGAAAGATCTTCCAATCTCAGCCAATTATTGCCTAATAAAGTTTTAAATTTGTCAATTTTTCCAAAAAAATGACAAATTTCTAACTTTGGCAAAATTTTAAAATTGGATATCTCTAACAATATTAGGGTTATTTTTACACTGTAAATCTATTTTTATAAAGGTTAAGTGAAAGTCAAATCGAAAAAGCGCACAGTTTATTACAGAATTACTATTCAATACAATTTCCACATCGTTGGTACATAATTTAATAGGATTATTAGAAATTCAACAGTATATTATAATTTATAAGACGTATCGGTTAACAATACATCTTACATTAATGAATGCACTAGAAAACTTATAACTTCCTACTTAATTAATTCGCTATATTTTGCTTAAATTTCACTAAAATATTACACTTTTGGAATCACAAAGACGTAAATGCAAAATACACTTGAGAAAAGTGTATTTTAATCGAAGTGTAGCTTTTAATTCACTCTCAATCAAACATTGATACTACTGCCACCTAGCGGAACTTACGGTAATTACACATTGCATTGAATATGACACTTTTAAGGCTCCGCTCACATTTACATACATTCGTGTGAGACATAGGTCGTGTCAAACTACATCAAATTCTTACCACGCTTTTATTAGCTTGACCTATATGTAGGTATGTAGGTAACAGAATCTTTGAACTCAATTGTTGAACATTTTGAAACTTTTACCCACTTTGAAAATTTTAGTCACTTTGAACGGTCCAATTAATTAAACATTTTGAATACAGTAAATATTGAATACCGTTAGTCAGGATCGTCAGGATTGACGATTTTCTTGTGCGATTTAAGCGTGGTTTTAGTTAAATTATAATTATTTTTTACACAGTACTTTGACAGGCACGGCTTGTACTAAAGCGACTATATTACAGTAATATGAACTTTTTTTTAACATTTAAGTATTTTATTTTCAAATGTTTTACTACATAGTTAAGTAAAACAAAAGTACATCAATACAAATTGTATAAGAGAATACTTTTTGTCTGTCACGAAACATGTCTGACACGCTTTATGCTTGTAGATTCACCCTAAAAATGTTTTTCGTATCATTTTGACTCGCACTTACGTCACTGTAATTCTAAAAGTATTATTAAAACCCTAACGTATATAAACAATTATATAAACCTCAGTGTAGTGTGGGCGTTTGTCCACCACCGGTGTCGGACTGTCACCGAGAACGATTATTTCGGGCCGACTTTAATATGACATGACGAACGTGCGGTCACGCGGCTATAGTAAATGTATGTACCGCTACTTCGGCGCCGTCATTTCGCTCTCGGTGGCGGTCCGATGACGGTGGCAGTGGACAAACGCCCTAAGAGTACCTGTTATCGACCATGTTACAAGGCAAGTTAACTAAGTACATTGATATAGTAATGTAAAATGTACAATAAATAGTTATCTTAAATTGACGTAATTTTGGACTTCGGGCATGCGTTAAAAACGTCCGAAAGAAAAGAGGTATAAAAGAAAGACAGTGCTATAGTGACGGACGAGTTTTTTTTTCTCTTATCACAAAATATATGCACTTAATTACGTTTCGTATGATAATATTCTGAAAAAACAATTCAAATAAATATAAAAAATTAAGTAAAAATATTTTATTGCATCAAATTTAAAAAATATCGAACAATCCACCAATAAACTTGCCGAACAATGACGTGTATGTAGCCGGCATTTCGCGGCAAAGTAGTTTATATAAACGCTGTGCTTAAAAATACGACGGTAATGAGCCAAGTATCTAGATACTCGTACTCGCGTTTATTCGTCTGTATATGGTGACTATTCAAATATTACATTGTTAGGACGTCTAATTAACAAATGTCTATCTAATAGTATCTAATCAAAAAAACGCCTTTTGAATAATTTTTTTCGGACATTCTTTTGCATTTTTATACCCGATGACCACATATTTAAGTCAATATATGAACTTCAATATGAATGAAAATAAGATTAAATGAAAACCATTGAAACTTGTACTCTATTTATGTAAATTTAATTATAATAACTGGACGATATCAAAGTAACGCACAATATTGTATAAGGAATTATATACCCATGATTCAATAGTAGATTGCATTCGCATACATTGTATAATTAAAAATACAATTTCTATTTTTAAATTAAAATATTTTATATGTACTTAACAAGGTATTGATACTACAATTGTTGTATTGTTGAAAAGTCGCTGCCTTTGGAGCAATAATTCGAGGGAAAAGGACGCCGAACGTTGGCCTCTCTATCGCTTTTACTGTTCTTACGGGAGCCATAGTGATGCGCCACTAAATAACATACATGTCGAAATAATGTAAAATTTTCACTGGACGAGGTTGGTATAGAAGTGTTTTCGAGAAGGCAAGTTGGTCCTTTAATGTGACATCTGTAATCAACGCCAGATAGGATTAGATTCCTACCTGAGGTCGGCCACAGATGCGCCGCTACCCCTGAGGACCAAGCTGGAACGCCTCGGAGAAGTATGTTTCCCTTACCACACTCTACAAACCAAAACACAGCAGCGCTTTACACTGCTGTTATTAGGCAGAAATAGGTATTTTGACGATTTCTTAATCTGTAGGCAACGACATTTTTAAATTACTACACAATTAAATCCATTAAGTGATATTCGAATTATACTTTAACATTTAAACTTTAATAGTAAATACAATCTCGGTGAAACTTTCATATCCTTAAGCAACAGATTCTATAGTAAAGCATGCCAAAACTCCGAGGCCATTATACTGAAGTCTAAAACTAAATTACATTACTAGATTAATACAATAGGGAAAAGTTACACTTTTTACACTTTACAAATATTTAGAATTATGCTACGCAATTCACTTTTATATTTATTACATACTTACTAGAAATTAAATTAGAAAACGCATTTTATCATTATCTAATATATAATTTCGAGGAATTAGGGCTCAAATTTTAAAATTTAAATTATAATCTTTGCGAGAAATATTATTTAAAAAGTATTATTTATGCTTATTGCATTGTCAACAAAAAATAAACATGATTATTTTGATTATAAGTAATGTTCTCTGCATTCTAACATTAATGTAAAATTGAATAATTTAATTAAAATGAAATAAATTTTAATAAAATTATATTTTAATAAAATTAAATTGTACTTAAATAAAATGATGACATTAAAATTTGGCGTTACATATGAATAAACTACAAATTCAGAGGATTCAACTATCGGTTATTGGTTATTTTACCCTAATTTAAATCGATTATTTCTATATTTTATAAAATTTCTAGCTCACTAGCACTGGCTATAATTAGTGGAACAAGAAGCCTAATGTATAATTATCTAATATTTTTAAAAGGCATTTCGTTAGATATTGAATACTATATATTTAAAAAGGAATCGGGACTAGAGTTGAATTAAATTAATTGTTACTATTAAAACATTTGAAATTCCCTAATAATGTATGGGAGTTAATAAGCGTAAAATTCCCGCGTGGGAATTTACGGGAATTGACGGGAATTTCCTTGTCAGCTAAAATTATTCCTAAAACGTCTATAACATATACTTACAGCTACCAAGCAAGGGTCATTTCGGCCTAATTAATTTAGTATTAATTTGCAAACATATTTCAGATCTACTCAAATGAATACTGATCGAATGATCAATTTCAAAATTCCCTATTAAACTAGTTTATACCAGCGACCTCGGTGTTTGCGATTTAGTTTAGGTTACGTTAGGTCATAAATAATATTTCTACAATGTGCCGATTTCTACATAATACAAGTGTAGATTACCATTTTATTTATATGTTTGTATTCGATCAATGCAATACTTAACTAACATACATGTATGCATGCATTTAATTATGAAATTTTGTAAAAAAAAAAAACAATTAGAACAAGAAAATCCATCGCGCAAATTCATAATCAAACTTAGTAAGTACCTAAGATTTACTACGTCTGCCATCATTATTGTATTACTACTGCTGGCTCGCTTTTGGGAACAACTCTACATGATAACAAAATTCTAAATTAATCTATCAGTTCGACACTTACTGGTCTGACTGAACGTTTAAATTAAGTAAATGACCAATTTGTTTTTTCGCCTGCCTAGTGATTTATTTTTTTAATGAAAACATTCTACAAGGCATTCAAGAAACCATTTACTAAAACTACATTTTTTTACGAAGTCGCTGGTAAAAGCTAGCTACAATAAAATATTAAGATTAATTAAAACTAAGACGGTTATCTTTTAAACGGTAACTATGTGGTTTGGTTTTTTCAGGAACGCTTTCTTTAATGAATATGGATACTTAGATAAAATAACAAAAATGCTTAACAGAAACACATAATTAATTATCAACGAAATGATACAATAATATTTCTCTAAATGAAACTGGTAATAATTGATTAAATTAATAATCATTGAATAATATAATGTTATTATCAATTGGAATCCAAATGAAATTATGACAGCAATTTTAAATATTTCTACTAAAAGTTAAATGTGATTTTAAAATAATTAGCGAATTGTTTTATTAAATTGACTTCAATGACATTTTTAAAAGATTTTATTAAGTTTCAAAGGTCAGTGCACAAGATATATGAAATAAATTATAAAAGTATAATTATAATTTTACAAACCTGTCAAATAATTTTACAAGGTGATAATTTTACATTGTGGTAGATATGCACTGACCATATAGTTTTAGGAAAGACATTTATCATAAAGTCTTATTGTCTAGTCACCTTAAGAAAAAATATAATGACCCGTTTTTGAGGTATGAAGAAACAGAAATATTAAAATAAAGAATAGGCTTACATTATCGTTGCAGTTAATAATAACTGTAATAATAATAATTTTAAATTACAATTTTAATTTATTGTTAATTTGTTGTTGTTGGTATAAGGTGATTGTTGTTATCCTGTAGCTTGTAACTTATTGGCTAACTCTATCTTTTATTTTTTTATGTTCTTTATGTTCATACATATCTCATATTTACATATTTTAGTGAGCATACATAAACACGCACAAATAAAATAATTATTTTTTTCAAGCGAAATTAAAAAAATAGTGATAATATTACGTCATGTGAATTCTAAAAAAACAATCGTTATATTATTCAACATAATTTAATGTATGGAAAGCATATTCTTTTTATTTTTAAAATTTAAATTAAAAACATGCACGATAGTGTAAACCCATCATAACTATAGTCAGAAAGAATAGATTATGTCATAACTGTTTTATTCCTGTAACATAATTCTTATATTATACTATGAACCATACATTGCTTGCTATTAAGATATTTAAACTACTGCAAACAATGTATGTATGTTGACTAAACTGTTTATAATGTTAAAATAAACTATATATTTTGTTACGCTGTTTTGGACTTTATTTATTCATTTGATTTTAATATTTTAATATTTTTTTTAATAAAGTCACGAGCATAAAAATAATGAATATGAGGTATATTAAAAACAAAAATTAATTTAAATTCACTTTTTAAATTATAACTTATAAAATTTAGTTTAAAATTTCAGGAATTTTTCTAGTGGATTTTTTTATGTAATCTTTCCCGAACATGTGGTATGTCACTTTTTTAATTTTTAAACTTTTAGAATTAATTTTAAGAACATTGTAAATAATTTTAGGAATTTTTCTAATGGATTTTTTTTTATGTAATCTTTCCCGAATATGTGATATCTCTGGAGGTTCTAACATTTTAATTAAAGAGTTTTTTCAAATGATCCCATATGTCTATCACAAACCAGTCGAAAGAATACCGCCACTAAGTTATAGTCCACGCCAAACTGCTAGCCCGCTCTGAAGTTGTTGCGAGCAGGTGTAGTCATACAATTTTCTATGGCAACGCGACTCATTTCTACATTCAGAGCGGACTAGCAGTTTTACGCGGACTATACTAGGTTAGGTAAACTGGGGTAAGAGGATGCAATTACATAAACCATTCCAAGTCCCCAGAAATAACATCTGTCCAACTTCCAAAACAATAAAGCCCAAAACAGCGTGAACATTACACCGCAATTCCTACAAAAACGCATATGAACCGTTACGAAGCGTTAAACCAATCTGACCCCTACACCGATTACCTAATCTTGAACCTTTTCACTTTGATGGTCGTCTTATTCCCCGTCAACTTGAAGGCTGTGGCTGCTGCTATTAGATCTGCATTGGTCATGTCCTTACCGTCCACTGCTACTAGGATGTCACCCTTTTGGAGTTTCCCGTCCACTTCGGCGGGGGAGCCGGGTAACTGTAAGTAAAATATGTGTTACATAGCGCGCAACTTCCCTTTACATTAGAAGTATGTGTTACATCACGCGATAGTTCGTCCTATCACATTGTGCAACTTCACCCCTCGTGAAATATGTATCACAATAATCTAGTATCTATTCTAAAAAAAAAACAATGTGAGCCGTCACGGGACGCCTGGCAGATGTGAAACTTCGACATTATTTTGTAAAAGTAATATGCAGAAAAGAACATATTGTGATAGGAACTAAATATGTCATAATGATAAAATAAAATATTACGATTTTTGCGCATGGCGACGCGTCGCCACACCGTACACACTACTGCATATAGACTGTATATATATACCATCGTCGCCACGGCATGCGTCGCCACGCCAGAAATCGGTTTTACGTGCGGCTATCTAATCCTATCTGGGGTTGATTACAGATGTCCATGGGCGGCAGTAGCCACTTACCATCAGGTGGACTGCATGCTCGTCTGCTACTCTTATATTATAAAAAGAAAAAAAAAAGAAGAATGTTTAGTGGACTCACCAGATCCCCCAGGTAGACCCCCTGCGCGGCAACTGGCTGCACACACGTGACCCCCAGCGGCCGACCCCCCTTGCGGGTCAGCTCCACCTCCACCTCGTCGTATACCAGGGGGTCTTGTCGGTGGATCGTCATTTTTAACTGGAAATAATTAATACGAATACATTTTCATTATCGTATGCTATTGTTGCATATGATAGTTAAAAATGTTTTTGCTGTTGTATGAAATAGTAAAATATGAATGAATTTAACAGTTAGGTTTAAATAAATATATTTCTCATAAAAACATTTTGTTTACTCATAATGAGATACAGAGATCGGGTTATTATGACTATATTATTGCCTCTGGGCTGTTTAATTATGTGTATTATTTACATTACATTCGTGTTTAAATATTTCTTAAGTTCAATTTTATACATGGTTAGAGTTTTACATTCTTTTATGTAATTAGGTAACTTGTTATACAACTGTACTCCTTCAAACAAAACGGATTTCTTTCCATACGACGTTCTCACTTTAGGTAGTTGGATTTTATATTTGTTCCTTAATTTGTGACTCGTAACTTTTCTATTTAATTTACAGTTACAAGTTTTTTTTACTAAATGATATTTAAGTAGTTAATAGATATTTTAAAAAGACGAAGTTAGAACAAAGGATTTAGAAAGTGCTTGAATTATTAGAGGTTAAGGAATATTTTCCAAAAAAATAAGATTGTTGTCGACGAAATACGATTAAACCGTATTGAAATTAAATTCTTTATGAAAAGAACACAAGTGATATACTATAAAATAACCTCTTAAATAATAACAAAATAATAAAAAATAAAATGTCAAAAGAAAATAGCACGCATAAATTTAAGATAAAGCAAAGAGTCCAATCCGTATTTCGAGAGAGCCCGAAGAAGGTTGGCTGCCAATTCTTTTTTTTCATTTCTTGTTATACTTCAGTTTCATTATCCAAATTACGATCACTACGAAGGAGGACGAATAATATATAATAAATAAAAATAATCGATGTACTAACCTTCGGAGCCTTTTGCTTAACAGTCATACAGATTCTATCGTGCGACATCTCCTTAGTGATGGCAATGCCGTTGCAGTCTTTGATCTGATCTCCCACTTGCAGCCTCCCGTCTTTACCGATCGCCCCGTTCTTGTATATGTCCAGGATAATAGCTGCTGGGCCCTGGAAAATAAATATCAAAATATTCAGAAAGGTGGTATTCGTTTTTTTTAAACGTGGTTCGACTCCGGCAGCTCCACCGCTACACCTATTTCTGCCTCATAACAGTGTTAAGCGCTGCTGTGTTCTGGTTTTAAGGGTGTACTTTTCCGAGGCATTCCAGCTTAGTCTTCAGGAGTAGCGGCACCTGTGGCTGATCTCAGATAGGAATCTAATCTTATCTGGGGTTGATGACAGATTTTCATGGACGGCAGTACAATAAGGTGGACTGCATGTTCGTCTGCTACTCTTATATTATAAAAAAACAAGAGTTCAAAATTTCATTTCGGGTAAGAACCAGAGACCTAAAATCATTCATTTTTGATACTTACGTTAATCAGAGTGTCACTACCACCCAGTAAGACGACACCAAGCAGTTCGTTGTTCGAGTTGATCTCGATAACGGTGTCCTGGTTGGAGTTCACTGGAGCCACTGAAGGGTCTGGTGGGGGTTCCGCTGTAATATAAGAAATAGAAGTGTTAAACAATATACTGGTAATTTAAAGTAATTTTGATGATACGATACTCTTAGGCAAAAATTATTATAGTTTAAAAACTAAAAACAACGCTACATTTGCTCAAGGAAAATCGTTAATCCTGGCGATCCTGATGAGGAGAATGGGACAAAATTATCAAAATCGTATATTGTCATCGGGTCTTGAGAATGTTAAAAATTTTAAATCAATTGGACCATTCAAAGAGGGTAAAAATCGAGTTCAAAGATTCTGTTACAAGCTAATATAATAAAAGCGTGGTAAAAAGAGGTTGTGATGATCCTGTTTTTAATTGTGCTAAGTGAAAGTTACTATACTCGTATATATGAAAGTAAATAAATTTGCCTAACGCACGTTAGTAACAAATAATAATCAATCTTGACCAATTTTTGCCTACAACGTTCATATTTCGACAAATTTTTTAGGCAATAATTGTCAAATTTTTAACTGGTAGCCAAAAATTGGCTAAGACTGGCTATTACTAATGGGCGAATTGATTTTTATTGTAGGTGATTGCGGTCAAACTTAACAGGAGACAAAAAAAAATCAAGTGATAAATTTTAATATTAATGAGTATCTGGAGGCACGGCAGTGCCTCCGCCAAGTCGAGCCAAAAGAAGCGGCACGGCCGTACCATCCTTTTCCCGAAGCAATTCGGCCCATTTTTGACCCCCTGTAACTTCGTTGCATATGAAGCTAGAATCCTGAATTTTCAGGAGCTTTTACTTTCCGAGGGCAAGTTATAAATGTCTCTCGCTGCTACAACTTTAAAATCTTAGCACAATATCACTACATTGCAGAAATATATCTGATAGGGTTGAGAAATGTGGATTATTATAATAAATGGTCTCTGATAAGGTTCTGTTACCTTTAGCAGGAGCCGCCGGCTTGACTTCTGCTTTCTCAGCTGGGGCATCTAGAATAAAGAAAATGGGCTCATTTAATCGCACTATACGTTTTAATCGCACAATGATTTATTGAGATGCAACGATATTTTATAATTAGAAAATAGCGACTCTTTATACGGCAGTGAATGTCTTAATAAGAGATTTTTTGCAATTTGTATCATGCTGTTTGCTGGGTAAAATATAACAAGACCAGATTTATTAAAGAAAATTTCATTAAATAAAATTGAAGCAATGTTATTGATAAATTTGACACACGTCCATCTCGTACATTTTTGGTGAGAAGGCACCCCTAATGTAAAATATAGTTAATCTTATTATTATTAAGGTATAGTATAGCACTGTCGTATGGCATCATTATAGAATTTAATACAAAGTTATACTTTATTTTTGTTAATTACTGTAGAACATAGATCTGTCTTAGTAATTAAATCCTCTTTTTCATAGGCCTACCAGTATAACCTACATAGGCTTGTGGATCTAACCATATATTCATTTATACATACATACCTGCTTTTATTTCTTCAGCTTTCTCATTCTCCTTAACATTAGGCGTACTGACTGTTAGTGTCACTATGCCCTCAGTTTGCTTCAGTTTCGCTGCAGCCTGAAATTTTATATCACATACTTCATTAGATTTTTTCCTTAAAATGGATGTCACAAAAACTTATGTACAATTAGACGTTAATTGGTATGCCTGAATAATTCTGTAATCAACTCCATATAAATCAGGAGACCTGACGACTAAGATATTACGTATCTTAAGGCAATCGGCCTCGTCAAGTCAAAACATAAGTGAAATTTGTAAGTATGGTTCGAGAACTTTTGACTTTATGACTAGGCAAAGGAATTTCATTAATAATTTAAGTACATTTATCTTCTCCAGTGACCAGATTGTTACATATATAAACGCCCAAAGAAAACAAAAAATACCAAAATTTGAAGATACTCACAGCATCATAACTGCATTCGAGCAGGGAGTCCTTGTTCACAGCTAACAGCATGTCTCCGATGTTTAAACCGGCCTGTAAATAAAAAACAAACAACTTATAATATTGCAATGATAAAAATATCACTTGTTTGTTCACCTTTAAGTACTTTAATCGTGTTAAAACTGAATTTATAGCGACATAGTTCTGATATTCTTCCATTCTTTTTATTTTTCTTTATAATATAGGAGTAGCAGACGAGCATGCAGTTCACCTGATGGTAAGTTGCTACTGCCGCCCATATGACATCTGTAATCAACACTGCTATTATTAAGCAGAAATAGGTGTGTCGTTGCTATCACCGGAATCGAACCACAAAGGGTTCTTCCACCTTCAAAAAGTTTTCAATAGCGTTTAAAAAAATAAGCTATTTTCTATCAACTTAGTTTTTACATTTTAGTGTTTTATCAACCTACTTGTATTTAATTATAACGAATAATTACCAGTTCTGCAGCGCTGCCCTCTTGTAGATCGGAGACGAATATTCCACGACCGGCCTCCGCGTGGCGACCTTCGATGATCATGATGCCCAAGCCTCCTTGACCCTGGAATCACATAGTCCATATTATTGTTATGTTAGTAGACTCCACGCCAAACTGCTAGTCCGCTCTGAATATAGAAACGAGTCGGGTCGCAACAGCAAATTGTAGATATTAGCGGGACGAAGACGGCGCGGGTACCATGCTAATAAGTTAGGATTAAAACTACTTCGCAGCAATCCAGCAATCGTTATAACTGTTAACGATCGTTAACGATTAGTCGTCGTTGAGTCAATTTTCCCCGATAATGCCCCGTTTTGGAGCGAAACACGTTTCGATTATTTTTCACTACTTTATATTGCATTGTATTGTAAAAAGTACCTTTTTTATGATGATATCTCGAACATTTTTGTAGTTCACGAACCGGTCGTCCGCCTGAAAAATACAAAAAATACATACATTTAATACAATACAAGGAATATATTTTATGAAATTTTAAGATAGTGGGTTCCTTTTTATAGTTATGTAACAAATAATAGATATAAGATACATCTATGTATTTAAAAATGAATGTTTGCATATATGTGCTTTATAAAATTAGAAACTGTGAATTTGATCATGTGATCTTTAGCAAAATTGTTGTGCATGAACCCACGAACGTTTCTGAGTTGGTACGACCAATTTTTGACAGAAGGCGCCACTGTCATTCCAATGACGGTACAAATTTTTAGTTATTTATATGTTATGTTATTTTTTTAAACATTGGTAAAGCCGCGGCACTACAATCATTTTTATAAAAAGATATATGCAATTTTTATCTTTCTATAAAATTTTGCAATATTTAACCCTCAAAATATCTAAGGTATAAGACAATCCTACCCGAATATCTACTTAAGCCGCGCAAAAACCTAGTCTAATTTCTTAACTTAGGTACTCGTAAAATGCGTAATTAATTATAATGAAAATGTAAACTAACCTATTTTATTACAATATTAAAATGTAAACTAACCTATTAGCATGAGATAATGTAACCGAACATTATCTTGTTGTAAGAGACAGTAATAACCGGTTTGCTACAATGAGTATAATTTACATTATGTAATTGTAAGTATAGGATTCTTGTTTTGGACCAGAATGGAACTACGGTGTTCCCCGCTTGTCGTAGAAGCGACTAAAAGGAGGCTCTCTGTGTCTGGCGGTAAAAGTGGTAGCTAGAACTACTCAGGTAGCGAACCCAGGAAGGACGAAGGTATGTGTGGTCATGTCGTAAATAATTGAACGTATGAGAGGAGGAAAAGTTATTCGCGAGCAGAGCCCGAGACAGGCTCTATGTACAGAGAACTCCGGTTCATCTTTCCGTCTGTGAAGATATCATTAGAGATCCCTTAGTTCGTTGCTCTGAGGACGGCCATGGAGGGATTTTAATGAGTAAAAATCCAGTGTGGCTCCCATGACATCGGGTAAGACACCCGGCTTCCCATTTGCCAAAAAAAAAATATTCTGTTCAATGTAACGTGTAATGTAATAGGGCACGAATATATTATATGCCTAATGAATGTTATGTTTATTTAAATAAGCATTGTAATTAATTTATATGTTTGAACCGAAAAATGCCCCCATTTGAAATTTAATTTGAAGCAAATTATAAATAATTATGCAATTTATTTCAAAATTAAAGCTACATTATAATCTGGCTGAAATCAATTCCCACAATTTGTAATTATCATTGTTTGGTGCTGAATGAGAACGTTTTAATTGATTATAATTAATTAAATTTTAATTGAAGTAATTTTGTTCGATAGAATACATGAAATAATTAATTTTCCTATTGTTACTAAATACAATGAGAAATAAAACAAAATAGCGTTATCAGATAAATTGGAACAAAAAAGATATCAATTATAAATGAATAAATGAGTGATAAAATAAATTAATTGGTGGGTTTTAGTTTTTCTTTTTCCAGAATGAAATTCCAGAATTTTTCCAGAAATTAATAATTTTATTTTTAATTTGTAAAAGATACAAATTAAAAATAAAATTATTAATTTAATAATATTTCATTCAATTATTTATTAATGAAGTATTCTATTTTTTGACGGTAACGACGACAAAATATCGAGAAAAATAACAAAGATAATTACAGTTTACAATTTATTTTGTCTTTATTAGAAATTTCAAATTAAAATGAAATTTGAACTATAATTGTTAACCAAATTCACACGAAGCGTTCTATTACGCAAATCTATTGACTTTTAACTTTTTTACCGACGTATTAACTAAGAAGTGTATTTTTCAACGCGTGCGCGTTTGTGCCCATATTTGCACAGTTTGAGCCCACTTGTGCAAATGTTTGCCACGTCTGCCAAATGTTTAGACTACAAACAAATTACGTTTGACAACTGGTTTGTGCACGAATTTAACGGGTGATTAAACCGTTTTTTTTTTATCAAGACAATGGTATCTTATTGGGAATAGCAATAATAACCTACTGGTTGAACTTCGACTCTTCAATACATCGATTGAATCAGGCACTTTATTTAAAGCACTGTTTTTAAAAGGTATGTGCGTACCAATTACAAATTCAATAATTATCACTTGCTATAAAGGTTAACTAAAGCATCGTGAGGAGAGCTACACATCTAAGAGTTCTTTAAAAAAAAGTTCTCAAAGGCGTGTGAAGTCTACCAATTTGCACTTGGCCAGCGCGGTGGACTGTGGCCTAAGCCTTTCATTCTAAGAGAAGACTCGATGAAACCCCCTGATCGAGAGGCGAGTTTCAACTAATATAATATGCTATTTATACAAATAAACATCATTATTATATAGTATAATATATTACTTTAGGTGCAAAATAATGACTAGAACAATATAATGTCCGTGCTAAAAATAAGCACGCGTATTCAGCGATGTTTGCACAGTTCCCACACACTTGTGCAAACTGTGGTAGCGTCTGCCCAATGTTTGCACGCGCAAACAACAGTACCAGTATACCATATTGCGACGTCTTTTTACTTAGTAATAGTTAATTAAAGTTTAACGAAGTGTTTATTATGTTTGATAAAAATCGTAATCATTATTTATTTACGATTTATCATTAAAGAAGACCGAATTTATTCACATATTTATTTAATAATACAAAAAATATGAAGAACCTTTAGTATTTTTTTAAAAGATGTGTGTTATGGAGTTTCTTTCGCCGGTTCTTCTCTATAACGATATACCCTGCGAAGTGGTGTTAGATATATTGACGTTCAAGAAGAATTCTGTAAAGAATCTACTTCGAATAACATATGTATTTTTGATTTGATTAATTCCATATTTACTGACTGCGATTTCATCATCATCATCATCATCAACCCATCACTGGCCCACTGCTGGGTACGGGTCTCGACTCGGAATGAGAGGGATTAGGCCATAGTCCGCCGCGCTGGCCGAGTGCACAAACCTTTGAAAACGATTGCGAGTTAGCGAGTTTTAATGTTTTTTTTTTTATTTATGACATTTTATTGCATAATTTACAAATAAGTTATTTTTTCCTTAATAAATATTTTGTTATTATAAACGTTGAAAGAAATTATGACTATGTGTTACATTTATTGTCAAAATTTGTTTGTCAATTTTATCAAGCTTATTATGTAAGCTTAGCGACTATTATCAAATCCACTCGTGTGCCATTTCCGTCGAGATAATTCTGTTATTTACCTACGTATTGCGTCCTTTTCCAACCCCCACAAAAAATAACGTAGAAGGTAAATAGAAGGGCGTTTACCTTTGAAGCTTTTAATATTTAACACTAGCTGACCCGGCAAACTTTGTACCGCCTCATCAAAATCTATTTATCAAATATATTTCATATAAAATATAGCCTATGTTACTCGTGGATAATGTAGCTTTCGAATGGTGAAAGAATTTTCCAAACAAAGTTTTCCTCTTTATAATATTAGTATAGGAGTATAGTTATCATAGCATGTAAAATAGATTTTAATGCGTATTTTTTTCTTTTTAAAAGGTACAATAAGTGCCTTTTTCTTGTCACGCAGGTATATTTTTTGGTCCGCGTGCGTGTTTGAACTGCATGCGTGAATGAATTTGCTGCAGTCTACAGCATCTAGCGTGCGTGTGGCTTACTTGACACGAAAGCTAGCCACACATAGATATATAAATGTATAGGATACGAGTGACACGCACATGGACCGGCACTGCACCCGGGGCCGCCAATCCCGCATGATAGGTAAAAGGCCCTTTTATTTATAATATAAGAGTAGCAGACGAGCATGCAGTCCACCTGATGGTAAGTGGCTACTGCCGCCCATGGACATATGTAATCAACCCCAGATAGGATAGATATTCCTACCTGAGGTCGGCCACAGTTGCGCCACTACCCCTGAGGACTAAGCTGGAACGCCTCGGAAAAGTCTGTCTCCCTTACCACACCCTTCAAAACGGGACACAGCAGCGCCTAACACTGCTATTATTAGGCAGAAATAGGTGTGGCGGTGGTGCCGCCGGAGTCGAACCACAAAGGGTTCTACCACCTTCAAACCTTATTGAAATATTTCATGAATATGATTCACATGGTGCAGTCTCACAATGCATGCTGACAAGGTCTCAGCTTTGATCCCATACAATACAGACTTGATAATTTACCTTGACTTTAGACTTCTGTACCGTCTTCATTTATAAAATCTCAAACCTATTACGTGGAATGGTTTTGAGAATAGTGTAGAAAGCGTTAATTTCGTTCTTAGAGAAAGCACCGTATTTACGGTAGAGTTACTTTAGTAAATTAAGTTAATTAGCATACATAGTCGTAGTTTTTGGAAAGTACCTAACTTATCACTTTTTAATATTCATTGTTTTATATTTTATTGAATAATCTTTATATTTAAAGTATAACTTTCACCACATAAGTGCCTAATTTATCACTATTTCTTCCTTCTCAATAAAATTATTTCTTTTTATAAAATAACTTTCAGCACCTTACTGTCTAACTTATCACTATTTTGTTGTCCACATTGCAATACAATATTATTAACACACACTCAAATAAAATACGTAAATGCATTTTTCATTTCAGTAACTTTTATAATAACGAGACTATCATATCACTATCTATCATACTCACTTTCTTCTTCTTGAATGACAACGTACGTCTCCATATCGATCTCAACAGGACTGCTGGCTTGTAGTGAGTTAGTTCGGCATCACGCGGTCGCACTTCAGTCATCACAGTCATCACTGTATTGGTGGCATCGTCACTTACACATCACGGTATCACTTTTTGTCATGATATGTTAGTTAGTTGAGTCATTTGGTAGAAAGTTTTTAAGTGTCTTTAAGTATTTTGATAATTTTCGATTTAACTAACTCATCACTGTTTGCTATTGAATATAAGATATTTGTAATATTGTTTATATAGAATATAAAGTAGATTTTTCTTAAAACTGTTCGAATACGGATATTGAATAATTATTAAGTTAAGATTAAAACTACTTCGCAACAATCCGCCACAAATATGTATGATGGTATATATTTCAAACCATGCAGCACGCACCACCCCCCCTCCCTCAAAGGATGCATGCAGATGCAAAAATTAAAAATATACACCACCATACATACCACCACCAACACGTGTTTCGCTCCAAAACGGAGCATCACCAGGGCAAGTTGACTCTACGACGGTTAATCGCTTAGCGATTAACCGTCGTCGAGTCAACCTACCTGATGGTAAGTGGCCACTGCTACCCATTAACTAACACAATTAATTAACACAGATGCTTTGCTACCCAACAGGACTAAGTTAAAACGCTTCGGTTAAGTATGTTTCCTTACCACACCCTTCAAACCAGAATACAGCTTCTCTTAATACTACTGTTATTAGACAGAAATAAGTATGCAAGTGATCCTCCTGAAATCGAACCGCAAAGGATTCTTCAAAATTTCATATATTTTCGAGACGAACCACCTTCAAAATTTCATCGATTTTTGCTATAAAAATACTCAACACAATATAGTATCACCGTGCTACATCACACTTATTTAGTTGTTTGTGCAAGTAAAAGCCTGTTGAGATATCGTAGATAAAGGCGTGTTTACACGGCTCCACTTACGGAGCGACAGTGCAGTGGCTATAATACAGTGATCATGATAGATTAGTCTGTCGTATTAACGGGTTATTTTATGGACAGTGTGACGTCATTATTTTAGAATATAGAAGTAGCAGGCGGGCATGCACTCCACCTGATGGTAAGTGGCTACTGCTGTCCATGGACATCTATAGTCAACCCCAGCTACGAGTATGTTTAGCTTCCTACATGAGCTTGGCTACAGATGCGTTGCTACCCTTGAGGACTAAATTGGAACGCTTCGGAAAATTGTGATTCCTTTACCACACCCTTCAAACCAGAACACAGGAGTGCTTAACATCGTTGTTATTAGACAGAAATAAGTATGCCAGTGATCCTCCCGAAATCGAACTGCAAAGGATTCTTCAAAATTTCATACATTTTCGAGACGAACCACCTTCAAAATTTCATCGATTTTTTCTATAAAAATACTCAACACAATATAGTATCACCGTGCTACATCACACTTATTTAGTTGTTTGTGCAAGTAAAAGCCTGTTGAGATATCGTAGATAAAGGCGTGTTTACACGGCTCCACTTACGGAGCGACAGTGCAGTGGCTATAATACAGTGATCATGATAGATTCGTCTGTCGTATTAACGGGTTATTTTACGGCCAGTATGACGTCATTATTTTTTTATAATATCTGAGTAGCAGACGAGCATACAGTCCATGGGTCCACCTGATGGTAAGTGGCTACTGCCGCCCATGGACGTCTGTAATCAACCCCACATCACTGATGTAATTAGATAGAAATAGGTGTGGCGGTGGTGCCGCCGGAGTTGAACCAAAAAGGGTTCGACCACATTCAAGATTCTACAACCTTCTCCATATAATGCCTATTGTTATATTGATACAACCGGGATTCAACGTTTTTTTCTGGGCAGGGGCACATTATATACACTAGCGGTTACCCATCCAAATCGTGACCACACGACGCTGCCTAATTTTATAGGCGACTAAACTTTTCTACACTCACAGCCACTATAAGGAGAAATATACTAACACGAAGCGTTGCAAATTAGTCCTAAAGGGAAGAAATGCATCTCTAACCGACGTCAGGTAGGAATCTAATCTTATCTGGGGTTGATTACAGACGGACGCCTATCTTATTGGAGTATAGGTATGTCCACGGATTTGAACCCTGACCACCAGCATGACCGTTTAATTACTAGTTATAGTGTACGCTATCCTCTGATTATTTCGCTCCACTGAGCGTATAATGCGAATTAGTTCAAAGGTTCAGATGCACAGCTAATTTGTGGTCAGTCGGAGTTGATTTATTTTTGCAAATGTTATGTCTAATACAACTGGTTAGTGTCCGGGTTCGATCCCGGACGATGCAAACATTATCCTTCTCAATAATACAGGTCGTATTTTTTTAAATTAAACTCGTTTGGTTTCCTGTTACGAAATTATTGTTTTAATCTATAACAAAAATAATCAACATTTTATGTGCTTGTGAAAAAAGTTATTTAGATAAACATCTTAAAAGCTGATCAACAATACAATGATGCTTTAGTTTTTGTCAAAATCTCGCTAGTCTCCCTTTAAGCGTTATTCGTTAGTTTTTTTAGTTTTTGATTTGACTAACTACAGAGTAGACTCTACACATTTGAAAAACTCGTATAGTGTACCCTTAGTAGGAGATTTTACGTTTGCTCCAAATGTCAACGTTTACGTTTTCGCTCACATAGCGCCACCGTCAACCGTATCGGAACTACGAGTAAAATGCCTGGCTGTCCGTCTGTCTGTTAGTTTCAGCTAATCTCCAAAAGGACTTTGACGATTGTAACGGTATTTTCTTTGCCATTTAAATGTACCTAACTTACCTTACTAATAACGAGTACCTAACTTATCTAACTTAGCCTATTAAAAACAAAAAGAATAAGAATTCATTGCAAACTAAACTAAACTACCTGTCTGTCCGTCTGTCTGTTAGTTTCAACTAATCTCCGAAAGGGTTTAACGATTGTAACGGTATTTTCTATCTAAATGTACCTAACTTACCTAACTAATAACGAGTACCTTACTTACCTAACTTAGCCTATTTGAAAAAAAAAATGAATAAGAATTCATTGCAAAAATATTCAGAGTGAATATTTTTGAAATATTAAAAATGTTTTTTTTAATGAAATTTTCACCAATAAACGCGGGTGAAACCGCGGGGCACGTTATTATGTATATAGCAAGCAATATCAGTTCATAAGTACATTTATTTAATGGTACCTCGCCTCTCCCTTATATTATTTTTATCTAGCCTCTGATATCTTAACAGCCTTTTACTACACAAATATACAGGAGATTACGTGTGATAAATTATTAAGGTAACCACAACTTCTATAATAATTACGGATTGTTCCAAAGAGTTGAAGAATATTAAATGGTTCGCTTGTACTTTAAATTTATGATTAAAAGAAAATAATTTAGTATAATCTTATATATATAAAATTCTCGTGTCACCATGTTAGTTACCGTACTCCTCCGAAACGGCTTTACCGATTTTCACCAAATTTTATATGCATATTCAGTAGGTCTGAGAATCGACTATTATCTATTTTTCATACCCCTAAGTGATAAGGATTATTCACCCTTAACATTTTTTTTATTTATATGGCAACACGTTTGCCGGGTCAGCTAGTAATATTATTATTATTTATCTCAATAACTTTAAGGTGGGACAATATTTCGTTTTTACCACGATTTACCATAATTGATATGTAACAAGGGTTTTGCTGTAAAAAATAATATATTGGAATGAGCATATTTTAGGAATATAAATACTCAGACATCACTCTTGTTAATATTGTCTCAAGCTAAAGAAATTGTGATAATATATAGCCAAAAATATTCTTGCCATAACCTTAATTATTGTACCCTTTCATGTATATTTAAGTTTAAATAAAACACCACCCAGACTAAATATCGGCAATAAAAAAGATAAAAAAGCTTATTGCAAGTTTTCTTTTTTATAATATAGGAGTAGCAGATGAGCATGCAGTACACCTGACAGTAAGTGGCTACTGCTACCCATGGACATCTGTAATCAACCCCAGATAGAATTAGATATACCTACCTGAGGTCGGCTACAAATGCGCCGCTACCCCTGAGGACTAAGCTGGAACGCCTCGGAAAAGTCTGTCTCCCTTACCACACCCTTCAAAACGGAACACAGCAGCACCTAACACTGCTGTTATGAGGCAGAAATAGGTGTGGCGGTGGTGCCGCCGGAGTTGAACCACAAAGGGTTCCACCACCTTCGAACGCGTTATATTTAAAAATAAAAGAAAATATATTTAAAATTAATTCCCGAAAATATCCCACGTACATCCAAAATCATGGCCACACTACTATATTGTAATACTGATACCATTCAGTAAATATTCAGTACCCCTATAGTAAAGATTTATGCAACCTCATTTACTAGCTAATATCGCGGCATTGCTTTATCAACTCATTAACAGTACAACTCTTCACTGAGAGGTATTACTGGGTCGGTAACACGAAGCGTTATTATTTAGTCCTCCAAAGTAAATAGTTATTAAGTTATAATGAAGGATTGTCATACCACTGTATATTCATAGGTAGCTTGTGTGGTAAGGGAGACAGACTTTTCCATGGCGTTCCAGCTTAGTCCTCAGGGGTAGCGGCGCATCTGTGACCGACCTTAGGTAGGAATATCTAATCCTATCTGGGGTTAATTACAGATGTCCATGGGCGGCAGTAACCACTTACCATCAGGTGGACTGTATGCTTGTCTGCTACTCTTATATTATAAAAAAGGTTATATAAGACGTTCCCACGTAGTCGTATTGATCATTTATTTACATAGATTACATGAGGCGTTTCAACTTAGTCTTCATAATATGTAGCAGTGGATTGGTAGACTTCACACATGTTTAGAAACTTTTTTAAAGATTTTTTAGGCATATAGATTTCCTTACGATGTTTTCCCTCACTCCTAAACAAGTGATAATTAATTTATAATTCGCGTGTAACATTCCAAAAACAGAGTCATGCCTAAGACTCGAACCTCGGACCCCCTGATTGAGAAGCTGAGTTTCACACATGGCTATACCTATGTGGCCTTTCGCAGGCATAGTTTCAATAATCGTGACTTCTTTAGGAGATGGACAATATGAACCTTGAGCCTTCCCCTTAAATACGTATTTACTTTGCCACTTTACATGTATTTGTTCTACGTGACACATACATTGAAATAATATGTGTGTTTATTTGTAAATGATATATTTATATGAATATTGTTTATACCTACAGTTATGGGAATTATTATATCTGTGTATTGTTTGTTGTTTCTGTGTTTATATACATTACAAAGGATAATTCCTACTTTTAGGAATATTAATTACAAAAATTTCGATTGACTTTCCATTTTTTATAGTATACTAACAGACCCGGCAAACGTTGTGTTGCCATATAAATAAAAAAAAATGTTAAGGGTGAACGACCCTTATCACTTAGGGGTATGAAAAGTAGATAGTAGTCGATTCTCAGACTTACTCAATATGCATATAAAATTTGGTGAAAATCGGTGAAGCCGTTTCGGAGGAATACGGTTACTAACATTGTGACACGAGAATTGATATAAGAGAATGAATATAAGATAAGTTCAAATTAATGTACTAAAGTTGAATACTCCTGTTAAATAGGTACTTGTATGGTTATGTATGTTATATTATCTTTTAAAAAGTCAGCTATATCCAAAGGTTGTGTACACCTTAAATAGTTAAATAATTATGTTATTGACACTATCAACTAGTGTCAAGTAACACATACCTACTGTGGGATCCTGATATAATATTGCTAATGTAATATAGCTCTATTTCAGCTCTCATAGAATTGTAGCACTTGTTGGCTCAATATGATATGGTTAAACCTACCCTAACCTTTTTTTTTTTACGAGGGGGAAACCTTCAAAAGGTACCCGGTGCTGTGGGAGCGACACAGGGTTATGTGTGATTTTTACCGCACTATAACCCCCCCGGTGGCCTTCCTGGGCGCTACGTAGAGGGCTCCGGGATCTAACCTAACCTGGTTAGGTTAGGTTAGGTTAGGTTTCTGTCCCTGTAGTCCCGGGACTAGAATAAGGCTACGGTATCCCCTGCCTGTCGTAAGAGGCGACTAAAAGGGGGCTTCCGGGGTTGCGGGCGGCAAGATTGCGAGGTCGAGCTAACCTAACCTAACCAGGTTAGGTTAGATCCCGGAGCCTTCTACGTAGCGCCGAGGAAGGCCACCGGGGGGGTTTTAGTGCGGTAAGAATCCCACATAACCCTGTGTCGCTCCCACGACAGCGGGTACCTTTTGAAGGTTCCCCCTCGTAAACAAAATAAGGTTAGGTTGGGTTAGGTGAAATCCTTCTCATTCTGAGAGGAGACCCGTGCCCAGCAGTGGGACAATAATGGATTGATGATGATGATGATATGGTTAGTTAAGTATCATTAACATCCATGTGATGCTGTTAGCATACCGCAGATTAAACATGGTTCCGGGTTCTATTCCCGATGTAAATGACTTTAGATTTTAGTTCATTGCTTAATATGTCACTTAGTATTTTATTTGCGCGTGGTATAATATTTATCTCATTTAGTAAAAATAAATAAACACATTTATTTATTTATGGAACTTTCTTAAATGTTATGAGTCGTATAAAGAAGTACCTACTAATGTAAATAATACTATGAGAATTCTCTACTATTTAAAAAAGTATTTACATATCGCGAACAATTTTTAGTTTAGAAAATCGCTGTTATCTTACGACAGACAGGCTTAAGTTTCATTTATGTGTATAGATGGTCACATAGATGTATGAGTTATTTTACGATAACAGCATCAATATATATCTTTGTATTATCTATAATACAAAAAGATTGATCGCTCGATAATATCTAAAGGTTCAAAGATGTGTGTACACTGTTTTCGATGTACGAGTATGTAGCTGAGTCGTGGCTGTAAATATATTTTCGGTTATTTTAAGCCGATCTGCAATGTTGCAAAGAAAGAAGATATTTTAAGATGAAGTTAAGTTAAAGATAAGATACACCTTGCCCTGAGAATATGAATGAACACGTAATATACCCACATAAGCCGCGCTCTAAATCTTGTATCGTTGTAAGAAATGAATGAATACCTATTTTTACTTGATTTGTCTAACTCTACAAAAGTAGAGTTCCGCGCCGAAGGGTTTACGGTGTCTCTAGAATTCTTATTCAAGTTTATTCAGGCATTTTTATTTTCTCTCCAATCTATTCTTAGTTGTTTTAGGATTTCGGTGAAGTTCAGATTTCATGAATCTATCTTACTACCAGCATCATTATCAACCCAATAACGTCCCACTGTTGGGCACGGGACTCCTCACAGAATGAGAAAGATTAGGTCTTCCACCGCGCTGGCCAAGTAAGTATTGGTAGACTTCACATACCTTTGATTTTTTATATGATATGATTTTTTATATTATTTTTTGATTTTATAAATCTCTCAGGTATGCAGATTTCCTCACGATGTTTTCCTTCACCGTTTAGCAAGTGATAATGAATTTCTAACTCTTTAAAATTATTACATAAACGTTATTACTTAACTTATTTATTAGTTTCCACTGTATTCCGGTTTGAACGTGTACTCAGGTAACTTACAAGAAGCGTTATAACTTAGTCCACAGGGACCGGAAACTATTTATTGTGACTTCAACTTTCTATTGGGAGGAAGAAAAATAAAAGTGTTACGATTCTGTGATAGTATAAGAAAAAGTATTGTAATACAATTTGTTATTGCCCGATAGGACATTACATAAAATCGATTATATTACAAGTGATTACAAATGTCCATAGGTAGCAGTTACTACTAAAAATTTTGAACATTAAGTTGACTAACTGTTTCTATTGTCTAAATACACATCAAACCAGTTTTTCGATTTTATTTTTTTGTTTTTCGATTTTGTTAATTTTAACATTACGAACATTTATTTACGAAGTCTTACATACCTACATAGATACATTTTTATTTTGAAATTTCCTTCTACATATCAAATGCAGTCTCGTTTGACGCGATATTTAGTTTTATTTATCAGAATCGTCCTACACAGTTAAATATATCAGGTATTTAATCAAAAAGATATAATGTTCTTTAAGGATACATTTAATTCACCGAGACTTCATATCTTCTAACTCTACAGCTATTTATTAAAAGTTATTATAATCTCAACTTAGTTATTTTATTCCCTTCTCACGCTATTCTAAGTAAGTTATTATATTTTTCTATTTATAAATTGTTGATACTCATTTAAATACACGAGTAAGTTATTTTCAATAACTTATGAATGAATATTAACTTGTTTAGTAACTTATATGGAATTTTCACAACAGAGTTATTTAAATTGACATGTAAACAACATTTTTTGTTTAAACGTAGCATTCCAAGTTACAATAGTTATAACGTTACCAATACGTTAAGTTATTATTTTCTAAATATAAAATTAATATCTATGACGTACTATATCTAATAAACACAATTTTAGTTTCAGTTACCCTTTTGTGAACGTTTTGAGTGTTAAGACGGAGACGCCATTATGCAATAAACTGACACGAATTAAAAACACTTCACTTCACTTGAAAACACTTCGAATCGACGCGTGCGCGGCTTCTCGGTAGCATCTTTCAACTACCTAGCTATATGTTAATAATATGACATTGCTATATAAAAGATAACATAGACAATGTGTTTAAGAATACACCTAACAAACTGTCACACAACACTGCAAAACCAACCTTAGTCACAGCGAAACAAATCGAATTTTATTAGCACGAAAATAGCGCTTACGACGTATACACGCCCGAGTTTAAGATAAACACTGAAACGTTTCGCGCCAATTGATATTAAACCTTGTAGTTCCACGAGTAGACTGTTATTCAAAATGGCCGCGCGTCGTAGGAAAATTGCTCACGCATCGACGATAGCGAAGCGCTGTGGGTGCGAGCGGGACAGCACGAGCCAAAGTTAGCAAGGTCAGTGCTAAGCAAGAATAAACATAATACAATATTATAATTTAACACGAGCTCATTCGTTACTGGTTTTTAGAGATCCGTAAATACGGATACGATAATGTTTATTAATAGTTTAACGGATTTAGAGACAGTATTTCCAAAATTGTCTAAGTTGAGCGATAATTTGAATTGGGTCATGGCTGTCAAATTACATGCATAGGTACATGAAGTTTACAGAATTGGCAAGTCATTAATAAGAATTACTGATAAGCGTTATCTCTAAATATTCCTGAATTTAATTACAACCAATGACTAAGTTGGAACGCCTCATGATGAAAATGAAAATTATTTATGTTTATAACTTCTTATTATCAAATTGTCTATGCTGAAATCCAGCAGATGATTCTTTACAGAAAAGAAAGACTAGGTTGGAATGCTTCGTGCGATTAACTAAATTTTTACCATCAAATTGTTCAAATAACCGTAAATCTTACAGATAGATAATAATTATTCCTTCCTTGCTAATCGAATACTAAGTTGGATTGATTAATGTACTTAAGTTATTATGATGATATTTTGCTAAGTCCTGAATTTTTAGTCCTGAAAATTTTTCTTCATCTCTGGACTAAGTTGAAACGCTTCATGTATCTAAACGAGGACAGTCCTAAGTTGCAACGCATCATGTACATATTTTCCCAATTTCCAATGCCAATCCTATTTAAGAAGAATTATGGATTGTCACTTAAATTAAAAAAAATGTTTAACTTTATTTTTTAAATCTGTTTTAAATCTCAGAACTGGTAATTATCTTTCAATTATGTATTATTATCACTTCCTTATAATCACGGGTCGTCTAACTCAGTAATTTACTATTTCATTTTGCAGAATATTGCATAAAACATGACTAAGGGGTTTTCCGTGATTTTTTACAAACATTTGTGATAAAAACATAATGCACTTTTTCACACTCATTTATGAGGCGATTATCTTAATGCTCAGTATCCTTACCTCGAGTTTTCAAAACATCCCACAATTTTACGTTACGTTTACTCAATCCATTATTCTGTTCCGTTTGCTTCAGTAGACTGAGTTAACGTAACAATAAGTAAGTGCTCAAGTCTTTTTGTCTACCTCACATGTTCGAAAAAAAGAGAGACAAAACATAAAGCGCCATTTTGTCAATTTAGACATTAAATGTTACGTTACTGACACTATAGTTCTTGTACAATCCGCTAGGGGCGCTGATTGGAATTTGTATGGGCGAATACGTAAACAAATACCAAAACAGTCATATTTGTCAAAACGTAAAAACTCATGGTAAGGGTACAGGAGTGTTAACGCATCTGTGATCAGCTTTATTTATCCTATCAAAGAATGAAGCAAGCAAGGAGTCCATCTGATAGTTCTATAGATACTTCCTACTAGAGATTAACCATAGATTTGTTGCTATCTCTGAAGACTAAATTTTAACGCCTCGGATAAGTATGTCTCCCTAACACCATATGTCTCAGAAGTAGTTACAAAATAGACAACCAATTCGGTTATTCTTTCGCGTAGGTGATATAATATTATCAGGAAAAAAGCCACACGTACAAATTTCTTGATCTAATTATATAGCGCGTAGTTGGGGTCAAATCAGCTGGTAAGAAAAATAAAACAAGTTGCTTAGTTTCTTCCCGGATCTAAACGATGTAGGTATTTTTCCTTTTTTTATAATATAGCTTGCAGTCCACCTGATGGTAAGTGGCTACTGCCGCACATGGACATCTGTAACCAACTTAACTTAAAACAAGGGTTAGATATTCCTGCCTGAGGTCGGCCACAGATGTGCCGCTACCCTTAAGGACTAAGCTGGAACGCCTCGGAAAAGTATGTCTCCCTTACCACTTCAAACCAGAACACAGCAGCGTTACACTGTTGTTATGAGGCAGAAATAGGTGTGGCGGTGGTGCTGTCGGCATCGAACCACAAAGCGTTCTACCACCTTCGAACCCGTTACATTTAAAAAGAAAAAATAAATATTTAAAATGAATTCCTGAAAACCACCTTCAAAATATTTTCCTGTGCCACCGGTACCACGTGCCAAAGGCAATAAATACACTTAGACGCAGAACAGAAATCTAAATTGATCATTATGATATCTATCTGACCGGGGATGGAAGCCGGAACTCTTAGCCTGTCTGACCTGTATGTTATCCGCTCAGAAACGAATATCGTCAACAGTCCATAGGAAATAAACGCATTTTTTTAATCGTGAGTCAGTAATAGAGTACATTATTGCAAACGTAATAATGCAAGGATTTCTCAGATTTACCTGTTTTAAAAATATTGTCTATTAGGAGTGTAGAATCCTCCTTACATTATTTACTTTGTTTGTAATATTGATTAATTGACTAAACATTTCTGTGAAGAGCCCCACCTTCTATGATACAGGCTATGCTTAGTATAGAAGGCACTAGTCACTAGTGCCTTCTATACTAAGCACTAAACTAGTGTTTAAACTATACAAACATAATATATAAACTATATATAACTATATATATAAACTAGTGTTTGGTAAAACATTGTAAATTATTATTAAATGATTTGTCAAACACACACCACAGGTTAGGTCTAAATTGGCTACATAAAGATTTTTATTATTTTTTATTTTTTTTCCTTTAATTCAGATTATGTCTCCTTTATTAAATTTTAAGTAAAACGAATAAAATTCGGAAATTGTTACACTATGAGATTTAACATTTCGCTTAACATTTTTATCAAAACGCCTGTTAGATACTTAATAGCAACTTTGAAGTTATGTAACACATAATAATATTTTTAGTAACTATAGATTTTTTTTACTATTATCACCACATTCTTATAGGAGGGGTTTTATTATTGATATTATATGAGATAATTTATTATATTATAATATTTGGTCATGTTTTATAACTAAAATGAAAGTTTTAACTTATCTGATTAACTATTCATTTTATTTTTTTATAATATTAGAGTAACAGATGAGCTTGCAGTCCACCTGATGGTAAGTGGCTACTGCCGCCGATTGATATATGTAATCAACCCCAGACAACATTAGAATCCTACCCACGGTCGGCCACAGATGCGCCGCTACCCCTGAGGATTAAGCTAGAACACCTCGGAAAACTATGTCTCCCTTACCACACCTTTCAAACCACAACACAGCAGCGCTTAACACTGCTGTTATTAGGCAAAAATGGCGCCGGAGTCAAATCACAGAGCTCTACCGCATTTGAAAGTTTTCAAAGTCATGTTGTAACATTACTAGCTGACCCGGAAAACGTTGTTGCCATATAAATGAAAAAATGTTAAGGGTGAACAACCCTTATCACTTAGGGGTATCAAAAATAGATAGTAGACGATTCTCAGACCTACTGAATATGTATATAAGATTTGGTAAAAACGGTAAAGCCGTTTCGGAGGAGTACGGTAATTAACATTGTGACACAAGAATTTTATATATAATATAATGAAAGTTTTAACTTCCATAATGAACTATCTATTTTAATACTGGACAAAGTATTATCGTCCAACACTCATAGCGTTATATGACAAAGTGTTTGCGGTGTAAATCCATTACACGTAATTATCAAAGATGTGAAAGCCAATTAATTTACTATACCTACCTATTGCATTGTATAAGGGATGATTTATTAATAGGTAAAGTGGCCTGTGGACAGAACAAATATAAACGGCTTCTATGGTGGCGTATTAGTCTACCAAGCAATGTACCGGGTTCGATTCCCGGCGAAGCGAACAGTTAAATCATAAAGAAAAGAGATCTTTCCTTCTGTATCCTCTGTTGTGTGTACGTGGCACAGGAATCGTATTTTTCTAGGTTCAAAAAGCTATATAGAACAACCATTTTAATGTACACTAAAGTTTAGTTTTTTCCCATACGCATAGATTAGTAAAGATACTTCGCCGCCTTGAAATTGAATGAAGCCGCAAATGGGTTATTTTAGTAAATTCTTTTTTTGAATTCTTGACAAATAAATACATTTTTAGGGAAAATTTACGAATAAATAACTAATGCTGCGTAATTTACATAATAAATAAATAATTATTTCAAATATTTTAGGGACATTTTAGCACGGAGACGTGGCAAAACTTTTTTACGCAACTATTTCAATTCTCAAAACTGGGTACATTTTCTTGTTAGGAGTGAGTAATCTTTACTAATCTATGCCCATGCGTGTTAAAACTCTAGAATGGTTCAACTACAGCAGAACAGAGGCGCGCTTTGGTGACGGTAAAATAACGTTACTCTTTTTCGTCGACTAATTCCAAGAGTGCGTTTCTACTATTAACGTTTTAAACTACGAGTACTACGAGTACTACTCGTATTTATAACCAGCCCACTGCCACTTCAGTACACTTAGTATGAGTTTTTACATTTGCGCGAAAACGTTCACCGTTTACGCTTTCGGACATACAGTGCCCCGGTGGACCGTATCAGAACTAAAATTATCAGTTTTAAAAACCTTGCTCTTTCCTTGAGCAATGAGCGTGTTACTCTAATTCTTTGCTGTATACCCGCAATTTTCCGCAATTTCTTTATTGGTTGCACCGAATTCAACTTCAACCGTAGATAATGCGAACCTTACACCACTATAGCCGTGGCCTAATGTGTGTGTATATAATACTACAATATAGTACTTACGTCCTCATCAATCCCCGCTGGAAACTGTGTTAGCGGCTTCACAGCTACATCTTCAACAGCCTCCTTACGTCTGAAATCACAGACAAAATAATTAAAGAATATACAAAAATAAAAAGTTTATTTATTATAGTATTTACAGTGAACAATAACCACTTAAGATTAATTTAAGAAATCGAAACAAATGACCATGCAGTCCATCCATCCATCCATACATCCATCAGCCTTTGAAAGTACACTGCTGGCCATAGGCCTCCCCTAATCTACGCCATTCCGACCGGTCTTAAGCAGTCTGAATCCAGCGATTACCCACAGTCACTGTCCTCTTCAGGTCATCAGCCCACCTGGTTGAGATACTTACTCCTTTTGATCTAACGTGATCCCTAATCTATGCATCTCAGAAGATTTTTTAAATTCTCACTTAATATCCATATCATAGGGATGCACATTGCACAAAAAATAATTGGTCCGCCATTTTGAGATCCGCCATATTGGATTTAGAATGACGTCACTTCTTCTATTATGCATTGTCATTCAAAACAATTATATATGCGAAATTTCTACTCAATCGGTTGGGGTTGTTTAAAAATTCAGAAAGATTGAATACAGAACTATGTAAGTAGTTAAATAAAATATTCTAAATATAACAAGCGACGCCGCGGTACAAGCTAGTATCGTTCTCATAAGCTTATTAAGTTCCCCTCTTTCTTATATGATCTTTTATGTGTGTCTGTGACGTAATATAATAAAATGAGCCATTATTTAAGCTATTAAGGACAACTGGAGCGACCACGATCCTATCACGACCTTCTAAGTAAGGTTGGAGAAATGGGTTGGAGATAATAAATATAGTTCAAAAAACTAAAAAACACGCTTTTATGATAAAATTAACTAAAAAGTAGAAAATCTAAATGAATCTAGGAATCAATTAAGGAACAGTAAATAGTATAATTGTGAAATAAATCTACAAAGTTTGAACGAAATCTGGCCGTTTAAAGTGGGTCAAAATGGCGCCCAAAGAAGTCGGTTACAAACATACAAACAAACATACAAACATACAGGTGAAGCTAATAAAAAGCGTGTAATAATATATGAGTATACTTATACACATATCTTCAGAATGGATACCTAAATATCTTTAAAATTATGAGGGAACTGTCGTGAAATGTATGTACCCGAGGTTTTGTAAAATTATTGTAATTAAGGATATTTCTATGTCGCTCAGGGTGGAAGAACGGGATGAAGATATACATACTCGTATATCTCCAGAAATATTTGTAAATTTTGGAGAAATGTTTCTACACGCGGATTTGTAAAGTTATTGTGATTTAGGATATACAATACATGTTGGCATAACGTAGTCAGGTTAGGTGACTAATAAAAATATATGCGACAAATGGATAATTTATTATGAAAAGTCACTTAAAAATGAAAAGATTGCAAAACAAAATCGCGGTAAAAAGAAAAAGTCCCTGGAAGTGTCAAAAATTAAAAATCAAAAGATTGCAGAACAAAATCGCAATAAAAAGACAATGTCCCTGGATGTACATAAAAAATATACGCGACGAATAGATAACCTCTCTTCTTTTGGAAGTAGGTTAATGATATAAAAAGTCTTACACGAAATGGCACCATAAGGAATCTTATAGAACGCTACATTTGTTTTTGCAAAAATCACTTTTTGGATAGTTAAGTTAGATAAGATTAGATATTCCCATATAAGGTCGGCGACAGATGCACCGCTACCCCAGAGGACTAAGCTGGAATGCCTCAGAAAAGTATATTTCCTGTATCACACCCTTCAAACCAGAACACAGCAGCGCTTAACACTGCTGTTATTAGACAGAAATACGTGTGGCGGTGGTACCACCGAAATTGAATCACAAAGGATTCTGCCACCTTTTAGTCGAAATTCGAATATTCGAAAAATAAACATAAAGTTTTATAAAAGTTTTGTGGTGTAGGATTTAAATAAATATAGAAATAGGATTGAGGTTTTTGTGGTTTCACCGCAGCACTAACGAAATGTAAAGCTTACGAATACCAGGAAAAAGTTTAAAAGCGAGCATTTATGTGTTGGTATCAAAGAAATAAATATAATTTACTTTTAAATAAAATAATGAAATTTATTAATTGGTAAACCTTATTAACTACGAGCTTTTGCCCGCGGCTTCGCCCGCGTTACGAAGTAATATTTTCACCCCTATTTTATCCCCTTGGGGGTAGAATTGATCAAAATCCTTTCTTAGCGGATGCCTACGTCATAACATTTACCTGCATGCCAAATTTCAGCCCGATCGGTCCAGTGGTTTGGGCTGTGCGTTGATAGATCACTATGTCAGTCAGTCACCTTTGAGTTATATATATTTAGATGTTAGGTTAGGTAAGGTTAGGTTAGTATATATTGTCTATTTACCTTTTTCTTAAAATAGCTGTGTTAAACTGTGTTCTGGCTTAAAGAGAGTGGCAAATAAGACGTACTTTTTCGAGGCGTTCCAGCTCAGTTGTCAGGGAGAGCAGCGTGTCTGTGATCGATCTCAGATAGGACTAATCTTACATGGGATTGCTTACACATGTTTATGGGGACAGTGGCCACTTACCATCAGGTGGACTGCATGGTCGTTAGCTACCTCTATACTATAAAAAATAACATCATAAAGAACTTCCTCTTTTAAGGTTCCGTACCCAGAGGATAAACGCGTCTGTCTGTCTGCCCGTTTGTCTATCATATAGGTCCATCCCAAAATCGAATTTATAAATAAAAGGCAACAATTCCATAACTCTTCTTTTTCATTATTTATATTTATAGTAAAATAAAACTCAGCAAAATCTTTATGTTATATAGTAAAATAAAACTCAGCAAAATCGCAAATCGCAAAACTCAAAATTCTTTTTCATTATTTTTTCATTAATACACATTCGCAAAACTTACAGATTGCGTATTGCAAATGAAAAAATATTTATATACATTTTTGTTGAACTTAACTTTATATTACCTACTAATTTCACATGTATGCTATAAATGTAGCTTACCTTAAGAAAATGAATTTGAAGACGGGACCCATTAGGCCCTTTATGATGGCGGAGGCGTTGAGATGACATCTTCCGTGTAGTACTATGCCGTTCACCTGTTGAAGATAAAATACAAAATTAGATTCAGATTTTAGGTTATATCTCGGTTTTATTCTAAGGAAACATGCCTTTGAAAGACTTAGAAAGGCATGTAAGTCGAATTATAGGATTAGCAGACAAGCTTGCAGTCGACCTGATGGTAAGTAGCAACTGCAGCATCTGTATAGTCCGCGCCAAACTGCTAGTCCGCTCTGAAGTTGTTGCGAGAAGGTGTAGTCATACAATTTCCTATGATAACGCGATTCATTTCTATATTCAGAGCGCACTAGCAGTCTTACGCGGACTATACGTCTGTAATCAACCTCAGGTAAGATTAGAATTCCTACTTGAGGTCGCCCAACAAGTTACTAAGCTACCCCTGAGGACTATGCTGGAATGCCTCGAAAATGTCACCCTTACGACATCTTTCAAACCAGAACACGGCATCGTATAACACTACTGTTATTAGGTAGAAATAGGTGTGGCGGTGATGCCGACGAACAACAGAGTACCCTTAGTTCAGTAACAGAGTAACCTTTAGTTCATATATTATAATTGATTAGTACACCTATAATTAATTTGTAATAAACATTTTACTTCGAAAAATCAAAGGTGCGAGCATGGGATTTGAGTCTCGGAAACTTCGTTCGAGAGACCGATTTTCAACCACTAGATTATAACTGCTATTTAGATGTATACAAATTGTCAATTAACAATTTTCCTTATACTACCCAGATGGAAATATCTCAAGTGTACCGCGACCGTTGCTCGCACGATTATAATCCCATGCAGTGCATGCGTCGAACCGCGATCTCTTGAGCCTGCTGTTGGCGCTGCGCCAAGTGGCTCGTTAGAATCTGGGTTCATTATTGATGGATTAGCGATTGTGCTGAGTCAGGCATACAAGCTGTGTTATTTTACTATATAATATAATACTAATACTAATTACTTCGAAAAATCAAAGGTGCGAGCATGGGATTTGAGTCTCGGAAACTTCGTTCGAGAGACCGATTTTCAACCACTAGATTATAACTGCTATTTAGATGTATACAAATTGTCAATTAACAATTTTCCTTATACTACCCAGATGGAAATATCTCAAGTGTACCGCGACCGTTGCTCGCACAATTATAATCCCATGCTGTGCATGCGTCGAACCGCGATCTCTTGAGCCTGCTGTTGGCGCTGCGCCAAGTGGCTCGTTAGAGTCTGGGTTCATTATTGATGGGTTAGCGATTGTGCTGAGTCAGGCATACAAGCTGTGTTATTTTACTATATAATATAAGCAGTGATAAGTTTAAGGGGGTTAAAGGGTTCAAATCCCAGGAACTGATTTTTCAAAGTTTTTCGTGAGGAAACCTGCATACCTGGGAAATCTTTAAAAAAAATTCAAAAAAGAAGTCTACCAATACGCACTGAGCTAGCGCGGTGGACTATGGCCTAATCCTTCTCACACTGAGAGGAGACCGTGGCAAGTAGTGGGACAGTACTTGATTGACGACAATTCAATCACTAGTGCTGCTGTTTCCGGTCACAATTAGCTATGAGCTTAGATTTCTGTCCTGGATTTTTGTGCTTGGCCTATAAATTGTCAATTATTTTCCTTATACAACCCAGAAATATCTCAAGTGTACCGCGACCGTTGCTCGCACGATTATAAGCCCATGCAGTGCATGCGTCGAACCGCGATCTCTTGAGCCTGCTGTTGTTGGCGCTGCGCCAAGTGGCTCGTTAGAATCTGGGTTCATTATTGATGGGTTAGCGATTGTGCTGAGTCAGTCACAGAAAATGTGGGGCATATTTTGTTATATTATATTATAACTAGCTGACCCGGCAAACGTTGCATTGCCGTATAAATAAAAAAAATGTTAAGGGTGAGCAACCCTTATCACTTAGGGGGATGAAAAATAGATGTTGGCCGATTCTCATAGATACCGGATAAGCACAAAAAATTTCATCAAAATCGGTCAAGCCGTTTCGGAGGAGTATGGCAACGAAAAATGTGACACGAGAATTTTATATATTAGATTTCTTTGGTATCATTATTAAAATTGATAAGTAATGTTAATGAGAGATAATTCGTACATACATTAAAAAGATACGGGTACTAAAACTTTTTAAAGGCTTTAAACGCATTGAAAGGCTGTCCGTTTATGAGTTTATATGTTTATCAATTTGTCCAAGTTTTTCCCACTCTAGATCGAAATTTAACAATGTCTAGTATGAAAAAAATGTCAATTTCTAGAATGATCTTTGGTAGGCAGAACATTAGATGGATCGATTATTAACAATGGATGTATATGAATTTAAGAGAAAAATTAACGACAATATTAAGCATTTAAATTAAAAGATTTAAGGTCAATCCACAATAATGCAAATAAGAAAACCCAATTTTTTAAAATATTCTAGGTACTTGGTCCTACCAACAGCCGTAATTGACACCCATTAAACGCACCTACGAGTATAAATTCGGTTCTTAACTGTGGGTGTTCAATAAAACACCCTACGCACACCTTTATAGGTCCTGTCCAAATTAAGCCCGGATACAGGCGCAGAAAAGCTATTCTTGTGTTCAAGAATGCACACAAACCACATTATACCAGATGCACCGTGCCTAACAATTGTTACAGATTGTTATTGTTATGTTTACGTTTGTAATGCATTTAATAGCGTGTAATTGTTATGTTGTATACACAAACCAACTCTAATGCTCCATCTGCACGTTTGCATTTGTTTTTATTAAATCGAATCAAATCAGTATTTATTTGCAAATTAGGCTGTGCAATTAGTCTTCAATTAATATAATCTTCTCTTTTTTTGCTAAAAGCATGCAAATATAAAATTATAGTCAGTATTATAATTATTAGTTAAGCTTATGTCAATAATTTTGTAGAATACCTTGCAGATTTAAATTTTAACCCATGTCAATATTTAATTTACTAATGTGACATTAAAAAAAATCATTTAAATATTAATTAATGGTGTAATAACATTTTCTTAATAATTCTTAATATTATCTTTGTAAAGGTTAATTGAGGTTCGACACGAGTTGAGGTGGCATTATATTTACTTTATTATAGCGTCCTTACAATTGTTACAGATTGTTATTGTTATGTTTACGTTTGTAATTTTGTGCATTTTGTGGCGTGTAATTGTTATGTTGTACACACAAACCAAGTCAAACGCTCTATCCACACGTTTGTATTTGTAAAGGTTTCTTCAGGTTTGACGTGCTGATGTGGCATTATGTTCACGATAATGTAAAATCTTTTTTATGTAAGGAGTTAGGGACATTAGCGCGTCTGATTTTCATATAAATTATTTGTAAGGTTGCGTTTTCTGATTGTTATATTAATATTAGATTATTTTATATACTTAGTTGGTATACATTATTAATAAGAAATTAAAAAAAAATGTCGCGTCCTATCGCAGTTGAAATTTAGATTAACCCCTTAAAACTCACCTATTAACTCTGGGTGTTCAGTAAAACACCCAACGCACACAATATAACAATGCAGACAAGCTATTTTTGCGCTCAAGAATGCAGACAAACCACGTTATACCAGATGCACCATGCTTACAATTGTTACAGATTGTTATTGTTATGTTTACGTTTGTATAGCATCTAGTTTGTTAATGCATTTTGTGGCGTGTAATTGTTATTGTTAGGTTGCATCCACAAACTCTTCTAAACCTATAATACACATACGTGTGGACGCATTGCAAGCGCTTGCGTCTAATTTCGTTTGATTTGATAATAATTGACACTTCTTTAGATCGGCTACAAGCTCTAATCTACACAAATTAAATTAATCTCTATCTCTATCCGCATGTTTGAATTTGTAACGATCGCCCAGTGATTAAAATTTTATCAAAACTTCTAAAATTGTAGAGTCTAAGTATTTTCAAAATGAAACCTTAAGTAATAACGAAAGAAATTAATTATCTTGTTTTATCTTTTAAGGAAAACATCGTGAGGAAACCTACACATTTGTATAATTAGGTACTCGAACGAACCCGCAGGCTAAAACAAGCTAGCAATAAACATTGAGTAAACGTTACGTTACTTGTAACAATACTGTATAAACTGCAATTTGGCGCCAAAAACAACTCGATTACATCTGTTTGGTTCTGTAGTTACCAGTTATTTTTAGTCGTTGATTATAATGTTGTTTATTTTTAGATGCGAATGGATCTCATCGCTGAAGACTGAAAATGAAATGAAGGTCTGTTTTGACTGTCGGTTTGTTTGTTAGAACTAATCTTGCAAATGATAGAGGTGATTTTGATGAGATTTTGTTACAAAAGTAGAAAACTTTTGCTGGGTACTCTCTTCTCACCTTCTCTTCTCTCTCTTCACAGAATGAGAAGCATAAGGTAGTCTACTAGGTTAGCCAATCGTGGGTTATTTCGATTCGAACTTCAGACCTTCATTATCGTAACATATATTACAGTGTCTAGCATATTATGATATTAATTTATTATAATATTATATTAATTTGTTTACCTATAGTATTTTTATCCTTTTACTTAATTATTTATTAATCACTCCAATATTTTGTATTTGAAAATTTGTTTAATTAAATCGAAAATATATAAGATCACGTATAAGAACACAATTTTATCTACTAATTCGAGCACGGAAGTGATTTTACAACTTCCACGAACTTTCCAATACTTAGTCAACTTTAAGCTGCCTTCACAACTAACTGGATCGAACTTTACGTAAATCCACAAAGTTAACATCGTAAACAACAGAGTAACCGTGGATTAACTAAATCGTTATAAAAACAAAAAAAGGAACAATTTTTTTATACTAAATTGTTATAAAAAATAAACCCGATTTTTTATTATATAAGTAGGAGTAGCAGACGAGGATGCAATACATCTGATGGTAAGGCTACTGCCGCCCATGGACATCCGCAATCAACCCCAGATAGGATTAGATATTCCTACCCGAGATCAGCCACAGATGCGCCGCTATCCCTGAGGACTAAATTGGAATGCCTCGGAAAAGTATGTCTCCCTTACCACACCCTTCAAATAAGAACACAGCAGTGCTTAACGCTGCTGTTATAAAGCAGAAGAAGGTGTGGCGGTGGTGCCGGCGGAGTCGAACCACAAAGGGTTCTACCACCTTCGAACCTTTTTACTCTACAGGAATACCAACGTATCTGTGACCGGGAGGTGGAACCTCTGTATTATAACTGGTTACAGATGTCCATGAGCGGCAGCGGGCACTTAAGATAAAGTAGCCCGTATAGTGCATACAAATTCAGTACTATCGTTAACAAAAAACCCGACCAATTTATATAAGTACATTGACCAGCAAATTTACTCCTCACGAAGGGCGTATGCAAATCCACCGGCTTAAACCCGTCAAGAGATGACAAGAAACAAAGAAAGAATAAAACGAAATAAGTCTTCTAAAATAAATTACAGTCTAATCTCGCGAAGTCCGCCAATCAGTCGGTCGTTATCCTCTGTTCGTTCATTCAGTCACTCATTCGTCTTGTTCGTGCATTTTTAGGGTTCCGTAGCCAAAGGGTAAAAACAGAACCCTATTATTATGCCTCCGCTGTCTACGGACGTATGTCCGTCTGTTACAGGGCTCTATCTCCTAGACCGTAACAGATAGACACTTGAATTTTTTACACAGTATGTATAAGGGTGGCCGGTATAACTGCAAATACTAAAAATAAAAAACGAGAAAATAAATCGGGGACGCCATACAAAACCCGCTATTTTTCGACGGTTTTCTCTTTATCTATTGAACCGTAATAGGTAGACAGGTCACATTTTTACAATGCATTTACTTCAATGGCTGCTGTAATAACAAAAACTAAAAATAAAGAGAACCTATGACAGACGGACAGACAGCAGAATTTTAGTAATAGGCTACGTTTTTACACTTTGGGTATGGAACCTAAAAATAACAAAACATGCGAAAATTATGGTGGTGCGGAACCCGACCCGTGAATTCGACTTACACTTGGCCAATTTTTTGTTACTTTCGTTCAACGTTTTGGCGTTGCTCCAATTGTGAGAACATAGCGTTTACCCGTGACTATACTTGTTTATCTTAAACGTAATTAATTAAAGCACTAGATGTATCCGTTTCGTGTAAATCTAATCTTTTTCCTAGCTTTCTTTGTTGTTGAATCTCAAATTCGATTTCGAATTCTTCCTCACTAATGTAAAGCGTCTGTTTGTTTGAATCACGCGAAAACTGCGTGGTTTTGATGTAAAATTTCTTGTTTGAAATATTGTTGTGAATATTTTCTCTCTACGGCAGTGTTTCTCAATCTTTTTCGTGGCGCGATATTTTCGTATGTAAAAATATTCCCCGACCCCCTACCTCCTAATCTTTTTCGAACTTTTATTTATTATTAGAAATATTAAATTTGTTAAATATTTTTTTTATTTTTTTGAACTATGTACGTAAGTAAGCAAGTCATCATCATCATCATCATCAACCCATTACTGTCCCATTGCTGGGCACGGGTCTCCTCTCAGAATGAGAAGGTTTAGGCCATAGTCCACCGCGCTAGCCAAGTGCGTATTGGTAGACTTCACATACCTTTAAGATTTTTTTTTATAAGTAAGCAAGTAAGAAGGTTATAAGTAAGCAAGTAAGAAGGATATATTTTGATGAAGATAACGTCGTCAAACGGATTTAATTAAATTTAAAAGTTAATTACCAAAAATATGTTTTCGATGTTTATATTGTTTTTCTTCTTTCTGTTTCTTCTTTTTTACTGAGTTTTCACGACCCTTCATGAGTCTCTTATGGAATGACCCCCTGTACGCCCCTAGGGGGTCACGACCCACACTTTGGAAAACACTGCATTACGAGTACGATCGATTGATTTAACCCTATTTGAAGTGAGCAGCAATCAGATTCGACATAGGCTCATTTGCCACTTATCTTTATACGAGCTTTTGCCCGCGGCTTCGCTCGCGTTACGAAGTAATATTTTCATCCCCTATTTTATCTCCTTGGGGGTAGAATTGATCAAAATCCTTACTTAGCGGATACCTACGTCATAACATCTACCTGCATGCCAAATTTCAGCCCGATCCGTCCAGTGGTTTGGGCTGTGCGTTGATAGATCACTATGTCAGTCAGTCACCTTTGAGTTATATATATTTATATTACATTTCCTATATATTTATATTGTTTACATGACAGACAATTTTATATAGATATATGAGTAGTAAAACGCACGGCAAGGTTTACGGCCCAAGTTCTGGGCGTCGTAAAATTTATTTCAGCAAACAATTTATATATAATACAAAGGACAGCTTTCTAGACCTTCAATGTCAAATTCTATTTATTTCGACACTGCTAGTTAATCTAATTAATCTTCTAGAGTAGGAAGTTTTTGAATTACACGATGTAGGAAGAATATTTTTGAAAAAAAACAGGCGTCGAAAACCTCTTCTCAATCGGTTTATTTTTGGAAAACAGCACATTTTTTTTTACTATATACCTAGATAGATTAATTTGATGAATATGTGAGTCAATCAAAATTTTGATTTTTGAGGAATATTTTTATAACGCCAAAGTAGGAAACTGGATGTTTATCAGTCTCCCTGATTGTAAGTGATGTGCCATACTTTTCCGAAGCGTTCCAGCTTTTTCCTCAGGGGCAGCAACGCATCTGTGGCCGCCCTCAGATAGGAATATAATCCAATCTGGGGTTGATAATAGATGCCCATGGGTAGCAGTTGCCACTTACCATCAGGTGGACTGCATACTACTCTTATTACATAAATAATCTAAGCTGGAACGTCTAAATAATGTCCCATGAAATAGTGTATATCTAAGGTGTGTGTGTGTGTATAATATATATACACACACACACACAACACATACAGAAAGCGAACGGAAGCATATTTTTGATATTTATGAGGAAGGCTGGAAAATTTCGGCGTTGTTGGGCTCGCGTCTTTTGTTTGTTATGTTTTGGAGGAGATTGGGGAACACATATGATATATATTGTATGTGTTGCTGAATAGTTTCTTGGGAATACCTAAAAAGTTACGATAGTAATAACAGCAGTTTAAACGTTGTTGTATTTTGGTTTAAAGGGTGTGGTAAGGGAGACATACTTATCCGAGGCGTTCCAGGTTAGCCCTCAGGGGTAGCGGCGCATCTTTGGCCGATCTCAGATAGGAATATAATCCTATCCGGGGTTGATTACAAATGTCCATGGCGGCAGTCGCCATTTACCATCAGATGGACTACATGCTCGTCTGCTACTCCTATATTATAAAGTAGAACTTGTAATGTCTCACGAAATAGTGTATTTATTCTTAGGTATAAGACACACACAACACATATAAAGTGAGAACGGAGGCATATTTTTAATATTTATGAGGAAGGCTGGAAAATTTCGGCGTTGTTGGGCTCGCGTCTTTTCTTTGTTATGTTTTGGGGGAGATTGGGGAACACATGTTATATATTGTATGGGTTGTTGAATAGTTTCTTGGGAATACGTGAATAGTTATGATAGTATAGTAGATAGTTTGGTTATTAACCTATATGAGGTAGATTAAACCTGTACTTTTATCCAATTATTCGATTGAAAAGTGGCGAATTGTCCTCTAGGCTCGTAACGTTACGAAGCATATTGTTTTTTTATCGTATCGTATTAGATAGTATTTTATCGTACTGTGCATCGAATCGCATCGAATCACATAGAATCGTACCGTATCGTGTCGTATCGTATTGCATCGTAACGTAGCGTAGTGTATTGTATCGTAGCGTATCATATCGTATCATATAGTATTGTATCATACCGTATTGTACCGTAAACTATATAGCTTACGGTACAATACAGTATGATATTCATACCTACTATAGTAGGTATTTTATCGTATTGTATCGTATCATATCGTATAATCGGTAACATATACCTAAACAAAAAATAATCTGCAAACCTTTCCAATAATTAGAAGCAATATCATGCCATTTTTTGCAAAATTTACTCTCCCCATTTTCGAAAACACCCCAAAAAACGTATAAGTAATATTAAAAAGCAAATAAAAGGATATAATATATTGTGTTCGTAATACAATTCAATTAAGATATTTTCTCCCACTGCCTAATCTTCGCCTAATCTATCAGTTGGCATCAGGCCCCATGATTCATCTTACAACAATAGATTGGGTCTACAGACAGACGGACGCTTTGTACGTTTTTGTGTTATTTCTGAGTTGGCACTGGATTCTATATAGTGAGTTTGAGTTGTATATTGATTGGTCTTCAATGATTGGTCGAATGATAATGAAAATAATTGAGACTGTGGATTATTCATATTATAATGAATAGTAAAAAAGATCGCCATAACAGAAATAAGTAATTCTATTGACAAAGAAAGAGGCTAGAGAATTATTATTCGAAAACAAAAACTCTGCTTTATTCATAATGTATAAGTAGCAGACGAGCATGCAGTCCACCTTATGGTGAAAGGCTACTGCCACACATGGACATTTATAATCAATCCCAGATAGGATTAGAATCCTACTTGAGGCGGCTAGAGATGCGTCGCTTCCCATGAGGACTAAGTTGAAACGTCCCGGAAAAGTATGTCTTCAAACCAGAATACAACAGCGCTTAACACTACTTTTAATAGGCAGATATAGGTGTGACGTTGGTGCCGCCTGAACCCCAAAGACCTACCACATAGAAAGACCTACTACCGAGAAATCTACCACCTTCCAACTACCACTTCATAGGGTTCTAACATTAAATAGTAGAGTTTGAACACCCTAATATAGAGTTCTAATAGGTTCGACACTACTTTACATTTACAGATAGCAGTCGGAGTCGAATCACAGAGTGTTCTATCATCTTTAAACTATCACTTCATAAAATACTATGTAGAGTTTGAACACACTAATTGAGACACGCTTCAAATCAAGACACAGAAGAGCTTGTTATTGTTGTTGTTATTGTTAGAAATTGATGTAGAGCTTGCATAACAGTGATGCTAAATTTGAACTTCATAGAGTTATACCTTTTAATGTAGATTTTGAACACTAATAGCTTCGACACAACTCTACATTTAGAGATACGATGGTAGAACTCTACATAAGCGTTCAAAATGAGAAATGGTATAAATTTCTCATCTCGACATTTACGTGATGTTAACATTTCCGTCGCTCTATCTATCAGGTGACACTGAGATATTTTGGCTAAATCTCTATCAGAGAGCAGTTTTTAAATGTATTTTCATGTTTTTGGCACATGATCGGCTAGTTTTTGCAAAAATTTTCGAAAAATTATGTATCCTTTATCACATCTTTCAAACCATAACACAGCAACGCCTAAAATTGCCGTTATTAGGCAGAAATAGGTGTGGCGGTGGTGCTGCCGGAGTCGAACCACACAGGGTTCTACCACCTTCTAGATTTTGGGTATTACATATTTAATTCAATTTTGACAACGAAATTTATTTCGTTTGTGTAATTCATATTGCAGAATTTTAGTTCCGATACATTGAGATATTTTGGCAAAATCTCTATCAGTGAGCAACTATTAAATGTATTTTCACGTTTTGGCACACGATCGGTTTTAGTTTTTGCAATATTTGTGATTAATTTTATGTCTGGCAGATTAGCGCGAGGAAACTTTTATTTTTGTGTTTGTTTTTATTTATTGGTTGCGACAACAGCAAGTGTTCTTATTATATTCCATCATTCGTATTAAAAAAAATATATAATATTGCTTTATCTCCAGCGATTGAAATCGGTTTAATCTTTCGTATTTTAACTCCTGATAAAATGTCATCAGAACTATTTCAGAGGCATTACTGTGTTCCGGTTATGGTAAGGGGACAGTCTAGAAGAAACCTTGATAGGAAAGGTTTTAAATGTGGTAGAACTCTCAATGGGTTAACTCCGGCAGTACCACCGCCACGCCTATTTCTACCTAATAAAGTGTTAAACGCTGCTGTATTCTGGTTTGAGGGTGTGGTAAAGGAGACATACTTTTCCGAGGCATTCCAGCTTAGTCCTTAGGGGTAGCGGTGCATCTGTGACCGACCTTAGGTAGGAATCTAATCTTATCTGGGATTATTTACAGATATCCATGGGCGGCGCTACCCACTTACTAACAGGGGGACTGCACGATCGTCTGCTATATAAGATATATAAGATATTATAAAAAAAAATAGCAATGAAAAACTATATAGGTACTTTTATTTAGTAGTACACAAAACTTGGTATCGAAAATACTCCTACCATAGACTACTTGAAGAATCAAATTGGACCAAGTCTAGTACCCTTCACAAGTTGAGGGTTAGTTATATAACAACCCTGAATCCTTTCCCGGCTGAAGTATCGTTAAGAAAATATCCAAGATTCTGAACAATTGGTGAATTGATTCAACGATTCTTTGGAAAAAATCGGAAAGATACGTCGTAATTTGGAATATTTTGACAGGCAATACCTCTTAATGATAAAAGATTTACTTCAAAAGAGACTTTTCAAAATTAAAATTAAAACGTTTCAGAATCCTGCATAAACTCTCATGAACTATTGCAGTATATTAAAATTGTTTATGTTTTGAAATCTAGAGACACACAGACGCAAATTACCAAACACCCAGACCCACAACAGATATTAAAACGAATCGCTTAGAAAAAGCTGCACCGCAAATATTGGACCCTAAAACCCTTTGTATATTAGCAAGTTAAGGCGCGCTACGAGGATTTTGTAAATCTTAACCTGACGGCTTTGCTTTTCTTGCAGAACTGCATGCTATGAACATAGATTAGTAAAGATTACTCACTCCTAACAAGAAAATGTACCCAGTTTTGAGAATTGAAATAGTTGCGTAAAAAAGTTTTGCCACATCTCCGTGCTAAAATGTCCCTAAAATATTTAAAATGATTATTTATTTATTATGTAAATTACGCAGTATTAGTTACTTTATTCGTAAATGTTCTCTAAAAATGTTTTTATTTGTCAAGAATTAAAAAAAATAACTTACTAATAACCCGTTTGTGGCTTCATTCAATTTCAAGGCGGCGAAGTATCTTTATTAATCTATGGTTATGAAGTTAAAGCCTTGGGTCCCTGTGGTTATGATTGTATAGAATTTGTTAAACCTTTTCAAGGTTAAGATCATATAACACTGGTTGGCTGCTAACTCTCTATCTCCAGTTTTCCAGTTTATCTCGTACGGGACACGATGTAGCGACCCGTGCTTTACATGCCGGGGCAAAAAGGCTTTCTACACTCACAGCCCCACACTAGGATTCCCTGTGTCGTGGGTGCCATGGACACACACATAGACGAATACACAAACACCCAGACCCAGAAACAGAAATCTAAATTCATCATTTAAATATCTGTCTGGCCGGGGATCGAACCCGGGACCCTCTGCGCGTCAGACCGGTATGGTGACCGCTCCGCCACGCGGGTCGTCAAAAGGCTCAGTAGGCAAATGCCATCATTACTGATCGTGGAAGTGAATACCTTTAAATATGTTACGAGTACTTACGATACGCGTTTTCAATTTCTTTTTTATATATATCTATTTGCAACACATAAAATGTCTCAACACCGCTATAATATTTATTGTATGGGTACAACCCTTATGATTTTAGATTTTAGAATATTTTTATGTACTGGGGTACAGGGGCTCTGGCAACGCTTACATAACTGTGCAACATAGCTGTGAATCAAAAAACATTTTTTCATTTTCATAAACTGATCTTACCTCCAAGATTTCGTCACCAACGTTGATAGGCGGGGACGCCTTCGACGCGGATCCCTCAGGGTGCATCCCGCACACGAAGACCGCCATGCGACTCCGGTCCCGGTGGCCAGCCAGACTGAGCCCCAAGCCCCACTTGGGCGCCCGCTCCAGCCGCACCACCACCACACTCTCGCCGAGCGACGCATACTTCTTCTTGATTTTATCTGGAAAGATGTTGCACTTTAGTTGTCTGAAGAAAAGACCAGACCTGTCAGACAAATCAAAGAGATTTGTAAAAATAAATGTGATATCTCCTCTCCGGCATCCCCGAAAGCCGGCTGACTTACTTTCCTTTTTTCTTTTTTTTATAATATAGGAATAGCAGACAAGCATTCCATTTGATGGTAAGTGGCTGCTGCCACTCATAGATATTTGTAACCCGAGATAACATAAGATTCCTTACTGAAGTCGGTAACAGATGGGCGGATACCCTTGAGGACTAAGCTGGAATGCCTCGGAAAAGTATTTCTCCCTTACCACTTCTTTCAAACCAGAACACAGCAAACCTACACAGAATACGTTAACCTACATTCCTTAATACATAACTTTGAAAAATCAGATATGCCTGAATTTGAACCACGGACCCTCAGAATCAGTGTCAGCGTATAACCACCAGGCTATCGCTATAAAATGTTCCCTTTACAAATTCTTTATTACATATGTTAAGCAATAGATATGATATTATTATATCATGCTAGCTGACCCGGCACACGTTGTGTTGCCATAAAAATAAAAAAATGTTATGGGTGAACAACCCTTATCACTTAGGGGTATAAAAAATAGTAGCCGATTCTCAGACCTACTGAATTAAATTTGGTGAAAATCGGCAAAGCCATTTCGGAGGAGTACGGTAACTAACATTGTGACACGAGAATTTTATATATAAGATTATATGATATGAATTATTTTGTAATAACATGTCAAGATATACATTTGTTCCTTATAGTGATAACACAACACTATTTTTAACCGCCTTCCCAAAGGAAAGAGGTTGTACGGCTAGTGTAACCATTAGTTTTATACTAAAAACGAGACATCGCTTTGATTATGTTTTTTAGTAGGGCCGAGGAATATTAATTTTTATTTCGCTAGATATTAGTATGATTGCCACTCAATAATTTAGCGGGCTTGAATACACAAAATAAAAGTTGAGCTTATTTTTATAAACTTCAGCGTAGAGAGCATAGATTAGTAAAGATACTTCGCCGCCATGAAATTGAGTGAAGCCACAAACGGCTTATTAGTAAGTTCTTTTTTGAATTCTTGACAAATAAAAACATTTTTAGAGAAAATTCACGAATAAATAACTGATACTGCGAAATTAACATAATAAATATATAATTATTTCAAATATTTTAGGGACATTTTAGCACGGAGACGTGACAAAACTTTTTTACGCAACTATTTCAATTCTCAAAACTGGGTACATTTTCTTGTTAGGAGTGAGTAATCTTTACTAATCTATGTATTCACCATAGTTTATCATGATCTCGGTTTGGAAAAACGCAATAATTGTGCAACGCAAAGATTTTCTCGCGGACTTTGGACTGAAGAATCGACAAATGGGACAATCCCGTTCAAAATGGAACGTATTTTTTTATTCCTTATACCTATGGTAACAACACTTTGCTTTGGAGAAAAGGGACAATTATGCTGTGTTATTTCAAATATTTTCTCGCACACATCGACAATAGAACTGAAAAAGGGAAGGTCCCGTTGAATACGAGACTCATGGTCACATTACTTGTACCCGTATATTCTCAAAGTTTGTTCCCATCGTGGCTTCAGCGAGATCCTTACAAATGAGATTTGCAGGAAAATAGAATCGTGCCAGTAAAATTGTAGAGCGAATGTAGAGCAAAATAGAGTTCTTGTAAAATGTAGGTTTTGGATGATAACAATACACTTTTGTACCACCATTTTCTTTTCACAATATTTTCTTAAGTAAACTGCTCAAATATTATAATTAAATAGAGTTTTCATGTTAAACTATTTAGTAATGTATGATATCCTTTTTTAGGGTTCTGTAGTCAAATGGTAAAAACCCTATTACTTAGCCTCCGCTGCCTGTCCTACTCTATCTCTAGAACCGTAATAGATAGACATTCAATTTTTACAGAGTATTACGGTGGCCGCCATAACAACAAATGCTAAGAATAATCTTTATATATATATTTCTTATGTGCGTGTGTATGTCACTGAACTCCTCCTAAACGACTGGACTGATTTTGATGAAATTTGTTGTGGGTATTCGAGGGGATTTGAGAATGGTTCAGATTCACAATTTAGTCCGTGGGAAAAGGTTTTTTTTATTAATTTTTAATTCGTAAGTAGTTGTTGATTTTGGAATGTTTCACATTGGATTCGACAGACTTCGCTACCATCGCAGTTTCAAGTATTCTATCTATTTTTCAAACCCGTTAATGATAAGGGTTGTTCACCCTTAACATTTTTTTATTTATATGGCAACACAACGATTGCCGGGTCAGGTAGTACATTGTAATTTCAAGTGTCTATCTATTACGGTTCATGAGATAGAGTAGGACAGACAGCGGAGGCTTAGTAATAGGGTTCCATTTTTACCCTTTAGGTTCAGGAGGCCTACCACCATCTTTTAAAAACCATCATAGTTCAGGAAAGTTTTATTTCCTCCTTAAAACAGTAAAATACTCCGTCATACACAGTTGAACAAATTTAAACCCGTATTAATTTTTCGCTTATCCATTGTATAAAACCAACTGAAATTGTCATATTTTGCTGAAAAAATTAAATTTCCTGCAAAAAAGTAAAAGTATGATTAAAATAATATTGTTTTAAGAGATGGTAGTAGCCCCCCAGAACCCAAAGGCTTGAAAATAACTGGAATATCACTATTTTTCGAAAAATAGCGATTCAAAAACTGTAATATCATTAAAAGTTTTCAACAACAAAAATTATAAAATAAAATTGAAACGTCTGTCTGTAATGTCTAAACAACTGTCATTTTATAAACTCATTTCTTAGTGCAAAAAATAAAATCGGTTTTTATTTTGATTGTCAGTCATTTTGTTATGGATACATCTAAATTTACGGCACACCTATTTCTGCCATATAACAGCAGTGTTAAGCGCTGCTGTGTTCTGGTTTGAAGGGTGTGGTAAGGGAGACGTACTTATCCGAGGCGGTCCAGCTTAGTCCTCAGGGATAGCAACGAATTGGTAGCCGACGTCAGGTAGGGCTCTAATCTTATCTGGGTTTGATTACAGCTGTCCATGGACAATAAAATTATTTTATAGAAATAGCACGTAATCTGGTATACATTCAACCTGACTTATCAGCTGCCATCCTGAACATAAAGTCCTACATAACGTCGGCCACTGTATCGCCGCCACCCCTGGGGACTAAATTGAGACGCCTCGGATAAGTATGTCTCTTACCACACCCTTCAAACTAGAACACGTGTGGCGATGGAGCCGCCGGCGTCGAACCACAAAGGATCTTAACACTCGTTTATATAGAAATACTAGTAGTAGTGCCCGCGGCTTCGCCCGCGTTTAAAAAAAATAATATGACATACATAAAACAGAAAATCGACTTTTTGGTCCAAAAGATCGCCATCCCTAGTTCCCGTTGAATTTCCGGGATAAAAACTATCCTATGTCCTTTCTCGGGGCTCAGACTATCTTTGTACAAAATTTCATTAAAATCGGTTCAGTGGTTTAGGCGTGAAGAAAAGACAAACAGACAGACAGACAGGCAGACAGAGTTACTTTCGGATTTATAATATTAGTAAGGAAGTAAGGATTTCACTAAGTCACCCTGAACAACAAAATATCTTAAAAACAGTCACCAACATCACAAATCAGTTTTTCACATCATTTACGTATAGCAATCAAACCTTATAAAGTCAATAGTGAGTACACTTGACCCAGTAACGTGTTGGCGATACAGGGAAATTCCAACAATGAGCACAGACTCAAAATAAATCTATATTAAAATTAAACTATAGTTTAAACTAAAATCCACGATAAAATCGCACAAAGAACATCCTTCCACACCTTTCAGCCAGAACACAAGCGCGATGCCCGGATCGGGCTCTGCCCTGGGGGAGCATTCGCTCCTCCCACAACATCTGGTGAATACGACGGTGTGCGACCACACATACCGCCGTCCTTCCCGGGGTAGCATACTGGACGGTTCGAGCTCCCACTCTTGCCGCCCGCAACCCCAGAAGCTCCTTTTAGTCGCCTCTTACGACAGGCAGGGGATACCGCAGCCCCATTCTAGTCCCGGAACTACAGGGACATAATTTATGTAACCTAAATAATATTTGGCAAATTTTGAAATAAATTTTATCAAAAATATTACGACGAAATTCTCTTAACTGTTTTGATCATTGAAACAATAAGACCTTTGAGATCTCTTAAGCATTATTATTTTATGTTTCGTAAATTATTTCCAAATCTATTCAAACTCAAGCCGAAAATAACAAAATAAAATAGAGGCAGCCATTCGCACCGACACAATTATACTCCGCCGGTACTTATTCGACCTTTATTTGTTTACAAACAATGTGTAAATCATTACAGGCCGGCAATAGGCAGTTTCGTATATAGACACCTCTCTATAGTATATAGGAAACTGTATAAAGAGGTCTTATTGTATTTAAATGGAGAAATGTGCGGTAAATTTTAGAAATTATGCTTCAAGTTACATTGTGCAAGTAGTAAAAGAGCTTGCAGTCCTGATGGTAAGTGACTACTGCCACCGATGGACATCTGTAATCAAACCCAGATAGAATTGGAGTCCTACTCGATGTCACAAATGCGTTGTACCCATCAGGACTAACTTGAAATGCCTCGTAAGTGTTCATTACCACATATGTAATCCACCCGATGATAAGCCAGTAGCCATTGTCGCCGATGGAGATCAGTAATCAACGCAAGATGTTTAGAAGGAGTTCTATATGTGTATAGTCTTTGGTTTTGTCTTTGACTTTTAAAAATAATATATTGATTTTTTTTTGTTTTAAGAGTTCGAAATAAAAATGGATTCAGCGACAGTTTGACATGTCATCCCCAACACAAGATAAGATTCGATGGCTATGGCCAAAGATGCGTCGCTACCTTTAAATACTAAGTTGTAATGCCTCGTATAAAAATATATTTATCCCGTACACAGCCATCAATCAGAACACAGCAGCGCTTAGCACTGCTATTATAAGACAGAAATAGGTGTTGCGGTGGTGTATCCGGAGTCAAGGCAAAGGATTCTACAACATTAAAATCCATTATCAAGAATCCTGTAAAGAACGGAAAACCTTCATAAAAAAGAGGCGACTTCATTATGATATCTTATAGTCCTTAAAGTTCATATCTGTAAGAAACACGATAATTTCCAACTTACAAACTCGGTAACTAATACTTTAATTCAGCGCAATCTTTGCTCAAGTTATCTGGGTCAGTTGTTCTCAAAGTGTACCTAGTTGCTTGGCGCAGTTGCCGGAGCACTCAGTTCTAATATGCTTACGATATTGGTCGGCCAAGTTGAGCGATTTCGAAGTTAGATCATTGTAGAGTGTCATATTCATTTCCTTACGTACCTAATTTTAAGTAATAGTAGGTTCTTTACGGAACTCAATTATTTTTACCCTACCAGTACCCTTAGTATGAGTTTTTACTTTTTTACAAAATGACTGTTTTTGTATTTGTTTACGTATTTCCCATATATTTTCAGTCAGTTCTGATACAGTCCGCTGGGGGCGCTGATTGGAAATGTATGGACGAATACGTAAACAAATACAAAAACAGTCATTTTTGTGAAAAACGTAAAAACTCATACTAAGGTTACAGGTCAGAAGGAGAGTTATGTTTTTGGAGCGTCTAAAGAGGACATACGTAAGTTAGTAATTAACTTTAGAATAGTTGTTATATTTTTATCATATTTTATAAAATTAATTGGATTTATAAACGAGGGCTCTTAAGGGCCTTACGGTAGGAGTTGAATGGTAAAAATCGTCACGTAAGGAAAAAGTGATTTACCCTCTTCATGAGTCATTTCTCTCCCCCTCCCTGTCTTATGCGCATATGTGTGCATGTAAATATCAAACGTACAAACAATCGTATATATAAAATTCATATTTTCCTTTAAAAATGTGGCAACTCTTTTCCTAATGGGGGTTACCGAACACACTAATCCTAACTAATAATATCATGAATTCGAATGTGCGTTTTTTGCTTGCTACACTTTCACGCCTTAACTTAAACCTACCTACTGTCATGAAATTTTGTACACACGTTTTCAAAAGTTCAGAAAAGGACTCAGCAGAAAAGGTACCTTTCCCGACGGAGAAATAAAAATATGAAATTTGCTTTATGACTCATTAGGGGGTGGTAAATAATATAACAAATCGAATTAGACAGACAACAGTCCGCCGTACATTACTGTCCAACTTTCAAAGTTACGTCAAACTTCACAAGTTATATAGGTCAGTTGTTCCCAAAGTGTGCCACCGCTTGGCACTGTTGCCAAACCACTTTGTTTTATTACAGTTTTTATTTCTAACCAACTTTGGGCTTATATGTAAGGATCCTTACAAGTCATAGCCTAGATTTTTCATCGAAAGGGGTTGAAGTCTGATCCAGATGTTATGTAACGTCTCCATCTGAAATATGTAGAATATTTTGTGGTTCGACTCCGGCGGCAACACCGCCACACCTATTTCTGCCTAATAACAGCAGTATTAAGCACTGCTGTGTTATGGTCTGAAGGGTGTCGTTATGGCGACATACTTTGCCGAGGCATTCCAGCTTAGTCCGCAGGATTAGCGGCGCATTCGTGGCCGATCTCAGGTAGGAAACAAATCTTATCTGGGGTTGATTACATATGTCCATAGGCGGCACTTACCATCAGGTGGACTGCATGCTCGTCTGCAACTCTTATATTATAAAAATATTACAAGCTGATACTTCGATCTTTTTTTTATAATATACGAGTAGCAGACGAGCATGCAGTCCACCTGATGCTAAGTGGCTACTGCCACCCATGGACATCTGTAATCAACCCCAGATAGGATTAGATATTCCTACCTGAGGTCGGCCACAGATGCGCCGCTACCCCTGAGGACAAAGCTGGAACGCCTCGGAAAAGACCTTATAAAAAAAAGTTTATAGAATCCTATTTTTAAGAATCTTCAAAATAATATCACATATTATAATCATAAGAGAAACCACACACAAGTATGGCGGGGTGGAATGATAATGTCATTATCAATTTGGGTTCCGTTTATTTGATTTGTATGTACGCAAACCGCATATCTAAAGAGGTTATTCGTACGTTGTAGTATTGAATAGAAAGATCTGGCTTGTGTAAGATATAACTTGTTCCAATATAGAAAGTTGTCCAAAATGGCCACTTTTACATCTTTTTCTGTATTAAAGAAAGAGAGGTAAATATACATGTTATTTTATATTACAATCTCTATTGGAACGGGTTATATAAATATCTTAACGTCATTAAGTGTTCATAACTGTTTTTATGACATTGAAATAACAAATGGGTATGCAGTCCATCTGATGGTAAGTGGCTACTGCCGCCCATGGACATCTGTAATAAACCCCAGATAGGATTAGATATTCCTACCTGAGGTCGGCCACAGATGCGCCGCTACCCCTGCGGACTAAGCTGGAACGCCTCGGAAAAGTCTGTCTCCCTTACTACACCCTTCAAACTGGAACACAGCAGCGCCTAACACTGCGGTTATTAGGTAGAAATAGGTGTGGCGGTGGTGCCGCCGGAGTCGAACCACAAAGGGTTCTACCACCTTCAAACTACGCTACTGCCGCCCATGGACATTTGTAACCAACTTCATATAGAACAAGGGGTTCCACCTAAAGTTGGTCACAGTTACGATGGCACTCCTAAAGACTAAGATGGTATCCTAAGTCCTCCTTTCTGTTTGACGACCCGCGTGGCGGAGCGGTCACCATACTGGTCTGACGCGCAAAGGGCCCCGGGTTCGATCCCCGGCTAGACAGATATCTAAATGATGAATTTACATTTCTCTTTCTGGGTCTGGCTGTTTGTGTATTTGTCTATGTGTGTGTCTATTGCACCCACGACACAGGGAATCCTAGTGTGGATTTTTTTAAGGCGTAGTTTGATTGTGGATAGCCTTATTACAAGAAGTATTCTTCAATATACTTAATATATTTTCAAAATTACGTCATAATAACAATTCGCTGAAAACTTCTTAGTAAGTAAGTAGTATCTCAATTCATGTCTAAATGTGAAGGCTAAACTAAATCCGCCATAAAAACTTTATGACGTCATAAACTGTCAGTGACTTTAAGGATTAAGTAGATAAACGTTTAATTCATTTGCATATAAATCAGCACGGTTTCCTTTACAATTCGATGAAATTAAATTAATTTAGTTTGTGTACGCCTAATGTCTGTCATGCAAACTACAGTGCACCGGAGAGATCTACCTGTTCAGGTATATCTGCACAGGTACACCGGACTGTGTGTGGGAATAGACCTGTACAGGCGACCGGCGTAAGATCAAAAATCGATTCTTACTTGTGTTGATGTAAATCACTATGTACGCCGTTACCCCTTTTTTTTCGTGGGGATACCCTTCATGGGTTCCTCTCGGCTGCGGGGGCAGTGGAGAGGATATGCCGGACTCTTACCGGCTAAAACCCCACGGTGTTCCTCTGAACGCTCTTTGTCGGGACCACGGGTACGCTAATAGCACTCGTCCGCGGTCACGCCGTTACCTCTGAGGACTAAGCTAGAACGCTTCGAAAAAGTATGTCTCCCTTACCACACCACTTCAAACCAGAACATAGCAGCACTTAACACTGCTGTTATTGGCAGAAATAGGTATGGCAGGTTACCGCCGGAGTCGAATCACAGAGGGCTCTACCATCCGCAACAGTATCAGTATCTGTCACGATTGATCATTGGCTACTATTTACTAAAATCCTTAATAACTTGACCGTCCAAACAATTTAAAATTTAATTCACCATCCAAAATCTTTCCCGGCAATATCCATTACAATGTTGATGGATTAAATTGAAATCTTAATCTCTACCGTATCGATTACATTTTCATAGTTGGCTCGCTTCCAAAGCTTATTATGTATATTCTGAGAAAAATCAATTCCACTATCTCTTTATGGTATTTGTGTCACAGTCATCTATCTTCTTTGAGACCACTGGTATATAGGTCTCGCTAAATTGCCGTCTTCTTTTATGCTATTAGAATACAAAGCTTTACTGTTATGCTCTAACATAGAGTACATCAGGGTAGAGCCCGACGTGGCAAGATGCTTAGAGGACTCCGCTTGTGTTCCTTTGGAGATCACAGAGTCCTCAGCGCAGCGTCGAGTACGGTTACAGGGGGGATTTTAGTGCGGTAAAAATCCCACATAACCCCATATCGCTCTCATGGCATCGGGTACCTTTTAAAGGTGTCCCCATCGTTAACAAAAAAAGGTAACATAGACATCAGTCTATGTTGATTACAGATGTCCTTGGGCGGCAGTAGCCATTTATCATCAGATGGACTGCATGCTCGTCTGTTACTACTATATTATAAAAAAAGAACACAAAGGTAGAATAGATCTCTCCGACCATCTGGTCCTCGTTATCTTCTGCAATACTGATGTACTATTTATTTATAACATAGAAGTAGCATACGAGTCCACCTGATGGTAAGTGGCTTCTGTTCCCCATGGACACCCACAGGTGATCACAATCAACAGCAATAAAATTAGATTCCTACCCGAGGATGGACATAAATGTATTGCAGCCCCTGACAGTTAGGTTAGAACGCCTTCATTAAGTAAATCTCCCTTACCACCCCCTTTTAAAGCGGAACACAGTAGCGCTTTAGTAGGTGTCACGGTGGTGCCGCCGGACTCGAACCACAAAGGGTTCTACCACCTTTACTTTTTAAGTTGGCGATACTCCATGCGGTCTTCTGGTCCACAGTTGTTTATGTTGTCGCTTCAAACAGTCCTATACCCTCTGATTTCAATGGTTTCCGACTATCTATTTCAGTCCCATTCCAGTCCATCTGGGCTGAATTACCTTTTATCCTTTGGCTACGTCACCAATCAAAAACTTCTTCTTCATCCATTTTCGGTCTTACGCGTAATATGATCAGCCGATTGGCACTTAACCCTGCTAATTCTGAGTGTTATGTCAGTAAGCTCACTTTGTCTACAAATGTCATCATTTCGAATTTTGTCGCACAGCAAAATGTCAAGCATAACACTCAGCATCGCTTGTTAAGTGACTAAGCTTTTGAAAATGGCTTAAAGAAAAACTACATCTTGACATCGTTAAGGTTTATCTTAAATGTTTATGAGCATTCGTTTCACGGCCCACGTTGTGTAAATGATAAATTTAGATTACTGTTTTGGGTTTGGATGTTTCTGTATTTGTTTTTGTGTGTGTTCATGGCACCCACGTCACAGGATAAATCCTAGAATGGAGCTATGAGTGTAGAAAGCGTTATTTATTGTTTATTTATTTTCATCCGAGTCAATAAGGATTTGTGGATCAGGTCGCAAACATGAGCTACGATGATCTACGACACTAAAAATGCGATTTGAAGTCAAAGTAAGTGATAAAATAAAATCTCAATTAGAAGACCATATACAAGTTCAGGAAAATGACTTATTGACTAAGATTCACGTGTGGGTGCCATGAACACACGCATAGATATTTTCTTCCATCCACATCCAGACACAGAAAAGAATATAAATCCGTAATTTATGTATCTGCCTAACCGGGGATTAAACCCGGAACTCTACGCATCCAACCAGACTACTCCACCACGCGGATCGTCGAAATGAGTCGTAATTAACTCATCGATTAATTATCTCAACGGAAGCCATTAATTATAAATAAAAATAGAATTTGGATAGCAACTTCCTTTTATAAATCAGAGCTGAATGAATCTTAAATTTTCTATTCATTTTTTGTGAAGAACGGATTATAAATTCAACGGATTATAAATTCAAACTGAAAGGTAGAACTTGTACAGTTTGACTAGGGAGGTACCACTGTCACACCTATTTTTAGCGGCAATTCTGAGTTTCGGTGGAAAGTTGTGAACATCTGTAATCAACCCCAAATAAGATTATGTTCCTACTAGAGATTGGACGCAAATGCGTTTCTACCCCTGAACTCTAATTTGGAACGCTTCGGATAAGTATGTCTCTCTACCACACCCTTCAAACCAGAACTCAGTAGCTAACACTGCTGTTATTCGGCAAAAATAGGTGTGGCGGCTGCCTCTGGAGTAGAAACACAAAATCTTCAAATATGATCAGATATTAAGGTATAGGTTAGTTAATTGTATCTAAAAGAAATACACTACTAGTAATATATAATGACGACATAGACAAATACACAAACACCCAGACCCAGAAACAGAAATGTAAATTCATCATTTAGATATCTGTCTAGCCGGAGATAGAACCCGGGACTCTTTGGTTAGGTAATTGTATCTAAAAGAAATACACTACTAGTAATATATAATGACGACCTGCGTGGCGGAGCGGTCACCAAAGCGGTCTGATGTGCAAAGGGTTCCGGGTTCGATCCCGGCCAGACAGATACCTAAATGATGAATTTAGACTCATGATTGGTGGGGCTGTGAATTTAGAAAGCTACTATTTAATATCTATAGAATCAAAAAAAAATAAAGGCTATCTACACTCACAGCACCTCACTAGGATTCCCTGTGTCGTGGGTACCCTGGACACACACATAGACAGATATACAAACACTCAGACCCAGGAAGAGAAATCTAAATATGTAAAATATCTAGATTATTATAGATAAATAATTATAATATTTTTTTTATGCAATTTTCTATTTGTGTTCATTTTATATTTTTTGCCTAATAAACTATTTTCTTTCTTTCTTTCTATATCTGTCTGGCCGGGGATCGAACCAGGAAGCCTCGTCATACCGGTATGGTGACCACTCCGCCACGCAATTCATCAATTTTAGTACAACTAGAGTACTAGAAATACCGAAATAGTCGGGGAATTTTACTTCTAATCAAGTAATTTTATAGTGCATCCCAAATTAGCCTCATACTAGCTGCCCTATATTAATTATCTGATTAGCACTAAGCTTATTTGCGTCAGGTCAATAGTGCTGGCCTTAAAACCTCAATCGTGGCCGACCGTGGTATTGGACGACAATTAGCGGTGCCAATGTTTGTTAAGTTAGATGTTAAGTGGATTGCGTCATAAATTGCGTCTGAGCTACGGAATTAGGGCTACGGTATCCTCTGCCTGTCGTAAAAGGCGACTAAAAGGGGGCTTTCGGGATTGCGGCAAGAGTGGGAGCTCAAACCGTCCGGTAAGCAACCCCGGGAAGAACGATGGTATGTGTGACTTCATACCGTTGTACGCTCCACAAGGAGTGGCGAGCTTCATGATCATCTGGGCGGAGCCCGACGGGGCAACGCGCTAAGAGGATTCCGGTTACGTCCCTTTTGAGATCCCGGAATCCTCTACGCAGCGCCGAAGATGGTCACCGGGGAAGTTTTAGTGCGGTAAAAGTCCCACATAACCCGTCCTCGCTCCCACGGCGACGGGTACCTTTTGAAGGTTTCCCCCTCGTAAAAAAATGTACTGGCCTTATAACCTCAATCGTGGCAAACCATGGTATTGGAAGACAATTAACGGTACCAATGTTTGTTAAGTAGGATGTTAAGTGGATTGCATCATAAATTGCGTCTGAAATACGGAATTAGGTGTGAAGAAAATCTTAGAGTAGAGTAAAGTTTAGTTATCTAAATTAAAATGTAAATATTATGTTTCTATCTTTGGATAATCACGTGGATCTTTTTTCTCTGACCTGGACACATCTAGAAAAATAAATTATTATATATTAGAATAAGTCACTATTCATTATTTATGTATTAAAACTATTAATTCACATCTACACAATTAACATCGACTGAAATAATGCATATTAGTCACGTATGCCGCTTGTCAACCTCGTGCATTCGTGCATAGAAAAACATAGGTAATGAGCTCGATATGCGTGTAAAATATTTCATTGGGATTGACCACGGTTTAATGCAATACGACAACTTCAATGAGTCCACATGTTTTCGAACAAAACATTGTCATGAATTAGAAAACGCACTCAACTTGCCGGCCGCGTGCACTTGGGTGACAATAGTTTACGTGCCATAGCGCATTAGTGAAGTGTCCAACTTCAATTTCGAGTGTGCGTTCGTCCAATTGTAGTGCAATCGTGCACAGATAAACGCATAATAATTATGAAACGTTTGAAACAGAAAAGAGTGTTTATCCATGTCTCATCTAACAAATATAGATAATATAACAAAGTAACTGTATTATACGGCAAATTTGAATAAATTGTCCCGTTTTATTTAATAAAATTGTGCTATGGAATTTCGTTGCTTCTTTGCCATAACGAACACTTTGCGTATAATATTTATTACTTTGCGAATATTTTTGACTTTTGAAAATTACCATGTCAAAATAAGCTTGTGAATTAAAACATATATTTATACGGTTGCTCTCGATTTGATGGACTCATGACCTGAAGACAGCGAAGAATCTTTGTATTGGAAAACCTCAGGCCCTATTGACACGTCAATTGGGGATATTTAATAACACACTTGTAACTATTTACCAAGTTCTAGTTCGGGCTCGCCGTCCTCGGAGATGGTCTCCATACCGCGCTCGCATGGCTCGAGGTCGCGCGGGAGCGTGCACCGCGCGCGCGCCGCACGCCGCGCGCACTCCGCGCACCCCGCACTCAACTTGCCGGTGGCGTGCACTTGGGTGAAACACTATACCCTTGTTTGTTACCCGACTTCGATTTGGTGATGCACTTTCATTCAATTTTATTTGTCAACCACGTGCACTGGTATAAAAACACGCCGTGCGACAGTTGCACTGACGGCGCGTTAGTCACTTATCCTACTTTGGATTTGTCAGATTATGCACTCGAAATACCTCATTAAAACGTTCCCTAAATCTATTTTCAGTTTGCCTATTGCGTCGATGACACTGGCGTTTACTACAGCGTTAGTCAACTATCCGAATTCGATTTGGATCGATTGTTGCACGTTAAATTTTAGCTTGTGGGCCGCAAGCACTGATTTAATAACACTTGTATACCGCCACTATACGTTAGTCAACTATCCGACTTAATTTGGCGTTGCACGTTGTTTTTGCCGGTCGTGTGCTCCCGGGTGATAACACGTCGTTTAACTACACTTAAACTTAGTGACCGGTTAGTCAAATACCCAACTTTTGTTTTGGCGTTTTAAGTACATTCAATTTGTGGACCGCATACACTTTAACACTTGTAACAGCTTTAGGACACGTTAGTCAACTATCCCACCTCGATCTGATGTTTCATACTCATCACTTTTAACACATTGTCCAAAGTAGTATCTCTACACGCATTAATTTAATGTAAATTGGCTAACTATCGAAAGTCAGTTAATAATACCATTATTTTTTATAAATATTATAGAGTTTGAACTACGGCAATAATGAAATGCACAAATAAATTAAGTTGTCACTCGATATGAACATCATTATAAATCTAATACATTAGAACTTATCTGTGTAAAATAAAAAATATAAGTAGCTATAAAAACATATAAAAATGTATAATTAGTCATCTACAAGTTAAATATATAAATCAGTGTTATAAATATAAAAATATATTTTTATTCTAAAATTATGATGATGATTTATATAGATACTTATTAAAAGAGTTCATATAAATTCGTTTTTGAATATTTTATAAAATAACCGATAATTGTTGCATTAAAACTTATCAGTAGTCGGCGATCATCTTTTGGTAGGGCTGTTCTATTTATAACTGGTTGCAGATGCCCATAAGTGGTATTCACCACTTGAAATGAGAGGAATTTTATCCTCATTGGTTTATTAATACAACATAAAATTATAATATGTATCATTATAATGTGTATTGATTTTGTTGAAATTTCTTGTAAATTATCATGAAACAGCGTAAATATGGGAGAAAATTCGCTGCACAATATTATGTTATTTATTCTTAAGTGTGTTTGTTTATGTGTTCATACAACACCCGTTTTCACCTACGATTATTTACTTTCTAGAGGAACTTTGATCGTATATGGTAAACCTTTCTTAAAATATTATTTTTTTACAATATAGAAGTAGTGGACGGGCATGTAATCCACCTGATGGTAATTAGTTACTGTCGCCCATTGGCATCTGTAATCAACCACAGATAAGATTACATTCCTACCCGAAGTCGATAACAGATGCTCCTTTGAGATGGAATGCCTCGAAAAAGTATGTCTCCCTTACCACACCTTTCAAACCAGTACATAGCTGCGCTTAACACTGCTGTTATTAGACAGAAATAGGAGTGGCGCTGGTGCCACCGGAGCCCAAGTATAGAGGGTTCTACCACCTTCAAAAATATAAAAACAAATCTGACAAGAAAACACTTGTAGCCAAGTTGGTGAAAAAATAGGTGAGACACCGATCTAGGTCTTCAGTTAGGTACACAGTTCAAAGTAAAACGACACCAGTACCCTTAGTATGATAGTATTATAAAACGTAAAAACTCATACTAAGGTTACAGGGAAATCTGCTAAAGAACTTGAAGAAAAACATGCGTAGGCGAACACACTCTATTTATAACGTGGCTTCTGAACCGTCGCATCCCGTTTATAAAGATGCAAATACAACCTACTTTACTACTGACTTGTTTTAAAATTTTTTAGAGTTCCCCGAACGAATAATCAAAAAACAGAACCTTTATAGGATCACTTATCCGTCACAGACACTTTACTTAGAAACTATTGGGCCAAATGAGTTGAAATTCATATTCCTTTATGTGACCCGAAGATGACGTTATAACGCAATCAACTGAATTTTGAAATGGGGGTAAATTTTGAGGGTAAAATAAAAAAAGTATTGTAAACTGCATCGTGTGGCATATCAAATGAAAGGGCCTGTTATGGAGATTTCAAACAAGCTGATAAAATCGTAGTAAAAACCATATGTGGAAAGGCTTCCAGTCAATTTGATGAAAACGATAAAATTATTTAACTTAGACAGCGTTTCAAGTAATTTAGCTAGAAGATTCAAAGTAAGACGACACCAGGAAAAACTCTTAAAGAAAAACATGCGTAGGCGAAGATACTCTCTATTTATAGACGTGGCTTCTGAACCGTCGCATCCCGTTTATAAAGAAGATGCAAATGCAACCTACTTTACTATAGCCTTGTTTTATAATGTTTTGAATACCAAGTGTTTTGTGTGTGCGCGTAAAGACGTTTATACGGATGAAGATTTTCCTTTACATTGTTTGTTTTTACAATTATTATATTAAATGTATATAAATAGGGTTCCGTAATACTAAGTCTCCGTTGTGTGTCCATTTGTCGATCTATCTGTCTATCAAAGGGCTATATCTCTTGAATATAAAGAAAGATAGAAACTTGAAATGTTTATAGATAATATATAATAATCACTATAACAACAAATAATAAAAATCTAAGTTTATTGTTATACCTAACCGTAATGCAGGTGGGCTACCTGGTGGAAAGCAGTCATCGTCGCCTATAGATCTGCAACACCAGAGGAGTCTTTTTTGTACCTTTCTTGAAGAGCCCCATGTCACAGCGCATATACGTATATAACATTTCCTATGCTAATTTCTACTATTAAACTTATAGCTACCTGCGAGTCTATGTGTCTAATAGAACAATGCTATGCCATCAAAAACAAAACTTGTAAAAATGCCAAGTCTCAAAACTTAATTCTTCTCCCGTAAAAAGTTGTGAGCTTCATGTAATACCAAGTCGATTAATTTATTTAGTCCCTACTTAAGGGACCTTCTATATAATTATATATAAACATAGTTTAAAATAATATGTTACTTGTGTGATGCGATTGATGCGATGAAAACGCAACTTATAGCTACCTTCGAGTCTAACTTTATTTAATTCACTATGTGTCTAATAGAACAATGCTATCAAGGCAAGTCACAGATGGGACACGACACAGTAATTTACAGGCAGAACCGAGACACTAACTACACCGTCTCAAGTTATCATGCAATTATGTAAATACGGGTATTACACTTCGGCGCTTTGTACCGTCGGAAAATTAGTTATGGAGCTTCTTTTTCACAATGTCACTTTGAAGCCTCTTTACAGAGATTTTGGAGGACATTGTTGTAATATTAGAAAAAGAAATGATGTTTTTGAAAGGTACTTTGTGGTTGGATTCCGGAGTCACTACAATATTTATTTCTGCGCTACTACTATTAAGCGCTGTTGTGTTCTGGTTTGAAGGAGTTGGAAGGAAGACATACATATCCAAGTTGTTCAAACTTAGTTGAAAAGGATCAGTTAAGCATGTCTCCCTTTACATATTTCTCAAATCAGAAAGCAGCGCTTAACACTGCTGTAATGGACATCTGTAATCAACCTCAGACAGGATTAGATATTTCTACCTGAGGTCGGCCACAGATGCGCTGCTACCCCTGAGGACTAAACTGGAACGCCTCGGAAAAGTCTGTCTCCCTTACCACACCCTTTAAACTGGAACACAGCAGCGCCTAACACTGCTGTTATTAGGTAGAAAAAGGTGGGCGGTGGTGCCGCCGGAGTCGAACCACAAAGGGTTCTACCACCATCAACTGTTAGTGGTGCCATCAGATTCGAACCAAAAAGGAATCATATAAATTTTTACCGAACTACATCCTACCAATATGGTGCACTGCATTATGTATTCCCATTCTAGGAGATACGAGCCATGCAGAACAACAACGTTTTAAGTGGAACCACAAGGCTAAATAAAAACGAAAATAGTTTTATAATCTCCACATTTTCGCACGAAACATGCATTTTATCTCGAGATTTCCGGCTTAGAAATTGTTGATGTGTGTGTATTTTGCAAACATTTACCGCTCCATTTAGCTAAGTGCAGTGCTATCCATTTTTCATTATAAAATGATAGAGATTATGTCGTTTTAATGACGCGAACGATGTTAATACGTTTAGGAAAGCTGCAACGGTTTTTATGTCCCACTGCTGGGCACGGGACTGCTGGATACTCTTTCTAAAGCTGGGGGTGGCCTATTTATAATACAGCCGCCCATGGACCCAACCTATCTATCCTATTAACCCCAGATAGGATTAGATATTCCTACCTGAGGTCGACCACAGATGTGCCACTACCCCTGAGGACTAAGCTGGAAGGCCTCGGAAAAGTATGCCTCATTTACCACACCCTTCAAACCAGAACACAGCAGCGCTTAGCACTGCTATTATTAGGCAGAAATAGGTGTGGCGGTGGTGCCACCAGAGTCGAACCACAAACGGTTCTACCACCTTCAATAAAATATTTCTACATAAGAAAATTGTACATTTGTTTAAAAGAAAAATATCCTGTAGTAAATACGATGCGTAGTTAAATAGCCATTTTGAAATTCTATTGCCCGTTGCTCTGTTATGCTTTTGAAAGTCAAATTTTCGTTTGCGAAACATGAATTTGAAAAGGGTTTATCATTTAAGAGGCATGTAAGAAATATATGTATTCATATATTTCTATGTATAGTGTGTTTTCACTGCTATACATGACGTATCAATAAATTATTATAATATGCATATTTTATTAATATAAATATTTTTATTAAGTATACATATTTTCATGTGAAATTGAAGAAGTGCTAAGGACTAAGTTGGAGCATTGGTAATTATGTCTCTCTTACTCCTACATAATACTTATAGCTATGAAGGTGGTAGAACCCTTTGTGGTTCGACTCCGGCGGCACCACCGCCACACCTATTTCTACCTAATAACTGCAGTGTTAGGCGCTGCTGTGTTCCGGTTTGAAGGGTGTGGTAAGGGAGAAAGACTTTTCCGAGGCGTTCCACCTTAGTCCTCAGGGGTAGCGGCGCATCTGTGGCCGTCCTTAGGTAGGAATATCTAATCGTATCTGGGGTTTATTACAGATGTCCATGGGCGGCAGTAGCCACTTACCATCAGGTGGACTGCATGCTCGTCTGCTACTCTTATATTATATAAAAAAAAAACTCCCTTCAATGCAGAAAACAGCATCGCTTAACACTGCTGTTATTAGGCAGAAATCGATGTGGCGGTGGTGCTGCCGGTGTCAAACCAGCAAACGTTCTACTACCTTCATAGCTATAAGTATTATGTTTTTTTTTTCACATGTATTTTACTAGTGCACAATATTCTAAATATCAATTCGAAACCAAAGCCACCGACCCAAAACGGTCCGGTACCTTTATCTTTTCTGCCAACGTATTTATCTTTTCTACCAATAATCTAGTTATCTTTTATCTTTTCTGCCGACAGTACCTACACATTAAGCTCGTTCTCGCCTCAGAAGTCAAAACTAATGCCCCGTCACGTGATTTCAGGATCCCGGACTGTTTTCGGAGAAATCAAATTTATAGCCACCCTCGTCCTCAGATATCGTCAGGGAAATTAAATTTGTCAGGATAGTATTTTAATGAATAAAATATTCTGAAAGGAGCGTTTTTAAATAATTGGCAAAGTGTGAGCCGAACTCACAAATGAGGGTTCTGTACCACCAAATTTAATTTTTTTATTGTTATTATTTGTTAATTGTGAAAATTCGACATAAGTTCAATGGATAGAAAAATTGCAGTATTCTATATGACGACCCCTATTTATTTTCAAGCTTGTTTATTTTAGTATTTGTTATTACACCGGACACGGTAATACATTATTGCAACTCTGCCCTCTAATACTCTGTAAATTTCAAGCTTTTCAAGCTTCTATCTATTACGGGTTTTTACACTTTGGGCACGGAACCCTAATAAAACAAGCAAAATAAGTGTTAATTATTTAAGTAACAACATTTTACTTTATTTAATCATAATCATTTTTATATAAGTCCATTTGAAGTACCAATTTTAAAGTCTCTCTCTGTTATTATTTTCTAAGCTTATATTTAATTTAAAATAAAACGTATTTATTTTGTGTAGGTGTAATGGAGTATATAAAGCCGTGATAGCCTAGTGGTTAAGAAACTCGGCCTCTCGATCGAGGGGTCCGAGGTTCAAATCCCAGGCACGCACCTCTGATTGTTCAAAGTTATGTGCGTATTAGAAATTAATTATCACTTGCTAAACGGTGAAGGAAATCATCGTGAGGAAACCTGCATACCTGAGAGACTTAAAAAAAAACATCTCAAAGATATGTGAAGTCTACCAATACGCACTTGGCAAGTGGGTACAATATTTTTCTTTCACTATAACCATATCTTTCCCCAATAACAGCAGTGTTGAGCGCTACTGTACCCTTAGTATGAGTTTTTAAGTGTTTACAAAAATAACTGTTCTTGTATTTGTTTACGTATTTCCCATACATTTCCAATCAGTTCTGATACATTCCGCTAGGGGCGCTGATTGGAATTGTATAGGCAAATACGTAAATAAATACAAAAACAGTATTTTTGGAAAAACGTAAAAACTCATACTAAGGGTAGTGTTTTCAAGGGTGTGGTGAAAGAGACATACTTATCCGAGGCAATATAACTTAGTCCTCAGGGGTAATAACGCATCTTCTGCCAATCTCAGGCAGGAATCTAATCTTATCGGGCGTTCATTACACATGTCCATGGGCGGCAGTAGCCATTTACCATCAGGCGGACTGCATGCTTGTCTGCTACTCCTATATTATAAAAATCTAAAGATAGACTCGTGCCCAGTGAGACATAATGGTTTGATGGCGGTACGCACGATAGATTGAGTATTAACAACGTCTTGTCGCAACTCAGATCGCCCCAAATTCAGGATTGGAGATTGAGGATGTCGTAACTATAAATTGTCGGCCATTCTCGCCTTGTCGCTATTGTATCGCGATCTATTCTATTACAGATAAATTGGGCTCAATGATACGCCGGTCCCGGAGGAAATACTTATAGCGATTCAACTTGGTACTGTAAATGGTTAACCTATTCCAAAGAAATAAAGAAAGAAACAAAATCTGTATTCGCATGATTTTAACACAGAAAATTAAATAACAGAAAAAGAAAAAAATATAAGAACAAACAAAAAAAGAAAAGTACAATAAAAGAAATCTATTCTATGACACATACATTTGACTCAATGATACGGCGGTCCGGAGGAAATACTTATAGCGATTCAACGCCGTACTGTAAATCGTTTATTTGAAAGATAGAAAGAAAGAAACAAAATCTTTATTCGCATGATTGTTACACAGAAAATTATATAACAAAAAGAAATATAAGTATATTTATTTTTTTATTTTATTTATAAATATACTTATATTTCTTTATTTTATAGAAAAGAAATATAAGTATATTTGTTTTCTATAAAAATAAATATATGTGTGTTTCTTTTTATAGAAAAACAAAAGAAACAAACGACAAAAGAAATAAAAAAGCTGAATTTTGTAATAGGTATCAAGTTTTTAGTGGTATATAAATCTAGTGATTCGATTCGTATAAATAAAATAATTAGCCAAGTGCGAGTCAGAGTCGCACATTGAGAGTTCCGTACCACGATTTTTTTATTTAATTATTGTTTTTAGTATGTGTTATCATAACAGCCATAAGAGTAAATATATTGTGAAACTTTCAGCTACTGTTCAGTAGATAAACTGACACAAAACCACCACTGGTTTAGTGTTTTTTTTTTATAATAGCGGTCACGTGACAGTCACGTGGTCGTGAATTTGAGTACGGAAGCCTAAATATTTCAAAAATGCTCTTCACTTAGCAGCAGACCACTAGTGTATATTGAACGAAGATATAACAAAGATGAAACCTACAAACGTATAATTATCGCTCTAAAACTTTCATAGCTCAGCGCCGAGCTTTGTGTCAATAATTAACTCGTTTCAAACAATAGCTTGCTTATTAACGACTTAGCTAATTAGTATAAGCGGGTGTTTGTACGTAATGAGCCTTAGGTCTATAATTAGTATACGTTAGGCTTCAGTATTGTACTAAGGAAGTAGTAGTTTAAATTAACATATATTGTGTATATGAAGCAAATAATTGGCTAAGTGTGAGTCGAATACACACGCAGGGTTCCGTACCAACATTTTTTTTTATTTTTAGGGTTCCAGCGAAGTCTTAGTAATAGGATTCTGTTTTTACCCTTTGGGTACGGAACCCTATTACTAAGACTTCGCTGTCTGTCCGTCTGTCACAGGGCTCTATCTCTGGAACTGTAATAGATAGACACTTGAATTTTTTACAGAGGATGCATAACGGTAGCCGTTATAACAACAAATAAAAAAAGTTGAATACAAAAAGTGGTCCCCATACAACAAACTGCTATTCGATATTTTACCAAGTAACTTTTGAATCGTTATAGGCAGACAGTTCAAATTTTCGCAATGTGTGTGTACTTTAATGGCTGCTATAATGGAAAATACTAGAAAATCTAAAAATAAAGAAAATTTTGGTTGTACGGACCCCGACAGGTGCGGGTTTAATTTGCACTTGGCCAATTATTATTTTTAGTATGATAACAACTATATAAGTTACAGCATTGTGAAAATTGAACCTGTCTATGTATTACGGTTTAGTAGATAAACCGAAAAATGCCAAAAATTTGCGGTTTCTTGAACAGCGACCCCCGTTTATTTTCAAGCATTTTTATTACTATTTGTAGATAGAGCAGCCACCGTTATACACACTATGTAGAGAAATGAAGTGTCTATCTCTTACAGTTCCAGAGATAGGGCCCTGTTGTAAACGGACAGACGGACAGATAGCGGAGGCTTAATAATAGGATTAGTTTTTATTTTTGGGTACGGAACCCTAATTATTTCAAAAATGTAGGAAAATTTAAAATATGTCAGTTAACTTCAATTTAAGTTACAGATTACCATAAATACAAAATATATGTTCATATGTAAAATCCCTCGAAATTGGCGCAAAACAGTTGTGCCAAGTCAGTTGAACGAGTGCCATATCTCGCGGAGATTAAAGGGATGCTCAAACTGTTCTCACTGGAGGGGCTGTTGGATGCTGCCCAGGTTCACTGATTGCGTCACTCGTTAATTAATGATTACTTGAAGCGACAATGGAGTGGTTTGAATTTCAGCCTCTCATTTAAGTTCGACTAACTACTACCAGGCATGCATCTCTATTTTTCGAATTTATGTGCATATCAGAAATTAATTATCACTTGCTTCGAAGGTGGTAAGTAATGATGAACATCGTAAGGAAACAGAAAAATCTGCGGGTTCTTGAACAAGTTCTTAAAGGCGTATGAGGTCTGCCAATCTGCACTTGACTACTACATTGATCTGTAGCCTAAAGCTGTCTTGTTCTGAAAGGTGACGACGATAAATAACACTTAAAAACTGCTCTTAGAACATATAAACTCAAATCCGGTAATACCCGTAGATACAAGATAAATGTTCATATGTAAAATCCCTCGAAATTGGCGCAAAACAGTTGTGCCAAGTCAGTTGAACGAGTGCCATATCTCGCGGAGATTAAAGGGATGCTCGAGCTGTTCTCATTGGAGGGGCTGTTGGATGCCGCCCAGTTTCACTGATTGCGTCATTCGTTAATTAATGCTTAACACTACTTCATTATGAACGGGTTGCACCGGACGTCCGTTTAATGTTTGCGAAAAATTTAACTATAACAATAACTTTGACGACAGCGATCATCATCATCATCATCAACCCATTATTGTCCCACTGCTGGGCACGGGTCTCCTCTAAGAATGAGAAGGTTTAGGCCATAATCCACCGCGCTGGCCAATTGCGAATAGGTAGACATCACATACCTTTGAGATTTTTTTATAAATCTCTCAGGTATGCAGGTTTCATCACGATGTTTTCCTTCACCGTTTAAGCAAGTGATAATCAATTTCTAATACGCACATAATTTTGAAAAATCAGAGGTGCGTGCCTGGGATTTGAACCTTGGACCCCTCGATCGAGAGGCCTAGTATTAACCACTAGGCTATCACTGCGACAGCGATGGAATGTATCAATTTTTGTGTTGTCATTAACGTTATTTGTGTCACTGCCACCATAATTTTTGGTCGACGTTGAGAAATATGGAAGCTGACGAAAACAATAACTTTAACCGACCGAAATCGACCGGTTAACGTTAAGTTTAAGTAATGACGTCATATTCATTGTAACTAAAATGGTGCAACCCATGAAATGCTTAACGGATTTGAAGGTCGGTTGGGCTTTTGTTAACTCTTCTATTTGAAGGAAGTAGATATATTTTATAATGCAAACGGGTATGGAGCCCATCTGATGGATTTTTTTTCTGCCTCATAACAGCAGCGTTAAGCGATGCTGTGTTCTGGTCTGAAGGTTGTGGTAAGGGAGATATACTTTTCCGAGGCGTTCCAGCTTAGTCTTTAGGGCGAGCGGCGCATCTGCGCCCGACCTCAGGTATATCTAATCCTATCTGGGGTTCAATACAAATGATCATAGGCGGCAGTAGCCACTTAACATCAGATGGATTGCATGCTCGTCTACTACTCTTATATTATAAGAAAAACCTGATGGTAAGTAGCTTTTACCATGAATATCTGAATATCTCACTTCGAGAGAGACACCATCAATGGGACAGTAATGGGTCGACGAAGACGTAATTTATATATTTTATTATTTAAGACATAATATCTAGATATAACAGATCACTCTGACGATATAATATGATACTAGCTGACCCGGCAAATGTTGTGTTGCCATAAAATAAAAAAATGTTAAGGGTGAACAACCCTTATCACTTACGGGTATGAAAAATAGATAGTAGCCGATTCTCAGACCTACCGAATAAGCATATAAAATTTGGTCAAAATCGGTAAAACCGTTTCGGAGGAGTACGGTAACTAACGTTGTGACACGAGAATTTTATATATAAGATTTATCACAATGACGAAGGCGTTATATCCTGATATTTGCGTGTGTAATGACGTATACGTTATGTAGTCAGTGACGTCATCCGTGCATATTGCACGCAGTTACTTCAATACCGGAATGCGTTATTTTTGGACGCGCATAAATATCATGTTTAAATTTCCGTATTAAATGTACAGAATTGTTTGAATTAGTTTCGGGCGGTATGCTAAGATGTGAAGACATTAGTTGGGACATACTGGTAGAAATCATATATATAAAATTCTCGTATTACAATGTTAGTTACCGTTCTCCTCCGAAACCGCTTACCGATTTTCACCAAATTTTATATGAATATCTATCTATTCAGTGGGTCTGAGAATCGGTTACTATCTATTTTTCGTACCCCTAAGTAATAAGGGTTGTTCACCCTTAACATTTTTTTATTTATATAGCAACACAACGTTTGCCGGGTCAGCTAGTTAAACTCTAAATATTGGAAAATTGAAAATTTCCTGATGCATGTCAATGCCAACCAATAAAAAAAAGGGGGTTGCACTCCAGGAGTGCCGGTAGAAGTGGAAACTTGAATATTAACGTTGTGCATTTTTGATATTTTGGAATGGTTAGGGAATCATTTTGCATTTTGATGATTGATGATGATGATGATTTTGATTATAATCAAAGCAGTTCCTGCAAAATGATTCCCTAACTGATAATTATCAATATAAAAGTACTATCATTTATATGGTAAAATACAATATTAATTTATTGCGCTATTGTACACAAACATGACATCTTACGAATTTTCGATCAGGTCACGTCCTGTGACGCCAGGTTAACATTTTTTACCCATCACAAAAAGTGCACAACGCCGCTAAAAGAGTTTTCACTTAAAAAATTATATCATTTGGACTCCTTTGTGGTTCGACTTCGGCGGCACCACCGCCACACATATTTCTGTCTAATAACAGTAGTGTTAAGCGCTGCTGTCTTCTGGTCGAAAAAATGTAGTAAGGGATATATTGTATATGATGTGGTGGATAAGTAAAATTTAACTAAAACTTAATAAGTAACTTAAGAAAACTTCCATGTTAACTGTAATCTGTTAACTCAGGCTCCAAATCTGTACGATTATAATATATTCTGAAAATGTTCACCGAATTTCCAGTTTCAAATCCAATGATTTATGTTCTAATACTCTATATTAACCATAATTTTCACAAACCAGTTTCAATTCCATTCAAAGATTTTTGCTAATTTTAACATCACTTATGAATTTGTATAATACTCGATCATAAATATAATTTTAATAACTGAATGATGTTGATAATAATTATGTTATTAATCATAGTCCATGCCAAACTGCTAGTCCGCTCTGAAGTTGTTGCGAGCAGGTGTAGTCATACAATTTTCTATGGCGACGCGATTCATTTCTATATTCAAAACGGACTAACAGTTTTACGCGGACTATACCTATACCATAGATTAGTAAAGATAATTCGCCGCCTTGAAATTGAATGAAGCCACAAACGACTTCATCATCATCATCATCATCAACCCATTACTGTCCCACTGCTGGGCACGGGTCTCCTCTCAGAATGAGAAGGATTAGGCCATAGTCCACCGCGCTAGCCAAGTGCGTATTGGTAGACTTCACATACCTTTGAGATTTTTATAATTCTCTCAGATATGCAGGTTTCCTCACGATGTTTTCCTTCACCGTTCAGCAAGTGATAATTAATTTCTAATACGCACATAAGTTTGAAAAATCAGAGGTGCGTGCCTGGGATTTGAACCTCGGACCCCTCGATCGAGTGGCCGAGTTTCTTAACCACTAGGCTATCACTGCACAAACGACTTATTTGTAAGTTATTTTTTTGAATTCTTGACAAATAAAAACATTTTTAGAGAAAATTTACGAATAAAAAACTAATACTGCGTAATTTACATAATAAATAAATAATTATTTCAAATATTTTAGGGATATTTACACATAGAGAACATAAAAACAAAACGTTATACATAAATAACGTCATACCGTACACGCGTCATAGAGACGTAATAAAAGGTTACAAAGTTGCAATAAGCGTCAGATGTGTGAACAGTTAACATTCGATATAGCATCCAATACGTGTAATATTAATAAAACCTAGATTTAGAAAATAATAGATTAAATATTGTTATAGTCCGCGTAAAACTGCTAGTCCGCTCTGAATGTAGATATGAATCGCGTCGTAACAAATTGTATGACTACACCTGCTCGCAACAACTTCAGAGCGGACTAGCAGTTTGGCGCGGACTATCATCGATCATCAACCCATTACTGTTCCACTGCTGGGCACGGGTCTCCTCTCATAATGAGAAGGATTAGGCCATAGTCCACCGCGCTGGCCAAGTGCGTATTAGTAGAGCTCACATAACTTTTAAAAACTTTTTTTTAGAATTCTCATGTATGCAGGTTTCTTCACAAAGTATTCCTGCATCTTTTAAGTAAGTGATAAATAACTTTTAATACGCACATAACTTTGAAAAATCAGAGGCGTGCCTGGGTTTTGAAATTCGGACCCCTCAATCAAGATGACGCGTTTCTAAACCACTAACGTAGTACTTACGTATCAAAAATAATTTTCACAACGGAATAACGTTATTTTAAAACTGTTATAGATATACAACTGCTATAGTTTCTTGTTATTACCGTAACAATTAATTGTTATTGTTTTAAATAGCGTCATAAACGGCTATTCACGTCATAACGAAGCAATAAAACTGTTACACCGTTGCAACGAGCGTCAGATGCGTTAAAAGTAATTCAAGAAGCAAATACATGATATTGATTTTGACGTTAGATTCATTTATTGCTTTTAAATGGAATATTTTTTTTATAATTGGTTAAAAAACCAACATATTTTTGTTTTGGCTGAACGAGATAGATACTAATCGCTATTGCTAGTCAAGTCACACCTAAAGAAAATTTTATTAAAATTGTACAACAAAATTAATTATCACATAAAACATTTTGTCAATAATTAATTGTTCGCTCTTTCCATTTATATAATTGTAATAAGATTAAGACAAGCAGTGATAGCCTAGTGGTTAAGAAACTCTGCCTCTCGATCGAGGGGTCCGAGGATCAAATCCCAGGCACCTCTGATTGTTCAAAATTATGCGCGTATTAGAAATTAATTATCACTTGCTAAACGGTGAAGGAAAACATCGTGAGGAAACCTGCATACCTGAGAGAATAGAAAAAAAATCTCAATGGTATGTGAAGTCCACCAATACGCACTTGGCCAGCGCGGTGGACTATGGCCTAATCCTTCTCATTCTGAGAAGACACCCGTGCCCAACAGTGGGACAGTAATGGGTTGATGATGAATAAGATTACACTAAGTAATTCGCATTGTACCTTTTCATTATATCCGATTATGCTAATATTGAAAATTCAAAACCAAAAGCAAATATTTGTTCCCAGCTGATCCTTTGAACCAGACATGTAAATGATGAATATAAATTTCTATTTGGCGTCTGGATATTTCTGAACTTTGTGTGTGCACATTGCACTCAAAAGATAATAATGTGTGTTATGTGTGACCTATTTGTCTGAAAAATGTTTCATTATTAGTTGAAAAATGTTTCATTAGGGTCATTTGAGCGATTTGGTAAATTGATCTGTAGGTTCAACTTAGGATGGGTTTAATTGAACGACAACACTGCCGTGAATGGTAAATTTACCATCCATGTCAAATTTACCACGAATTGCAAATTTACCGTCAATTGCTAATTTACCTTAATGGCAAAATAAACATCAATTGCAAATTTACCTTAATGGCAAATTAACCATCAATTGTAAATTTACCTTAATGGGAAATTTGCCATCAATGTCAAATTTACCATTAATTGCAAATTTACCGTCAATTGCAAATTAAACTTAATGGCAAATTTACCATCAATTGTAAATTTACCTCAATTAATCATTAATTAATTATTTAATTAATTAATATATCAATTGCAAATTTACCGTTAATGGCAAATTTTCCGTCAAGTTTTCGTAAATGTTTCAGTATACTTTGGGCGCTGGATATATCTTTAAGTTCTACAGAATCTTATCAAACGTGTGGAATGGGAAGCACATGTGATATAATATACTAATGGGCTGAAATTCCATTTCCAACGTGGGGAAGCATGGTTCAGGAAACAACTTAGTCAGTATGAACTTACTTCATCAGCTGATTAATGATTAATAAGTTATAAAGATTAAATGAAAAATACGATTTTTTTTCTATGATGTAGGAGTAGCAGACGAGCTTGCAGCTTGCAGTCCACCTGATGGTAAGTGGCTACTGCTGCCCATGGACATCTGTAATCAACCCCAGATAGGATTAGATATCCCTACCTGAGGTCAGCCACAGATGCGCAGCTACCCTTGAGTCGGAGTCGAACCACAGAGGGTTCTACCACCTTCAAATGCAAATTGATTTATTATGGTTGGTTGGGCAGTAATTCATTAGATATCGTTTACTATTGACCACATCTTTTAATCCCACTGCTGGGCTATATCCTAGAATTACTTGGATCACCACGCTGTTCCAATTTGGATTAGACAACTTTACCAACTGGAGAAAATCATATATTTGCCCAGTAGGTATAATCTGTAATGCTTAAAAATTATGCCGGTAAATGAGTAAATTACTTGTATTCATAATTATTTTATATTTTTCCTTATTTTGTTTCGTGATTGTATTACACCATTTCATGATTTTAACCTGAGTAATTCGATTTAAAATAAAATTTACTATATTTGGTAAACAATACATAATTACTAACGAGTGACAACTTAATTTTGTTGTTATGACAAGAGCTTTATCTTAAGAGTAGCCCTGAATCTTCAAAACAATTTCCCATACACTTCATCACGATCTTCTTATAACTTTTAAACAAAAAACAGAGCACAAATCACCGGACCATTTTTCAAAACACTGCCACGTAAATAACTCACACTCCACGGTCATTACAATAAAAAATATTATTCTCGAATGCGAATCCAAATTTAAATTTCTAATTCCACCCGATAAACTTCGGCGCGGACGTCAAAACACGGCGAGAACGTGACGAGCGCCCACCGATACTCCTATAGCGACACTGAACTGAAAATCGCCTCATGTGTGCCAGAAAAATATCCCCCAACTACAAAACGACCTAACTTAGCAATCCATTCGTACTAAAATCGACCTTATCCTCCTAGAATCGGTCTATATACGAGCGTAACAAACAAATAGTCCTAAAAAAATAGTCTACTAAATAAATCGTAAAAATCCGCACCTATAATGATAAAAACATTCCAAAAATAGGCCCCGATCGCGCTGACTTCGGCAATTTTCGTCGAACGTCGGCAATTTTCGCGTTCAAATTTCGTTGAGCGCTGAATGCAAATTTTACGAGACGCTTTCGAGAAAACGTACTAAAATGAAACGTAGCTTCGAAAACAAAGATTGTTTTGAAACTTTTGGACCCTTGTAGCGAAGTTTGTTCTTAGCAACATAATTCTATGTGATGAGGTACAAAAATATTCATACATGCATTGTTTCTTAGACGTTTGAATTCTTGCTATTATTCTTATTTGCAACGGCTTACGTAGGTAATATTTTACACTTTAAACGCTTATACATATTATAATGCAATACTTTATACTTTAAACATATTTTATAATGCTTTAACAAGTTTTAAATTGTTTTTCTGGAAAACAACTGAATAAATAATATTTTTCAAGGTGTTTATCCTCTAAAAATAGATTGTAAACCTACGTTTACAAAAATGTAATTAATTCAATTATTGTAAACTGGCTTACAAACGTTTTACAATAAAGTACAATTATCTTACTTCGGCTTATGTATTTTTGACAATTTAAAAGGAAATATATTATTAACATACCATATCTTTAAGAACAAAAAAAAATTCAAGTGTCTATCTATTACGGTTTAAGCGGTAGAGCCCTGTGACAGACGGACAGATGGACAGACGGACAGACAGCGGAGTCTTAGTAGGGTTATAGGGTTCCGTTTTTACCCTTTGGTACGGAACCCTAAAAATCAGGTTACAAAATTAGGGCCTCAAATCGGAACCGAAAAGTATTTTGCAGTGTCGCACGTAAGATCATTTTGACTGACGTGTTATCGAAAACATATTTTTAATCTTTTTTAGAAGACTAATTATAGAATTTAGAAAACTTTTTCTATGAAAAGTCTATGAAATATATCATACATTGATTTATGATGCCTGGAAACTATGCGAAGAACGCAATGTTCTGAAAAATACGAGTACATTACGTTCGCAACTCGTAAACAAATAACTTTGCCCTAGAAATACGTTATTTACTATTTGTTCTGTTTACATTGTTAGTTTTATAGGCACTGTGATCGAATTCCCTCAAGTTGGTAGTCAATGGATTCCGAATCAATTTATATTTTATGTATTTAGTTATTTACATAGATCTATAAGTCTCTATCACTATGTAGGGTTGTTATTTGGTTTGAAGGGTGTGGTAAGACGGATCACTAATCATCCCTAACTTTTTTTATAAAATAAGAGTAGCAGACGAGCATGCAGTTCATCTGATGGTAAGTGGCTACTGCCGCCCATGAACATTTGTTAAAACTCCATATAGTTACGTAAGTTACATTCCTACTTCAGGTCGGCCATACTTGAGGTACGCCTCGGAAAAGTATGTCTCCCTTACCACACCCTTCAAACCAGAACACAGCAGCGTTTAACACTGCTGTTATTAGGCAGAAATAGGTGTGACGGTGGTGCCGCCGGAGTGGAACCACAGTGGGTTTTACCACCTTTAACTAATCTGTGTTTAATCTATTCTAATTTAGTCTTTAAATAGTACATGTGTGGCTAATGTCGGGTAGGATTACAATCCTCTTTGGGATTGATTACAGATCTCTATGAGAGGCGATAATACTAACGATTATTTGGCCTCAGGCGGACTGCATACTCGTTGCTACTTTTTATTAGGATTCCGTACCCAGAGGGTAAAAATGGAATCCTATTACTAAGACTTTTTAGTGTGTCCGTCTGTCACAGAGCTTATCGAGTATAAGAGTATATCCGGAACCATAATAGATAGACACATGAATTTTGGAAGCATAACGGTGGCCGCTATAACAAAAAATACTAAAAGTAAAATAAAATTTAATATTAAAGGGTACATACAACAAACCGGTATTTTTAGGCATTTTTCGATCTAACTTGTAAACCGTATTAGGAAGACAGTCGTAATATTTACAATCCGTTTACTACTATAACTGCTATTATAATAAATACAAGTACGAACAATGAAACATATTTTCATATGTTTATTTTATAAATATAAGTAAAATATCATACACATTTGGTGGTACGGAAGCCTCCTTGGAAGACTTGGCGAATTATTTATTTTTTCTTACGGAACCCGTTACGTTGAACTAATCTCAAATAACTTATAGAGATGACTTCATTCAAAAACTATAAAATAACCTCAGAATTTTGATACACACTAAACTGACCACTAACCGAATTTCCGATTAACGATATAACTAAATTTACTTTATTTAAAAGCGTTTCATGTCCATTGCTGAATTGTATTACAAAAGATTTATTTAATCACTTCAAAGCGAGCAATGGATATCACGTAAATATCAAATATCACTAAGTACTAACACAGAATGTCTTCAATATCATAAGTTATTATGAATTTGTCAGTCATTACATTTCAATAAATGTATAACAAAACGGAAATTCGTTATAAATTGCTACAAGTTTAATATCTTTGAGCATAACATATTTTATTATGTCGTAAAAACGCTCAAAATTAGTAATTTTATAATCTAAACAGTTCTTTATACACATAGATTCGTGGCACATACTGTAAGTGTAAAACTGAAAGTTGATTCACCAATAAACGTTGTACTCGTAGATCGCGAAACATCGAGACAAGATAAGTTGGGTGCCTGGGATTCAAACCTCGGACCCCTCGATTGAAAGGCCGAGTTTCAACCACAAGGCTATCATTGCCTTAGGTCATTGATCACTTGTCCCTGTAGTTCCGGGACCAGAAAAGGGTTACGGTATCCCCTGCTCGTAAGAGGTGACTAAAAGGGCGCTTCCGGGGTTGCGGGTGGCAAGAATGGGAGCTCGAATCGTCCAGCCAGCGGCCCCGAGAAGGACGGCAGCATGTGTGGTCGCATACCGTCGTACGCACCAGACGGTGTGATGAGCGCCAAGCTCGTCTGGACGGAACCCGACTCCGGCTCCGGTTGCGATCCTTTGGAGATCCTGGAGCCCTCTACGCAGTGCCGTGGACTACCCCCGGGGCGGTTTTAGTGCGGTAAGAATCCCAAATAACACTGCGTCGCTCCCACGACACCGAGTACCTTTTGAAAGTTTTACGAGGGGTAAACAAAAAAACAAAATAAAGGTCATAGGTCACTTATTGGTTGTTATAATTGGATAACAATATCAATTTGTCAGACATATTACTTTGAAAACATTTGCATAAGATGGCAACTTATCCGTAAGGCCCGTGCCAGACATAACACATACATTTGAACACATATTTTAACACATGTTTGAACACAGTTAGGCACTGGTATTTGAGAATTTGTTCAAAGCTTGCATCAAATATTTGCACATTGCCATTTGGTGTCAGTTTGTCGAGCGCACATCAAAGCGTTCAAACTACAAGTATGTGTGGAGCCTGCTACACATGCGCAAAGGCCAGTTGTTAGGAGACCATGACATGAGTGACAGGTTAAAAAATTTAAACAAATAAGTGTTCAAATGTGTGAGCAAAGACTTTGTTCAAATATTTGTTTATGTCTGGCATGGGCCTAACTGTGGGAAAAGACTTAAAGCCAGTAAAGCCTCTCGTTCGAGGGATCTTAAGTTCAAATCCCACGTTTTTTCAAGGTTATGTGCGTATTACAAATCAATTATCACTTGCTTAAACGGTGAAGGAAAACATCGTGAGGAAACCTGCATACCTAAGAAATCCTAAAAAAACGGCTCAAAAGTATGTGAAGTCTACCAATTTGCACTTGGCCAGCGCGGTGGATTATGGCCTAATCCTTCTCATTCTGAGAGAAGACGCGTGCCCGGCAGTGGGAAAGTAATGGGTTGATGATGAAGAATATATTTTCATGGATGACAACAGGTAAACTGCATCTGTAGATTGGAATCCAAACATGACTTCGCGAGACCTCATTTAATTAACATTGAGCTTACTTTTTATTTAATAGAGCTCGCTGTCTATCTAAGCAGCGTTCCACATCAGCTGACAGTCGGCTGTCACCAGTTCATTTAGTAATTGCTTTAGTGTCAGCACCCATTAGTTAATTAGAGTGCAAAGATAATGGAATAATGCTACGCTAAAATTATTTAGAAGAACCCTTTGTGGTTCGACCTTTGTGGTACCACCGAGGCTCCACCGCTGCTATTACAATACTTAGTTATATGACACAACAATAGATGGCGTTGGGGTGATGATGAATGATACGTAAATTTTCAATAATACCAAAGTACCATTTGCCCCAACGCCATCTATTTTTGTGTAACATAACTAATTATTTATATCAACGTATAATAAAATTATAATAACTATATTAAAATATGTTTTATGGTTCTTATTTTTATTTATTACCAGTTATATATACCAGCAGTAAACGAATTGTAAAAATTTCAACCGTCTTCCTAGTACGGTTTAACAGTTAGATCGAAAAATGCCGAAAAATCCGGTTTGTTGTATGGAGATCCCTTTAATATTCAACATTATTTTATTTTTAGTATTTGTTGTTATAGCGGCCACCATTATGCATCTTCTGTAAAAAAATCATGTGTCTATCTATTACGGTTCCGCAGATATAGGCCTGAGACAGACGGACAGACAGACAGACAGCGAAGTCTTAGTAATAGGGTTCCGTTTTTACCCTTTGGGTACGGAACCCTAAAAAGTCGGGTAAAATATTACTAACAAATAATTAATACATTCCACGTACTCATACATCAAATACAGCAGATAATCTCTTTTCGGATATTTCAGCAGACATATTTGATTTTAATCTCTCCATTTCCTATAACTGATGAATTAATATTGGATTTCAGCTTAAACGTTGAATCAAATATTTTTTGTAATAATCATCATTGGTTGTGTACGGTAATTAAAATTCAGAGGATCTTAGCTGAATGGGTGGCTTGGATTTATGAAATGAAGTAATTAAACGCTAATATATTGTGGTTTATTATTATAAAAATGTGATCTTAATGATTTTGATTTGATCCGTCTCATTGAGGGTCCGAAGATCAAAGCTTAGGCCTTAGATTAGTAAAGATTACTCACTCCTAACAAGAAAATGTATCCAGTTTTGACAATTGAAATAGCTTATTATTAAGTTCTTTTTTTGAATTCTTGACAAATAAAAACATTTTTAGAGAAAATTTACGAATAAATAACTAATACTGCGAATTTTACATAATAAATAAATAATTATTTCAAATATTTTAGGGACATTTTAGCACGGAGACGTGGCAAAACTTTTTTACGCAACTATTTCAATTCTCAAAACTGGGTACATTTTCTTGTTAGGAGTGAGTAATCTTTACTAATCTATGTGTACACGTGACAATGTCTACTAGACCGAAGTGGAGTAGATTATAAAAGTAGTGATCGCAACTAGAGCCAAATGGAGTATATTCATTTAGTACACTGTTGCGATTTATAATGGAGCTAAGTGGAGTATAGTCTAGATTGGCGCTATGTGAAGAATCTAGCGTTGGAATACTTTAGTAAAAGTTGCCAGGTGAAACAGAGTAAAACTTTTACGGTCTATACAGGTACGGGGAGGAGAATATTATAATAGTTTAGTTATCTGCACTGGAATAGAGTAGATATAGGAATTTAGTCAAGATAGATTAGGATGTGCTAAAATGTCCCTAAAATATTTGAAATAATTATTTATTTATTACACAGTATTAGTTATTTATTCGTAAATTTTCTCTAAAAATGCTTTTATTTCTCAAGAATTCAAAAAAAGAACTTACTAAAATAAGCCATTTGTGGCTTCATTCAATTTCAAGGCGGCGAAGTATCTTTACTAATCTATGCGTGTACACTATCCCAGCTAAATCCTTGTACTCCATTTGGCTCCACTGCCAGTCACCAGACTTACAATATCCTCCACTTGGCTCCATTACAATTCGCTAGTCCTAGACTATCCTAACTACATTCCTATTCAAATTCAAATTAAAATCTCATTTATTCCAAATTGATTCATATAGAATACTTTTTGAAAGTCAATAAACTACCACCGCTTCGGAAGGTGTTTCGCTATGGAGAAGAAACAGCGCAAGGAACTCCATGCGTGTACATATTTGCATCTTTTAAAGGGTAAATAATATACAATTTTACATAGTTGTACATACAATTAATCATTGATGTTGGAGTAGTTATACTCCACTTATTTCCAGATCGCTAAATTCTTAAAGTATACTCCACTTCTCTCCAGTAGAGACCGTAACCGTTACACAATACCAGCTAAATCCTTATACTCCACTTGACTCCTGTACCGATCACTAATCATACAATATACTCCACTTGGCCCCAGTAGAGATCACCAATCTTACACTATCCTCCACTTGGCTCCTGTACAGATCACTAATCTCACACTATACTCCACTTGGCTCCAGCACAGACCGTAACATTCCAGCTAAATCCCCATATCCCTGTGAGCTCGCGATCGTTACCGGTTTCGATTCTATTCCTAGCGGCAAGGTCGCACATAATAAACAATGTGAACAGGTGTTAGTCATAGATTAGATATGCTGTAGATACAGTTCGATACAATGTTTATCAATCAACTAACCCACTGCTGGGGTCCTACATTAGAACGAGAATCAATTTAGTCATCTTTGAGTTTTTGACTTTTAACAACAGTAGGTAATCTTCTGGATAGCTCATGAATATCTTTAATCAAACCGAGATAGGATTGAAATACCTACTACCAAACGTCGGCTACAAATGCATTGTGTAAGGGTATATTTTTATAACAATACTTTTTAGTTAATTTATGTTAATGAGCCTATTTAATTGCTGGTGAGCAGCAATGTAGCGGGAAACTATATAAAAAGAAAGAAGGATATTATGGGTTTTAGAGAATAAGATGTCATGGAATGAATTGTCAAAGATAATAAATAATGGAGTTGTAATTGAATCGTTTATTATATAAAATAGTATTTCAGGAATAATGAGCTTACAATTGTTACTCCTTATATTTATACTGAGATAGATCCTGCCGAGTTAGACCCTCTGAGATAGTAAGGACGGATAGACAGACCGACAGCGGAGTCTTCGTAATAGGGTTCCGCTTTTACGTTGAGTAAATAATTGGCTTGGAGTAGTAATAGTAACCCTAAATAATTGGCTAAGTGCAAGTCGAACTCGCACACCGCGGGTTCCGTACAACCAACATTTTCATATTTTCTTTATTTTTAGTATTTATTTTTAGTATTTGTTATTTTAGCAGCCATTGAAGTAAATACATTGTGAAAATTTGAACTGTCTATCTATTACGGTTCAATAGATAAAGCGAAAAACGTCGCGAAACAGCGGTTTCTTGTATGGCGACCCCATTTATTTCAAACTTCTTTTTATTTTTTGTATTTGTTGTTATAGCGGCCACTTTTATACATACTCTGTAAAAATTCAAGTGTCTATCTATTACGGTTCAGGAGATAGAGCCCTGTGACAGACAGACATACGGACAGACAGCGGTATCTTAGTATAGTTCGCGCCAAACTGCTAGTCCGCTCTGAAGTTGTTGCGAGCAGGTGTAGTCATACAATTTGCTATGGTGACGCGATTCACTTCTATATTCAGAGCGGACTAGCAGTTTTACGTGGACATAAAAAAGTACTTACACTCTTTGAGTGCTGAACCCTAAAAAGGGTTCCACTTTTGAAGGTGGTAGATCCCTTTGTGGTTCGACTCCGGCGACACCACCGCCACACCTATTTCTATCTAATAACAGCAGTGTTAGGCGCTGCTGTGTTTCGGTTTGAAGGGTGCGGTAAGGGAGACAGACTTTTCCGAGGCGTTCCAGCTTAGTCCTCAGGGGTAGCGGCGTAACTGTGACCGACCTCAGGTAGGAATATCTAATCCTATCTGGGGTTGATTACAGATGTCCATGGGCGGCAGTAGCCACTTACCATCAGGTGGACTGCATGCTCGTCTGCTACACCTATATAATAAAAAAAAAACTTCAAATCCGGCCCTGTTTCTATTCACAGTGTTGAAACTAGATCACCGGTATTAAATTAATTTGATTAGTAGCTTGTAGGTCGAGGGTTGACATTTTTACCAGCTTTGTACTAAACTCTAATGAGTTACGGAGTACGGTCGTTAGATTACATAATACGGAATTTTAAAGGTAAAATATAAACTACTAGCTGACCCGGCAAATTTTGTACCGCCTCAAAATCTATTTATCAAATACATTTCATATAAAATATAGCCTATGTTACTCGTGGATAATGTAGCATTCGAATGGTGAAAGAATTTTTAAAATCGGTCCAGTAGTTTTTGAGCCTATTCATTACAATCAAACAAACAAAGTTTTCCTCTTTATAATATTACTATAGATATAGGCTTTAATAAGTTTAGACTTTAAATAGAGATATTTTTGGTTTAATTTCGGTTGCTCTACCAACACCTATTTCTAAATTAACAGTGTTAAGAGCTGCTGTGTTCTGGTTTGAAGGGCTAAAGGAGAAACTTATATACTAAGTGTTCGTTTAGTTTTTTTTTTATATATAATAGGTATAGGAGTAACAGACAAGCATACAGTCCACCTGATGTTAAGGAACTATTGACTATGGACATTTGTAAATACAAGATGGAATCCCTCCTGAGGTAGAAAAGGAGGTTCTACATTCGACTGCATATACGAGTATTTTTTATCTTTTTTTTTCGTCGTTCCATTCCCTGGTCGAAAAAATCTAGAAATTGTTTGAGTTATATTTTCTGACTAAATTTAAAACTCTTTGCACCGAAGCAACGCAATACTTGGACAATTGGACATACCTATTTGCCTAAAGCCTTTGTAAAAAGTGAACAAATTCGCGGGTCACCGCTAGTCTCAATACTTCTCGCTATATTTTATATTAAAAACAAGGTTTTATAAAATTACATAAATATAATTCAATAAAATGTACAAAAAATATTAAACCAATAAAAATATAAACGTAAAGTGAAAAGATACATTATTAAGAAATTAGTAAAATTTGTAAATTGGCAGAAGTGTTAAGATGTGAGGTATTTTGAAAAATGATTTTGGAAAATATACGAGATTAATTTCATTTGCAATAGATTATTTTAAACAGTTGAAATGACAAATGAATATGCACTCAACCTTATTTTTATAATACAGGAGTAGCAGACGAGAATGCAGTCCACCTGATGGTAAGTGGCTACTGCAGCCCATGAACATCTGTAATCAACCTCAGATAGGATTAGATATTCCTACCTGAGGTCGGTCACAGATGCGCCGCTGCCCCTGAGGATTAACCAGGAACGCCTCAGAAAAGTATGCCTCACATACCACACCCTTCAAACCAGAACACAGCAGCGCTTAACACTGCTCTTATGAGGCAGAAATAGGTGTGGCGGTGGTGCTGTCGGAGTGAACCACAAAGGATTCTACCCCCTGATGGTAAGTGGCAACTCCAGGTAGGACTTGAGGCTTACCTGAGGTAGGTCATAGATTCCTTGATACTCCAGAAAAACCATACGAGTACCAACATACAGTAAGTCAGTACAGTAATAGTCTAATGATTAAGAAATTCAGCCTCTTGATCGAGGGGTCCGAGGTTCAAATCCCAGGCACCTCTGATTTTTCAAAGTTATGTGCGTATTAGAAATTAATTATCACTTGCTTAAACGTTGAAGGAAAACATAACGAAACCTGCATACCTGAGAAATCGTAAAAAAGTTTTCAAGGGTATGTGAAGTCTACCAATACGCATTTGGCCAGCGCGGGGGATTGTGGCCTAATCCTTCTCATTCTGAGAGGAAAAAAGCTATCTAACATTTTTGCTTTACTCACATTGTTTTTACCATTAAAACAAGTCATAATTTTAATATGCACAATGCACATAGTTCCAAAAAACAATATTTTGATTTGAACCCAAGAAAGAGGCTTAAATTCACTAAACTATTGTCACTTGTTTTCTAAGTAAAGCGTCGAAATAAAGATTCTTCTTTGAGAGAGAGAAAACAGAGCGTTTGAGAAAGTTCCCCATAAGTAGAATCTAGTATACCATAATGAATGTGACGTCATCCGTCTCTACCCCACAACTCAAAGGAATTCTCATATTCTAGCCAGAGTTATTTACGAGGTTTTACGGTATATGTTGTCCTTATATATCCCAACTTGCCTATACGGTATAGGCAAGTTGGGATATATACCGTATGTCATTGAAGGCACCTTTGCTATTACAATGACGTAAGTGCAAATATCGTGTACTTGAGAAAAATTGGCCAAGTGCGAAGAACTCACACACGACGGGTTCCGTATAACCAAATTTTAATTTATTTTGTATTTGTTATCATAGCAGGTGTGCAGGTGTGCAGGTTAACATATGAGGTGTCGTTGGATTTCCCTACATTGGAGAAGGCTATGTCATAGGCTACATTACTTCTCTAGTCAGCATTTTTGTAAGTCAGATTTTGCTTTAATTTCCTTATTGGCATTACTGGCTCCTTATAACGTACTAGCTGACCCCGCAAACTTTGTACCGCCTCAAAATCTATTTATCAAATATATTTCAGATAAAATATAGCCTATGTTACTCGTGGATAATGAAGCTTTCGAATGGTGAAAGAATTTTTAAAATCTGTCCAGTAGTTTTTGAGCCTATTCATTACAAGCAAACAAACAATCAAAGTTTTCCTCTTTATAATATTAGTGTAGATATCCTAATACGTTATTCTATAGATTGGAGCGTCTGGTCAATAACTTTCTTATGTCTATGGTGAATAAATACCTAATCGCACTACGTACGTCAGTTGATAAAAAATAGAAACCAAATCAACTATTGTAAAGGACAGGGTTTTGTTAAAAAGGTATTGAATAATGAAATTCCATTACGCCTTCAAGCCTAGCCTATGTATAGAAACCTTTATACAAAGGTTGTTCTATTTTCAAATAAATTTTGCACCGTACTTTTTTCTATGTCGTAAAAATTATAAAAAAGCGTGTGTGTACGTATTTTAGATATTATACTCCTTAGTGTAATAAAAATAATAATATTATGTGTTACATTGGCGCGCAACTCCGATCCACGCAAATATACACTCTGATCTGTTTTTCCCAAACGGGCCAAGTTAAAAATAACAAAATATGTATGTTGTTTCTTTTCATTTACCTATACAAGTTTTCTTGTTCCAACGATTTGTAATATTTAATAATTGTAACGTATGAAAGTGGCAATTTTGATTCGAGGCCACGAATTTTATTCGACTCTATAATTATACCAAATAGATACCTTTCAACATTTTTTTATAAAGTAAAACTTTATAAAAAAATAAATTAAAAGTTGATTTAAAATATTTTAAACTTAAACATCATATAAAATATGTTTCGTTTAAATGTTAATGTAATATTAGGGTATTTGCTCTGTAAAGATTAATTTATCAGAAAAGACGTCGACAGCATTATTTAAAATTTAAATTAAAAGTACATATTACAATGTAGTGTAAGAAATAATGTATTAAAGTATTAAATAAGCTTTATATTTTATGCGAAAGTAATAAATAAAGACGGTCTATTTAAAAATAATAAAAACTTTAAAATATAGTTATCAGTATAAGTCAAGGGTTATTGTTTTAATATAAAATTTATCATTTAAAAACAGATACAAGTAATTTTAAAATGTAAATAATTGTAAATTGGTATAAAATAATTGTAACAAATTTGACAATATTAAATATTCTTCAAAATTATAATCCTAAAAATACCGTCATTATATACATATTATTCTCAGAATTTTTCGTAAAAATATTTTTAAACGGAAATGCTAGTAAATAAATTTATAAATATTTTTACTAATATTGTAAAATCAATTTAATAAATAGGGCAATATAAAATGTGCTTTCAGAATTATAACCCTAAAAATACCAACAATAAAATTAATATAAAAATTATTATCGAATTTTTTCCTAAAAATATTTATCATCCGAAATGCTAAATATCACATCGTATTTATGAAAGTTGTAGAATTATAACCAAAATCAATTCACCTAGAATGTTCTAGAAGACACGCGTACAAGTAGACGTGTATGAAATAAAAAGAGAAGTTAACAAGAGTGAATAATGTATCTTTCCACTCACTTGTTGTGTAGCCGAATTCATCTTCTTCTTCTGGATCCGCCTCCCTCTCTTCTCTGCTGCGTCGCACTGCGCCGGCTGACGCTCGATCGATCTAAATTAAGAAGATTAGAATGTTAAGGTATGTTCACATTAGAGGCGATTTTTTTTATTTATTTTACAACGAAAAATATTTTATTTGTGTTAATTAATTGGTCACGTATCAACATCTGTAATCAACTCTTATGAAGACTGGACTTAGCCTGATCTGAGAATTAACTACGCCGCATTTGTCCTTACCACATTCAAGCTTTAGTGGTACATTTTTTTATTAAGAAAACTGATCTGTCCCTGAAGACTAAATACAGCTTGTGTGTCCTGACTATAACGTTTAAGACCACACCACCATCATAAATATTTACAATTCGAGAGCAAATTTCGTGTTGAAGTTTTTTTCGCTGTCAAATTTCAGGGATTATTGATGTCATGGATATGGTCGGCCAATTTTGACTTGAGTTTTAAAAATCTATTATTTTTACAACAATATTATTCGTTTTTAAATTTATTTAAATTACAGGGACTATTTACAAGCTTTTTTTGTAGACCAATTTCGAATTCAGTTTCAAATCAATTATTTCTACAATTGTTTTTTGATTAATCGATTTGTTTTAGAAAAAAAAACGATTAATTAACTCGTTCTAACATCAAGATTCTCACCTCAACACCAGCTTCAGTATAGATCCTCCCTCCCTGATGCCGTTCATCTTCCCCCTCATCCTCACTCTCCGAGGAGGAGTACACTGGTTTCGGCTTCTCTGGCTCTGAAGACTCCTTCTGCTGGTTTGTTGATTCTGAGGTCGCTTTCTCTTGCTCCGGGTCTGACGTCACCGTTATCTGGGTGGAGATATTTTGTTAATAGTCAAGAAAGGAGATTTTGTATGTATGTGTGTATGTATGTATATATGTATGTATGTAAGTATGTACGCGATTTTCTCAAAAACCCGTGATTTTTTTTGGATGGAGAGTGGTTATGTAAAAACATATTCTAAAAGAAGGTTTTAGTATGTTATATGTTATACAATTGGTGTTTTTACGAATACAACACGGTAGACAGAAATACAATATCCCTAAAAATACATACCATTTATTACATAAGAATTATAAGTAGAATCAATTATAAATTTTAATAAAATCAATCAAAACATCAAGAGTTTTATTTGCAAAACTGTTAACAATTTCCTTATGCAAGAAGCATGCTAATTGATTTAACTCGAATGTAAAAAATAATGTGTTTTCTTGCAATTTTATTATATTTTATTTCAATGTAACAATTAATATTAATTCAATCATTCGTCGTGGTTTGAATCCGCAATTCATAAAATAATAATAAGCAATTAACATTTATTCAATACTTGATGCCGTGGTTTGAATCATTGATTTACAAAAACATATTTAACACAAAATATTCAATTATATTATTATTATTATTATTCCCGGTTTTAATGCTCCCTATTTGCAAATCCAGCTGCGCGGGCCTGGGCCAAGCGGAACAGGATAAAAAATAAATTTAAATATTTAGGAATTTGCGGGTGATGCGACATGTGTTGAGTATGGCTGCTTTCTGTAGGAGTATGTATGTTGAAGGAGGCATTTCAAGGGTGCTAAGACTGATATGTAGTGTTTTTGGAATAATTCCAGTGGTAGATATGACTATTGGTATGGTTGTAACTGTATTTACCTGCCATTGTCTTTTTATCTCTAAAGTAAGTTCTTCTATTATTATTATAATATATTAAATATAATAATATATGAACCGCTTAAAAATGTTGTAACACAATATTTATAAATCGCTCAAAAAATATTATCGAATTACCTTAACTTCAGATTCGGGTGTGTTGCCAGAGACAGGCGGAGCGGACGCGGGCGCGGGCGCGGATTTAGTGGCGTTCGTCGCGTTTGTTGTCGCAGAGGCGTTAGCGGGCGCTGAAGCGGTCGCGGAAGCGTTAGACGCGGCGGGCGTTGCTGGCGCTTTCCGTTTCTTAGTTGGCGATGGCGTTGACCCATCTACGTCTGATGAATCTGTGTTCTGTATAGATATTGGTATTCTATAGCGGAAGTCAGTATAAACAGTATTTAATTCACTTTAACGAGACTTAATAACGAGCATACAGTCCGCCTGATGTTAAAAGCCGGCCTTTAAAGCCGGCGATGCATTGGCGACTCCTCTGGTATTGCAAATGTCCATAAGTAACGGTGAGTGCTTTCCACCAGGTAACCCGTATGCCTTATCGTTAGGTTAAATATATAAAAGAAAGGTCACTACTAATTATAGACATCGGTAACAAACTCTATATAGAACAGGAGTTCTAACTAAAACATTATCACAGATGAGTTGCTACCATGACTAAGATAATCCATCGAAATGCAGAACCGCTAGAATTAGGTATGGCGATGGTAAGTACGTCTCCGGTCATATCATACTGGCTCTATCATTTTCAAAAAGTGCTTTTAAATATTGTATTTCTTATATTTTTAATTTATCTTACATAGAACCAAAACCCACTGTCGGACTTAGGTGGGGGCATAGGGGCCCTCCTATGCCTACGAGATCCCTTATAGACATATGTAAAAACGTTCTTTTCTTTTTTTTATAATATAAAAGAAGCAGACGAGCATGCAGTCCACCTAATGGTAAGTGGTTACTGCCGCCCATGGACATCTGTAATCAACCCCAGATAGGATTAGATATTCCTAACTGAGGTCGGGCACAGATGCGCCGCTACCCCTGAGGACTAAGCTGGAACGCCTCGGAAAAGTCTGTCTCCCTTACCACACCTAACACCGCTGTTGTCGAACCACAAAGGGTACTACCACCTTCAAATTACGTAAAATTAGATCCAACTTCTTAGCCTGGGGGCCTCATTCAACATTTCCGACGGACCTCCGACGACCTTAGTCCACCACTACCAGTCTCATATTTCTATCAAATCTCTACCAGTTACATTCTCAGTACACGTATAGTCCGTGCCATACTACTAGTCCGCTCTGAAGTTGTAGCGACCAGGTATAGTCATACAATTTGCAATGACGACGGGATTCATTTCTATATTCAGAGCGGACTAGCAGTTTTACGCGAACTATACAAGTCTCAGCTAATATACTCAGTGCGAAGAAACCTAGTAAATGCGATGGTATTTTTAAACTAACTTTTCTAACGAAGTCTTACAACCAATGCATTGTGACGTTAATAAAAATCTTCACGTTATATATAACATTAAAACGAACTATGATTTAAATACTTTGTTATAGTCCGCGCCAAACTGCTAGTCCGCTCTGACGTTGTTTCGAGCAGGTGTAGTCATCCAATTTGCTATGGTGACGCGATTCATTTCTATATTCAGAGCGGACTAGCAGCTAGCTAGTTTTACGCGGATTATAGGTACTATATTTATGTTTTGTTTTGTAAAAGAGGATCTTATATGTATTTATTAGGTAAGAACTTCACCCAGATTAAATCTATTTTTAACAGACGTCGAAGAGGAGTTTTTTGTTGGACTATATGTATTTTTTTATAATCAAAATTTGAAAAATAAAATATATCTCAAGTGGGTTGAATAAAAAAATCCTGATCAGAGTAAGAAAACGATTAGTATGTATAAAAAATATTTTCGAAAAAAATACTTTGATCCTTATAAGCTATGCTTATAGTAATGCAGGAAAACTATTTTCTTAAAAAATCCTTTTCCTTCATTTAATTTAGTATACTAAGTCATTCCTTTCCAAACTTCTTGAGGTCTTGTGACCTGTGAAAATAGCCTGTTAGTTGACCTGAAGGTTTAAGAAGATAGATCTAAAGCAAAAATTTTAATTATATAATTGTTCTCATGAAGTAAACACTATAATCTATATTGTTTAATTAAATGTAATGTAATCATTATTAATAGGTATAATTATAATGTAATTTTAAAATTTTGCATGCTTCCCTGAAGCTAAGTGTGAGAAAAATTGTAATATTCCTACCAACCCAGATTGTAACACATTTAAAAGCAAATAAATGAAAATGAATATGATCTGAGAAGAGAATATAGATCCCCCGAGAGTTAAAATGTAGTGTGGAGCTAAGGCGGCCTCATACAAGATGGGATCTATGTAGTGATGTTGCAGGCAGGTCCGAATTAGAGTAGTGTTACTGTGTTGAAGTCTTTATTATTAACTAGCCGACCCAGAAAACGTTATGTTGCCATATAAATAAAAAATGTTAAGGGTGAACAACCCTTATCACTTAGGGGTATGATTTCTATGATTCTTTTTTTATGGAATAGTTAAGTATTTTAATTAGGGATGACTGAGAGTGTTATAAACGTAGGAATAAAAAAATATAATCAGAAAGCTTCGAACTACTAAGCTATCGGGAGTTACACGTGATATTGTGAGTCAACCATAAATTAAAAATTAAAATCAAACCATTAAAATCCGTCGAGTAGTTTTTGTTTCTATAACGGTAATACAGACAGACAGACAGACAAAAATTTTACTGATTGCATTTTTGGCATCAGTATAGATCCCTAATCACCCCCTGATAGTTATTTTGGAAATATATTTCATGTACAGAATTGACCTCTCTACAGATTTATTATAAGTATAGATAGATAAAAGATGATTAAAGGCCTTATTAGACCACCCAATTTTGAGGGACCCTAACCCTAACTAAGAGTGGTGTAATAAGACTTAGGGAGTTAGTGTCCCTATTTAGGGCGATCGGATCATCCCGATCTGCCTAGCTACCTAAGCGCCCTGCAGATTGGGTAGTGTAATAACGTTTAGGGCGGTTAGGGAGCTCAGTTGCTTTTGCTTTTGTATGTAAGGTGTCACCAAACTCAACAAGTGTTCAAATTGTTCTGCACCTACTCGGAGATAATTCCTTAAATCTCCCGGTTCAAGCACGCTAAGTATTTGCATATTTGAAAGCTTTTCACGTAACCGCAAATACTCTTTCACCCAGATCTTTCTCTTCTTTCTTTTTTTAATATTTGTTATTGCGAGCACGGTTGTCACTGCTACAGCAACTTTTTGAAGTTTCGATACTGACGACGGCATAATGTAAAATGCGACAATACGTTTATCTCTCTAGACATTCGCGTATAAACTGAGTTAGGGCCCAATTTGCAGAGAAGTGTAATAAGCGCCGCACTAACTAGGGTACACGCCCACCCTGGATGCAGGGCCCTTCATATCGGGTTGTGTAATAAGCGTTTAAATATGGAACCTAACCTAACTTATAAGTATCAGTCTTACACACAACAAGGTGGACACATACCCAAGCCTGAAGACTTTGCACTGTGAGCGTGACTGTGTTCCCAGCGGCTTTGATCAGTTGCACAGCGCGCTCGTGCTGTGCTGAACGCACACAAACACCGTCCACTTCCAGGATCCTGTCACCTGTCTAATAATTAAATATAATAAGTTTAAGTTAAGATCAAAACTTCTTCGCAACAATCCGCTACAAATATGTATGATGGTATATATTTTAAACCATACAGTATGTACCACCCTCCCTATCACAAAGGATGCGTGCAGATGCAAAAAATTAAAAATATACACCAGCATACATAACACGCAATTCTGTTTTTCCAAAGTTATGCGAATTATATAAAATAATAATAATAATAAGAAAAATTGCTTTCCATCAGAAAACTCGTCAGTTTCATCGTTACGTATAACATATTATACGTATGAAAAGAAAAGAAATCTTTCATTTGGCTGAAACTTTAGTCCAACGACTTCGCCGGTCTATCACCACCACTCTTTCAAGAGACTTACTTGTAATTCACCACTCTTCCCAGCAGGACTGTTGGGTACCACATTCTTGATGAAGATCCCGAAGATCGCCTTCTCCTGCCCATCATCAGAGTCATGTTTTGATATTATGTCGACCTGCGAACAAACTTTACCTTTAGATTGAAGATTTCGCTTACAAAAATACATGCATATAATATTAATCCTTTAGTTTATTATAACTTGTTGCCCTTTTTCTGATCCTATAAGTTCTCAATATAAGAAAAGTAGTTACTAATATTTGTTTTTTTTTGCAATTAGTCGATAGCAAATATAAATAGGACATAATAAAATTTTAAGTGAAAAGTTAGTTAGCAATTAGGACTTTAGTACTTTTGTCCCTGTAGTTCCGGGACCAGAATAGGGCTACGGTTTCCTCTGCCTGTCGTAAGAGGCGACTAAAACAGGGCTTCCGGGGTTGCGGGCGGCAAGAGTGGGAGCTCGAACCGCCCGGACAGCGACCCCGGGAAGGACGGCGGTATGTGTGGTCGCATAGTATATAGTGCGGTAAGAGTCCCACATAACCCTGTGTCGCTCCCACGGCACCGGGTACCTTTTGAAGGTTCCCCCTCGTTAACAAAAAAAAAACTTGAGTACTTTGACAAATCGTGCTTTGAGAAGTAACCTGCCTGGGATTTGAACCTCGTATCTTTCGATAGAGAAGCCTAGTTTCAACTAAGATATCACTGCTTTGATATGTTCCAACCGATCCACTATTAAAATACCTATTTTAAATTTAAAATAGTTATATTTTAAGTGAGTTAAGTAGCTAAGATTTAAGATAGTTAAGCAAAAATTTAAGATAGTTATACTTTGTTGAGTAGCTAACATTTAAGATAGTTCATTCTAATTCTATTTTGTTTAGTATCATTAATATTAAGATGGTAACATTTAAGATGAGTTCTATTTTTTAAGTATTTACGTAAACAGCCACTTAACAAAATAGAACTAACCTATTAACACATTACACACACATTTCTAATGATATATTCCCAACATCATTATTATCAATAACATTTTTCACCACTAATTGGTTGAAACCATTAAAGAGCATCATAAATTAATTCCCTTATACTCCGGAAATTATTAACCTACTTTCGAAATAGGCCTCGGACACACAGTTACACCTGATTAAATTACTTTTGCCTGTATATAACGTTTATGTATTTCTGCCGTATTATAGTGTTAAGCCATATGTATTCTTGTTTAAAAGGTGGTGAGAAAGACTTATTTATATGACGTCTCCCAACTTCAACAATTTTTCTTCATTTTCACGTAGTAATTTATTTTAAAATGTATTTACTTCTATTTATATCTTATTTCTTTTTTTCTCTTTCTTTTTTCATGTTCTCCTTTCTCCCTTTTTTTCATTTCATTTTATTTCCTATTTATTATTATTTTTTTTTTAGTATAGTTGTACCGCCTTCGATTTTTCTGCACATCCCTAAGGTTGACTGGGAGAAAATGCTATTTAACATTAGGTCCGCCTTTTGCACCACACTGTTTTTAACATGGTCAATAAACAGTAAATAAATAAATAAATAAACTTAGTCCTCAGGATAGCATTGCAGGCCAACCAAACACAATTTCTATTTGGGATTTATTAAATCATAATGCTAGACACTGCGGCAGTTGTGGCTTACCATTAGACGTGCGAGCTTCTTGCCTTCATTTCATAAATGTTTGATAACATCTGTCAATTATTTAAATTACTATACTTTTAACCCGATAGCGTAAGGTAATGGTTTTCAAGCTTATGTATGTGTGAAACTTTTAGGAGTAACATTTAGGAGTAATATGTATGAACATTTTAGGAGTAACATAAACATTTTTTGTTTATAATAAGTTTATACTGTAATTTTAGTTATTTAATGTCTGTTTTTAATTAGGAGGGCCGAGAAAGGTCTTCCTATAAGTACATTTTTAATTTACAAGTTTACTTTCCGAACTCGAAAGTAAAACACTATCATAAGCAAGCAAATTCAACTTACTTCAGCTATTTCTCGAATGCGAGAAATAAATAATAATTAAATAGAATTCGATAAATAATGTCAATAAATTAGAACCACTTTAGCACGCAGCCTAAGGGGTCATTACCCGAATAATTTACGAGACACTTTGTGTGTGATGTCAAAATAACTTCAGAAGAGAATTCATGGGAACATTTAATATGTTTTTTATACATCGAAGCGACATACTCGTATTAACAATGGTTGCCTCCATGTTGCCTCTTTTACGTTAAATAAAATATAACAAATAACGAAACAACTATGTATTACAATTCATATAAGGGTAAAGATGAAAGTTTTTACAGGATTGTTTTTACAGGAAATGGGACTTTTTTCCAATGGAAACGTAGCTGTATTTTTGTATTGAAAACACACAGAGTTTTTACTTATGTAGAAATTGAAAACCATAGGCATAAAACACATTGTAATTCAGTGCTTTACCTTTTTTGGCGCTTACTTTGTTGATGTAACATAAAATTATCACTTTATATTGTATTTTTATGTTGTGTTCGTTTTTTAATTAGGAGGGTTGAGAAAAGCCTCTCTAGGCAAGGCAAAATCTTTTTACAAATACAAATTAATACAAGTATACTTTCCGAAATCAAAAGTAAACTATCATAAGTCTTAGTGAGTACAACTTCAGCTATTTCTCTATGCGAGAAATAAATAATAATTAAGTAGAATTCGAGAAATAATGTCAATAAATTAGAACTACTTAGAACGCAGCCTAACGGGTCATTACCCGAATAATTTACGAGACACTTTGTGTGTGATGTCAAAATAACTTCAGAAGAAAATTCATGGGAACATTTACAGAACATTTAGTATGTTTTTTATACAACGAGCGACATATAAACAATGGTTGTCTCTTACGTTAAAGAAAACATTACAAATACCGAAACACGTTAAATTCTGAGAATTCATCTAAGGGTCAGGATGAACGTTTTTACAGGAAATTCCACTTTCACAAGAAATTGTACTTTTGATGAAAAGAAATGTACCCCATTTTTTGGATCGTAAACATACAGTTTCTACGTATGAAGAAATAAGAAAATTGTAGGCGTAAAATTGGGGATTTCTTTGTTGGTGGAACGTAAAAGATTAATAATTAAGACAACTATATCATATTTCGGGGTAGAAAGTATCACTAATAAACAACACTAGATGAAGACACCTTATGACCGAGGGAAAACGCTTGATCGTAATCAAAAAATCGTCTGCTAAAAAATATTTTTAAAATATTTATAGGTGCATTTTATAATAACTCTTAAAATATCTTATATATAAAATTCTCGTGTCACAATGTTAGTTACCGTACTCCTCCGAAACGGCTTTACCGATTTTCACCAAATTTTATATGCATATTCAGTAGGTCTGAGAATCAGCTACTATCTATTCTTCATACCCCTAAGTGATAAGTATTGTTCACCCTTAACAATTTTTTATTTATATGGCAACACAACGTTTCGGGGTCAGCTAGTATACAAATATGTTCATATCCTTCAAAACATAACTCGAACTCGAAAAACATAAGTTCGCAGTCAGATAAAAAGCAAAATTCTGATATTCCCACTCAATCCACTTATGAACGCCTTCACCCCTAGAATTTAGGAACCCATATAACATATATTACATGTGTTAACACCAGAATATCTTTCCATACACAAAAAGCTGTCAAAGTAACTGCGAAAGCTTAGAAAGCTGTAGATTTACGAGTTCGGAGCTTTTACGGGCGATGTAACCGCTCGTAAAGCTTTTGCGATCAGATTTAGAATATCATATCTATTTTTGCATGTCGAGATGGTTAAGAATTTATAAAAATGTTTAAATTTATATTAATAGGATCTATTTGAAATTTAATTTAAATTAGGATTAATGTCCTTGATAGAATGTTGGCTGGTTGGTACTGCTAGTTTTTTTTATATAATATAGAAGTAGGACATGAGCATGCAGTCCATCTGATGGTAAGTGGTCTGCCGCCCATGGACATCTGTAATCAACCCCAGATAGGATTAGATATTCCTACCTGAGGCCGGCCACAGATGCGCCGCTTCCACTGAGGACGAAGCTGAAACGCCTCGGATAAGTATGTCTCCGTTACCACACCATTCAAACCCGAACACAGTAGCGTTTAACACTGCTGTGGTTAGGCAGAAATAGGTGTGGCGGTGGTGCCGCCGCAGTCTTAAAGGAAGCTCTATGAAACTTAGTATTTGATCGACTATCTGATTAAAAATAATAAAACACCTATTTATAAGTTTTTGGAAAATCAGTGCCATGTGCCATACATACACACAAAAACGAGGACACATACATACATACCCACAACAGGTATAAATACAAATATAAATATAAATATAAATATAAATATAAATATAAATATAAATATAAATATAAATATAAATATAAATATAAATATAAATATAAATATAAATATAAATATAAATATAAATATAAATATAAATATAAATATAAATATAAATATAAATATAAATATAAATATAAATATAAATATAAATATAAATATAAATATAAATATAAATATAAATATAAATATAAATATAAATATAAATATAAATATAAATTCATAATTTAGATATCTTAGCGTTTTTACTCCGTTAGAGTTTGATGGAAGCACCTATGCGCAGAGCAAACCGTGACAACTGCAAAGTGTGGAGATATTTGTTATTTAACATCTAATTGATTTGAACTTACCTTTCCGCCGACTATGCTGACACCGAGCGGGGCCCCAGGGCTCCGTTTCAGCGTGACGCGGCGCGCGGGGCCCCAGCGCTGGGAGCCCACGCCCTCGCGGCGGTCGGGCGACACCGTCACCGTCATGGTTGGTAGGGCGTGGCTGTTGGACAAAATGTTAATTATAATTTTATCTTTCATCATAAATTAATTAAAAACTGCGTATCGTGAGTACCCGATACATACTAATATGTCTCAATTTCGCGAAATAAGTCTACTGTCTTTCATTATAAATTGAGAATTTAGCTTAAAACCAACAACTGAGATAGAAGGTATCTAACAAGCTAAGCTTAAGTTACATTTAAGGCGATCACCTTAAGTCCATTATTAATAATCAATCTATCCAATATTTATCAAACCGAAATTTGACAATGTCTAGTATGAAGAAATTATCGATCTTTGGTAGGCAAAGCATTAGATAGATTGATTATTAATAACGGGCAGCAGTCCTTGAAAGTGACAACTTTGCTTTTTGTGAAAGTAATGCCGCCTATTTATGCCTTGTAGCAGTTCTTGTTTGAGAGATATGGTATGGTATGAAAGGCAGTTACACGAAATTCCCAATTTAGATCTACAATTTACAACTTACAGGTCCCCAATCTTACATCAGCTTCATAAAAAATACTAATTCGAAAAGTACAATGACGCGATTAATTCGAAGCTTGTACAATACAAAATAAACATTCGCCATTCCATCAATAGAATTGATTTGTAACAAATAAAAATAACAAACGCCGTCCGGCCCCAATTTGCTGTGGATATTGTTCCTTTATCGAGAGCGCTTGTATTGTGCCTGTGCTTGTATCGTGTACAAGCAGTATTGTATCGTTAGTGCATTCACCTGACTGAGCTCTCCTTAATTTACAGTCGCATACTTTTAAATGTATTTATTAATAACGAGCTTTTGCCCGCGGCTTCGCTCGCGTTACGAAGTAATATTTTCATCCCCTATTTTATTCCTTTGGGGGTAGAATTGATCAAAATCCTTTCTTAGCGGATGCCTGCGTCATAACATCTTCCTGCATGCCAATTTCAGCCCGATCCGTTCAGTGGTTTGGGCTGTGCGTTGATAGATCACAATGTCAGTCAGTCACCTTTGAGTTATATATATTTAGATTTATTGCAACCATAAGTATTTAGTTCAACTGCCAGACATTGTCGTTATCGTCTGTCCCACTGCTAGGCACGGGTTTCCTCTCAGAATGAGAAGGATTAGGCCATAGTCTATCGCGCTGGTCAAGTGCGTACTAATAAACTTCACATATTTTTGTTTTTTTTTCTATATATTAATCTTTCAGGTACACAGGTTTCCTCACGATGTTTTCCTTCACCGTTAAAACAAGTGTTAATTAATTTCTAATATACACATAACATTGAATAATGAGAGATGCGTGCCTGGGATTAGAATCACGAACCTCATGATCGACAGGCTGAGTTTGAACCACTAGACTATCACTGCTTATTTTAATTGACACAACATTAACCCTCATTTTTCAAGGTCGGTACACTTAGTCGGCGGCGTCTTGCGTTCCTTTTGTCTAAATGTGTTCGCCACTCAAGAACCTTACTCCGTCTCCTAAGATAGTATTATCAATCTTCGAAGGGATATGTAAGACTATCCGTCGCATGGCCATGTAAGCCTGTTAATTCCGGGATAATATCAGTAATAGTTCGACTACACATTTTATCACTATAAATATCTAAATATATATAACGCAAAGGTGACTGACTGACATAGTGATTTATCAACGCACAGCCCAAACCACTGGACGGATCGGGCTGAAATTTGACATGTAGGTAGATGTTATGACGTAGGGATCCGCTAAGAAATGATTTTGATCAATTCTACCCCCAAGGGGATAGAATAGGGAATGAAAATATTACTTCGTAACGCAAGCAAAGTCGCGGGCAAATGCTCGTTAAGCATATAATATGTCTCCATAACAATGAATATTATACCATTATTCAGTGCGCTTGTATTATGCCTGTATTATGGCATTATTATTAGTTGAACACTTGATGATGTACAATAAAATGATGTACAATCGCGTACAGTTTAAAGCTAGAATAACTCATTAATTGGGTTGTAACTTGTAACGACCCTAATTCGTAGTGCATTGTTCCGTTATTCAATACGCTTGTATCGTGTTTTCATTGTGCTGTTGCTTTGAATGTGTTCGCCTGACTGACCCCACCATTTATGTACAGTCGCGTAGAATGAACAACGATATCCCTTTAATTTTACCTGATATTTTACAATTTGGTATTTAAATATTTATCTGTTACTTACAGTTTTCATGTCAGTCACATTAATTGCAAATATTTAAGTGACATTAAATACAATAATGACATGTTCTTTATTAATAACTAGCTGACCCGGCAAACTTTGTACCGCCTCATAAACTATTTATCAAATATTTAATATTTCTTATAAAATATAGCCTATGTTACTCGTGGATAATGTAGCATTCAAATGGTGAAAGAATTTTTAAAATCGGTCCAGTAGTTTTTGAGCCTATTCATTACAATCAAACAAACAAACAAAGTTTTCCTCTTTAAAATATTAGTATAGATTATTTCTCTAAAATTGATGTTGAAAGCCTACAGTTGTAGTCAAACATGTAACAACCACACAGTTCTAAGAAAATATAGGTCCTCTAATAGCACACGTCACATGTCACGATAAATTGAATTTCGTTGAGCGACAAAAGCATTAGTTCCCGACAATGTCAGCTCACCCTATTCCGAGAACTTACACCTACCCTCATTAATCTTTTGTTCATACTTTTATCATCTATATAAATGGACGAATGTCTGTCTCTCTGTTTATTCCATGCATTTATACACAATTCATTTAATTTTCATGAAAATGTTGGACGTTTTTGAGTACACGTTCCTCAAAACAGATAATAATTAAAAGCCGAAAAGGCTATACGTATACAATTTAAGCAAAACACGTACAAATATCGAAACAGTTCTAAGAAAGTATTAAACCGTTTATAGTATGTATAAGTCCACTACTGAAATTTTGAAGGTGGTAGAGCCGGCGACTCCGGCGACACTACCGCCACACCTACTTCTGCCTAATAACAACAGCGTTAAGCGCCGCTGTGTTCTGCTTAGTCTTCAGGGGTAACGGGGCATCGGTGGCCGACCTCAGGTCGATATCTAATCCTATCTGAAGTTGATTGCAGATGTCCATGGGCGGTCATATCCCCTTACCATCAGATGGACTGCATGCTCGTCTGCTACCCTTATATTATAAAAAAAATGTACAAATCATATGTCACGATAAATTGAATTTCGTTCAGTGACAAAAGCATCAACTCGCTGTTCCGAGAACACTTACACCTACCCTCATTAATCTTTTGTTCATACTTTTATCTTCCTCTATATATCATATCGAGCTTCTGTGTGCGACTGTACCTATTAATGTGACTTACGGCTTCGATCTATGATACTGACACAAAAATTAATCTGTATTTTTTTTACGAATTTTTTTTATATGAAAATATATCTAGAGTAAATGAGTATACATACCTAATGGTAAGTGACCACTGCTGCACATAGACATGTGAAATTAATTGCAGATTTTTTTAATAACTTTAAAAGCGTAGGTTTTCTCACGATGATTCCGTATTAATGAAATCAAGTTATAATTATTTTATGATACGCATATAATTTTGAAAAATTTGATGTGCGTACCTAAGATTCGAACCGCGATCCCTCGATTAGGAGGCTGAGATTCATTTAATTTAACCACTAGACTATAACTACTCCTTGTCACCCATAGAAGTCCGTAATCAACCCCAGATGATTATAATCTTACTTTAAGCCGGTCACAGACTCAGTTCCGGTCAGGGACTCAATTGGAACGCCTTCAGTCTCCTTTACCACACATTGGATATGACACAAAATCTACTTTTGAATGAATTCACAAAAAAATCGTTCAAATATTCTATACAAAAAAAACAGCACTATTATAAAAACGTACAAGTATCGTATGTCCCGTTGTGTCATATCTTTTATAATTCAGCTCGGTTCTCGTTGAAAACGCAAAACTCATTCAATCAGTACATTCAGTCGTCCTTGCATTCGTACAGTTACAAACAAAAGTGTTTAGCAGTAAACCAATTAATATTAGTAATATCCAGAAGCAATGATAGCCCAGTGTTTAAGAAACTCGGCCTCTTGATTGAGGGGTCCGAGGTTCAAATCCCAGGAGTCTCTGATTTGATTATTAATGTTATGTGCGTATTAGAAATTAATTATCACTTGCTTAAAGAGTAAAGGAAAACATCGTGAGGAAACCTGGGAAATCTTAAAAAAAAATAGATTTGCAATGTGTGTGAAGTCTACCAATTCGCACTGGCCAGCGCGTTAGACTATAGTTTAATCCTCCTCCTTCTGAGAGGAGAACCGTGCACAACAGTGGGACAATAATGGTTTGATGATGATGATCCAGAAATCTGGGATTTCAAAAGTCCCCCAAGTCAAGCGTGCGTAATAAAGTATTACTTCAAAATTCAAATTCCTAAAATCCAACCAATTATTCATAAACTTCACTTGGTGTAAAATTCAGAAATTAGGTCGTTTATTCACTTTTGTGAGCGACAGTACGGGATTCAATCACTTAACGCGGCACGGACGCTGCACCAATGTTTGATGACTCCGTTTGAGCGTGAGTGTACTATTGTGCACAGAATACCGTGTTTGTATTTAGATTTTCACAATGAATTTTAAATTCAGAAGCCAATTACAATATATTCAATATTTTACCTATAAAATATTGTTTTTAGCAGAATATTGTATAGATTGTATTATTTTATTAATGGCAGGCATATTTGGCATTTTAAGCGATGCAGCAGTGACCAATTGTGGTAAGACTCCGCGGCACCGTTGTCACACCTATTTGTGCCTAATAACAGCAGTGTTAAGCGCTGCTGTATTCCGCTCTGAAGGTTGTGGTAAGGAAAACATAACTTGTGCTTATCAGAGGTGTTCCAACTTCGTCCTCAGGGGTAGCGGCGCATCTGTGACCAACCTCAGGTAGAAATCTAATCTTATCTGGGGTTGATAACAGATGTCCATGGGCGACAGTAGCCACTTAACTGGTGAACTGCATCCTTGTTTTCTACTTCAATCATACTAATAATGACGAAGAATTATTGTAAATTTCGAAGAAAACTATTATATGTTATATACAATCAACACAACAAGAGTTCCGTGAGAAGTTATTCGTGCTAATTGCAACAGTTGACAATGATAAACACTGATTACAAGTTAATTACCATCACTTTAAATATTTACGTTGATATCATCTCTATAATTTGAAGGTTAATGCATTTTTTTTATAAATAATTTAGTAATAACATACACGGGATAACTTTTTTAACTTTTAACTTTTTTATAATATAGGAGTAGCAGACGAGCATGCAGTACACCTGATGGTAAGTGGCTAGTGCCGCCCATGGACATCTGTAATCACCCCCAGCTAAGATTAGATTTCTACCTGACGTCGACCACAGATACGCCACTTCTCCTGAAGACTAAGCTGGCACGCCTCGGAAAAGCATATCTCTCTTACCACACCCGTCAAACCATAACACTGTTATTAGGTAAAAATAGGTGTGGCGGTGGTGCCGCCGGAGTCGAACCACAAAGGGTTCTACCACCTTCATAAAATTTATTAATGTTAATATTTAAGATTTTTTGCATCTAAATGCCGCCTTGCATATTTTTCTGGTTGACTGGTTGAGTGATTCTAGCATTATACAGATTTATTTAGCTTAACAATCTTAAATAAATAACGTAATCTTAATGGAACTGAATACATACATTATGTAGCAGTTATTATATAACTGTTAAGGCTTCCTCAAAGTTCGACTAGAGTAGATTACCACGACACCACTGTATGTCCATTACTTCAATTGGCTGTAATAGTGACAAGAAGACGTTTATAACTGACGACGACGACCCCCGACACGACACGACTAATTAATAAGTTACTTTTTATATTCAGATGCTTAAGTATTGTAATAAAACTGTACTGGTTAACATAAGTTTGAAAAAAGTATTTTTTTATGGTAGTTTCCTATATAATAAAGGTAAGCTTTAAGAAAATAAGTTTGAAAATTTGTCTCTTATAGAGATAAAATGGAGGATAAAATCTCAGGCAATTTAAATAATTAACCTCTTTGCCAAGAAACTACGAAAGATTCGAATATCACTGCAGAGTTAAAATATTTCATATTAAAGTTGTTTCGAAATATATTTTTCACTTAAAATCGGTTTAGAAACTGTTGAGCTATTGAAGATTAAAATAAATCTTACTTTTTCGGTAAGTAACCTACAAATGTTTTCCAATTTCACGACGTTTTCTTTAATGTGACCTCCTATTGAAACTAGCTCATTCAATAGATAATCAATATTATTTATTTCTATTATAGATTACAATCTTTGAATCACATTCATGGAACGTAATCATCGGATCACTAGTGTGACGTCACTGCGTGGATTGGTATGACGCAGAAAAATATATGACGTCACGTATTTATATTTTTGCGCGGTATTTTTTTACTTATGATATGTATGGCGCGGTTTCTTGGTTACGTCTTATTTTTTTCCTCGTACGCATATGATGGTGAAAACATCATAATATACTATATAATCATCATATACTTTTAAAATACGAACCACCAAGGAGTGGAATGCCCTGCCAGCTTCTGTGTTTCCCGATAAATATAATCTATGAGTCTTCAAATCAAGAGTGAATAAACGTGGCACATCTTAGGCCTCAAAGCTTACCATCAGGCGAGATCGAGGCCAAACGCGTGCCTATCAACCAATAAAAATAAAAAAGAAATGTTAAGGTGAGCGATGTTTTGATTCTTCAATGATTGGTAAAACGATCATCCTGTCCTACTGATCCTAAATAGCTACAAGTTTATTTATTTTATTTTTATTAACGAGCAGCCTCTGACATCTCTAAGTAAGCCCAGATAAGATTGGGTGTCCTACTTGACAATGGCCAGAGTTGCGTTACTACCCCCGAGAACTTTCTAGCCACACCCTTTAAATCAGAATACAGCAGCGCCTATCACTGTAATAAGGCAGAAATAGGCTTGGCAATTGAGGCTGCTAGAACCAGAGTGGCCTAACTGCATTTTAATGACTTTTGCCCCATTTGTATTTTCGTAATTTAAAAATGTTGCACACTTTTACTTTTCTCCATATTATAAATCATGTTTTTTGGAGATAGGCTACTCTGGTTCTAACAGCCTCAATTATGCCTCCGGATTTGAACCACAAAGGGGCCTACCACCTTTAAACTCTATGTACGCGTGTGTGCGTATAAACTTATATTGACACATATACCACAAGTATACAATTTAAATATTTCTAAGAAATAAATATTCATTCTTGATCTCATACGGCCACGAAATTGAGCTGCAAATTATTTGCTCGCTGAAACTTGATTAAATTTAAAATGAATAGGTTAGGGTTAACAACCCTAAGTTGGTTAGGGTTAAGGTTAAAAACTTCGACTTGGGGATGATTATAAATGTATTAGCTGTAACAGTGATAGCTTAATGGTTGAAACTCTGCTTCTCGATCGACGGGTCCAAGGTTCTAAGGGTCTAAGAGTTCTATGAGAACTCCGGTTGCGTTCCTTTGGAGATCCCGGTGTCCTCTACGCAGCGCCGAGGACGGCCACCGGGGGGGTATTTAGTGCGGTAAGAATCCCACATAACTGCGTGCCACTCCCGCGGCATAGGGTACCTTTTGAAGGGTTCCCCCTCGTAAACAAAAACAAAGGCCCAAGGTTCAAATACCAGGCACGCACTTCTAATTTATGTGAGTAGTATATATTAAACTAGCTGACCCGGAAAACTTTGTACCGCCTCAAAATCTATTTATCAAATATATTCATACAATATAGCCTATGTTACTCGTAGATAATGTAGCTTTCGAATGGTGAAAGAATTTTTAAAATCGGTCCAGTTTTTGAGCCTATTCATTACAACCAAACAAACAAACAAAGTTTTCCTCTTTATAATATTAGTGTAGTTATCACTTGCTTTAACGGTGAGGGAAACATCGTGAGGAAACCTACATACAAAGTATACCAATACGCACTTTAGCAGCGTGGAGGTCTATGGCCTAATCCTTCTCATTCTGAGAGGAGATTCGTGCCCAGCAGTGTGTCAGTAATCGGTTGTCGACGAGGCTGTCACTACATACATATGACGTCATCCGATAGTAAGTCACTTTACTATCAGATGGACTAAATAAAACATTGATCGTATAGATCTGGCTTAGCCGAATACCTAAACAGATTTCAGATATTTGGCAGCTCGCCACGTTCGTAAATAAAAATAATGTATGTAGGCCTAAATCAGATTTGACAAGGGATGAAGTTTGCTTACCAGCCCTTTTGTCAATATTTTATTATATTAAAAGGGCTGACTTGTAAACAGTGACTTTTTAATAATTATAAGGGTATACGGGTTTTTGGTTTGTTTTGTTCTTATACTGCTTATTTTTATATAACTAGCTGACCCGGCAAACGTTGTGTTGCCATATAAATAAAAAAATGTAAAGGGTGAAAAACCCTTATCACTTAGGGGTATGAAAAATAGATAGTAGCCGAATTCTCAGACCTACTGTATATGCATATAAAATTTGGAGAAAATCGGTAAAGCCGTTTCGGAGGAGTACGGTAACTAACATTGTGACACGAGAATGTTATATATAAGATAGAACTTATACCTGATATTAAGTGACTACTGCTGCCGATGGATCTGTAGACAACTCCAGATTAGATTGGAGATCTAGGGTTGGTCACAGATGTACCGCTAACACTGAGTACTAAGATGGAACGTCTCCGATAAAGATTACCCTTTACTACATTTTAAACCGGAACACAGCAGCTCTTAAAACTGCTGTTATTACGCAGAAATGGGTATGACCGTGGTACCACTGAAATCGAACTACAATGAATTCTACCACTTTATCTTCAGTATCTATATATCAATCTCAAAGCGTTAAAATAACAAAATCTGTATCAAACTTTTGCTTGACAAAACAAAAGCCTAACAAAACGTCGAATCGTGATCGTGTCGTGGTCGTTAGTAATGAACAATCTTGTAGCCAGCCGTGCATGCAGCGCTATTGATTGAATTTAATTGGTAAAACGGTGGGATGAAAGAGGATATCTGAGCGGATCTGTCCAACCATTCTTGATCCCTGCTATATGTTATATACTTTTCCGAGGCGTTCCAGCTTAGTCCACAGGTGTAGCGGCGCATCTGTGGCCGACCTCGGATAGAAATATCTAATCCTATCTGGGGTTGATTACAGATGTCCATGTGCGGCAGTAGCCACTTACCATCAGGTGGACTGCATGCTCGTCTGCTACTCTTATATTACAAAAAAAACTTAACACACAAAAAAATAATGTAAGGCAAGGAACGGTAGGGGTATAGGGTTTGAATCTCTGACACACTTCTAATTTCTACCTTTAATGAATTACCAATCCTTAATCTTCCTTTAACGATAACGGAAATTATCAGGCGAAAAACTACAACTCAAACTTTTTCAATGGCTATGTAGTTTATCTAGTTTCAAATTCAATTCATTTATTGCAGGATAAGGTGGTATACATACGTGAAATATATAAGTTTTGTGCTCCTATCCTAACCCAAAGGGTATGCAAATATGTCATAAGTAATTATGTAAAATCTAATTAATCATTCATTAACCTTATATATAAAATTCTCGTGTCACAATGTTAGTTATCGTACTTCTCCGAAACGGCTTTACCGATTTTCACCAAATTTTATATGCATATTCAGTAGGTCTAGGAATCGGTTAGATCAATTTTTCATACCCATAAATGATAAGGGTTAACATTTTTATTTATATGGCAACACAACGTTTGCCGGGTCAGCTAGTATATAATAAAAATAAAAAAGGGCCCAGTATACTGCCTTGGGATTGATTTGGTAAGCATACTAGACTCAACCAATGCCCAACAGCGGGATAGCACGAATTAGCAATGAAATTAATAAATCTAAACTAATTCAATCTAATAAATAATCCACTTCACATATACATAAAAAAACTTTATACATCTCTTTATCTTTTTACAAATGATCTAATAATATTATAATTATAGTAATAATATAATTCAGACAAAACATATTTTAAAAACTGTAACGGTAAATAAAAATCAAATTTATTGAGATTCAAATTAAGATAGAAACGAAAGTAGCGACGTGTTCATACAAATTCGTTTCAACGTTACGTGATACGAAATTTAAAACAAATCATAAAACGACACGACAAGACAACGACAACGACACGTACAAGAAATACAAAAATAAATCAGTTCGATAATCCAATTAAGGTGCACTAATTGAAAACCAATTGCATTAAAACTCACCAATTTAACGGGTCAGAGCGCGCTACATTTCCCCGCGACGGCGTGCTAAGTGATTTTGTCGCACAATCGCACAAAAATTCACCAATTTTTTTTTTTATAACATACGACAAACGTGGATATACAGCGGGATGTCAATACGTAATGGAACGGTGAGGTCGCCTAACCATAACTCAATTACCCATATTAGCAATTTTCCTTTAGTGATGCTGTGAGTTTGAAGTTGATATCGATAGTTTTTAGATGATGTTAGTGTGGGATGTATACATCTGGGTTTCAGACTAGTCTGAACAACCTAGGTTTGGGGTACGATGCCTAGTTATTCAGACATTTAAATGTCGGATTTAGATTTCTATTTTAGGTCTATTTCTATACTTCAACAATTGTTAACTCTTCTTGTGTGTAATTAAGCAACCACGAAGCGTAATTTATTTGTGGGGTTATGAGTGTAGGAAACGTATAAGTATTAATTTTATTTATGTCACGATAAGGGTAATAATATTTAAAGTTTTCTATCCATGAATTTTGGCTTTTAACACTGAGAATAGGTACTCATATTCTATACCAAATGGTAGTATTAGACATTCATTTTTAAATCCCGTGTAATTAAATAGATATTCTCATTATTATATATGTTAGTACTTAAGTACTACATAAGTTATACACGATATCACCGAAGGACTTCAATATTTATTTTTGCACGAGAAAAGAATATAGAAACGAAAATCGCAATACTTCATATATTTAATGTCAATACGAGATAATTCCAAAATTAGCGAGAAATCTTATGCAGTGTGAGAAAATATCTTGCATATCCAATGCCAGAGTGGAATCGACATCGATATATCATGCACATGCGCATCCCTACGCTGTAAGCCGTGGCAAGGTGATTTGTTTTATGAAACTCATGAATTAGTATTGAATTTAGGTGAATAATTGTCTTTCATTTAATATAATGAGGTGGTAGAACTCTACGTTTTTCGTAGCAGAGGTATAGTCCGCGCCAAACTGGTAGTCCGCTCTAAAGTTGTTGCGCGCAGGTGTAGTCATACAATTTGTTATGGCGACGCAATTCATTTCTATGTTCAGAGCGGACTAGCAATTTTACGCGGACTATACCTCCGCTATTCCTGCCTTTTATAACAGCAATGCTATTTACTATCTGATTCGAAGGGTGGTAAGAGATACTTAGATACACGAGGCATTTCCATAAAATCTTCAGAGTTAGCAATATTAGTGAGTCGTGACCGACTTTAGGGAGAAAAACAGTAAAATGGGAAGACCAGAAGCGCCATATTTATTTCTGTGTAATAACAGCAGTATTATTAACAGACAATCAGCCTAGTGGTTGAAAATCGGGTTCGAAATCCCACGTACGAGTCCCAGGCACCTCTTTTTTATTAAAGATTTTTATTATCACCCGCTGTAACAGTGAAGGAAAATATCGTGAAGAACGCCTGAGAGTTGTTTAAAAAAATCTCATATGTGTGTGAAGTGAAACAATTCGCACTTTGCCAGCTTGATGGATTAAGGCCTATTCCCACTCTGAGAGGAACTGTGCCCAACAGTGGGACAATAAATGGTTAACGACGAAGAATATATATAAAACATATCATAAGAAAAAGTTTCTAAAAATTGAAATACCTTAAATGTGTTATCAACGTTTCACCACTGAATGGGGTCGCAAACTAAAGTCTCACAGGAATCGAAAAGGAAAGTTGTTGTTGTCGATCTCAAATGACTATTAATTTTTTAAACACATTTCATTACTCCAATTTTAATTTTGTAGTTGTATAAAATTAATTAATTAAGAACAGGTTGTTGAACTAAAAAAATGTAATGACAATGATAAAAGGTTTTAAAGTGATATATGCAAATGAAAATACAATTGATAGTTTTAATTTAGCGAATAATTAATTAAGTGTAATCTGTAGGGATTCGGTATATTTAATTTTGTAAGTAAATGTCGAATAGTTTTTTTATGAAAATAACATAAATTAAAATATGTAAGTAGTCCATATTCTTTGTATTTTAATATATTTTAGTATTCACTGATTTTAACAGTGACAGCGTAGTGGTTTAAAATTATTCGCCACGCCGGCGGACCGGGATTCGAATCCAACGCTGATTTTCAGTAATGAGCGTATTAGAAATTCATTATTAAGGATTGATTTAAGGATGAAAGAAAACATCGTGAGGAAATCTTTCACACATGATAGTTCTGTATTAAAAATATTTTTCAAGAGTATATTGTAGACTTCATCTACCAATCCACACTCAATCAGCGTGATAGAGTATAGCCCAACCGCATTTTGAAATCAGACATTTTCCCAACAGTGGGACAGAAGTCTCATAAATATCATATACTCATAAATATCATTCTTATATTGTGAGAACATTAGCATTTAATATTTTTGTAATTTTGAAATTTGAAATGTATATATTATAGTAACAAAGCATTATATCTAATAAGATACCTACGGGTGAGGTAGGAGTTGTTTTAAATTAGATCTTACGACATTAGTTAGAATTGTCGGATCCCACACACAACACACTTTTAAATTAAAATGACGTAACATATAAAAGTAAAATAAATTGTATCGCCAATTTTAAAGAATATGACTTTATTCATAAACGATTTGGTAAATTATCTGTAGCACTACCATGAGTTGGCATAGAAACGCCACTATAGAAATGGTAAATAGAAAACTATTGTCATTTTGCTAGTGAGTAAGATAACTACTATCGTTACGGTATTTCTTGACAACGTCTGTCAAATTAATGACTCATGGGACCGAATTTGTATGGCAATAGATCATAATGACATTCGCTAGCGATTTGATTTCGATAGGTTTTTTACGTATGTAGTGGCTCACACTACGGATTTTAGTTCTACGAGTAACCACCAGAGGCGCTGTACAATTTTTCATACATTTATTTTACGCAGTCGCTAGCGAGTAATACTTTTGTAAACTCATGGTAGTGCTACTGATCATATTACCTTAATTCTAAAAAAATGATACAATTCTGAAGCACTGCTTAGGGTTCCGTACCCGAAACTAAAAATCTGTCTGTCCACCTGTCACAGGGCTCCGTCTCTTGAACTATAATATGTAGACACTTGAAATTACAAAGTTTGCATTACTATTACGTTATAACAAAAGTTGTTAATAAATAGGTAAATAGTTATCAATAATTTACCAAGTCGAACTCGGACGTGGAAGGTTTTTTACCACATTTTTTTAGAGTATTTTATTTTTAGTATTTGATGTTATAGCGGCCAGCCTTATGCTCTGTAAAAATTTCAAGTGCCTATTACTGTTTAGGAGATAGAGCCCTGTGACAGAAGGACAGACAACGGAGATATAATAATAGGGTTCCATTTTTACCGTTTGGGTACAGAACCCTAAAAACAAACCCAAATCAAGAAGCTCCGTTTCTAACCACTATTATATCTACAAAGGTCTAAGTAGGTCAACTAACTTACTCATAAAAAACGAGTAAAACACTAAAATGGTGGACAAAGCATTTCCCGATTTCCCCAAGGACTTCCACAAACCGCTAATTCTACTAAGTGGGTACCTGTGGGATACATAACGAAATTGTCCCATAATTTACTAAAGTATCGCTAACTAGAACGCCCGTGAAACTAAGTAATTGAATGGTTAGTTAAAACTAGTTTTAATTAAGTGATTACTGACACGCGTGAGTAATATTTTTAATATGAATATTTTTATTTTTATATTTTTATTTTTATAATGGTAAACCTACTGCCGCTCATGTACATATGTAATCTACTTCAAAAAAGATAAATAGTAGGAAGGTGGTAGAACTAGAAGGTGGTAGAACCCATTGTGGTTCGACTCCGGCGGCTCCACCGCCACACCGATTTCTACCTAATAACAGCAGTGTTAGGCGCTGCTGTGTTCCGGTTTGAAGGGTGTGGTAAGGGAGACAGATTTTTCCGAGGCTTTCCAGCTTAGTCCTCAGGGGTAGCAGCGCATCTGTGGCTGACCTCAGGTAGGAATATCTAATCCTATCTGGAGTTGATTACAGATGTCCATGGGCGGCAGTAGCCACTTACCATCAGGTGGACTGTATGCTCGTCTGCTACTCCTATAATATATAAAAAAAAATAGTACTTAGGTATTAGATTTTTGAAGATGTTAGAACTCTTTGTAGGTGGATTTTGGGGACACCACCGCCACACCTACTTCTACCTCATAACAGCAGCGTTAAGCGCTGGAGTATTCTTGTTTGAAGGGTGTGGTAAGGGAGACATACTTTTCCAAGGCGTTCCAGCTTAGTCCTCAGAGGTAGCGGCGCATCTGTGGCTGACCTCAAAAGGAATATCTAATCTTATCTGGGGTTGATTACAGATGTCCATGGTCGGTAGTAGATACCTGCCATTAGAAGGACTGCCTCCCATTTGCTACTTCTACATTATAAAAAATATAATTTAATTCGTTTTATAATGCTCTAGTTAACTTGTTAAGTTAAATGTTAACATTATAATCGACAAAATACATTGTATATTGTAGCTAATCTTTTCAATACGTACCTATATAGAAATCAGTTTCCGTATGTTCGTGTAAGCGACTTGATTTTTTTACATAACGGTGTATTTCTATTTGAAAATGTGTTTACATAATTTTATCCACAAATTCCTATATAAACGGAAACGGATTTCATTCAATTCACTAACAATTAATATCAGACAGCCGCAGTAATGCAAGTTCAGTTAGTTTTCTAAAAAACTTCGCTTGCTTCGGAACGCTTCGATGCGCTTCGAAACGCTTCGAACTCCACAGAAGCATGCTTTACACTAATTAACTTACGAAACTCAATTATCAATAGACACGTACAAACATAATGACAAGATATTCTAAAACACGTGGCGGTAATGCGATGAAGCCTTTGCAATGAGGACGGACTTATACTAAAATATTATGCGATTATCTCATTTATGCTTAAGGGTGTACGGGCGAAAATCCTCTGAACAATTTTCTACATATTCCACGCTTTTTTGCCGGTGTAAAAAAAAATTTGCTATAAACTATTAAGGTTTAATTTGCAATGGTTAGTCCTAATAAGGTCAATTTCAGGACATTTGTACATGAGCATTTCGGTACGAATTTTGTTACAGATTAACGTATAGTTTCTAAAGGGTTCCAGGTTCGATCCCCAGGCACACAAGTTGTCGAGACAACCCGTTAATGTCCAACGGCTGTGCATGGATCTCCTATCAGAAAGACCGAGTTTTTGTCCACCGCGCTGGCCAAGTGCAAATTAGTAGACATCGCATATTTTTTTGGATTTCGAAAAATCAAATGACTTTGGATCGGAACCTCAGACCCCCGAATGAGAGGTCAAATTTCTTTATCAGCTAAGTTTCATACGCATATTCATATCACTGCTTAGTGCTTATTCATACTCATATAACTTCGAAGTGTCATAAACACACGCTCGGGAGTCAAACCTCGGATTAACTGGATGAGTGGCAGAGTTTCTTAATCTTGGTTACCACTGCTTATTAATGGGAAATTATAAAACAATCGAATAAAAAAAAGTTAGCGACTGATAATGACATACTGTTTTAATAACTTGTGCCACTACATTACTAAGTGAGCGACTGGAAATATAGAGAGGCAACTTTAGTATTAAAATAGATTAGGTTTTTTCTAATTGAATTGGTTAGGGTAAGTTAGGTTGTAACATATAAGACAATATAAAACTAAGCGAGCGGGTGGGCCCAATATGTATGAATTCAGACCTTACCTTTATTCATGATCAATGACATGAGCACACAATATTCTACTTATTATAATATTTTTCAAAGTGGTTTTTGTATTCCAAACACTTCATTTAAAATAAAATGCTGCTCAGTATTAAAAAAAAACATTTGCTAAATATTGAATAAAATGCAGAACGTAATGTTTACACTTAGACAAATATTAGGTCGCTCAAATATAATGAAGCTTTTCATTTCGTATTTTACGTAACTCACATTAATGTTTGTAAGTTGCTGTTCTGTTGATTTCTAGTCACTCGCAGCCAGTCGGTCACTTAGTAATACTATAACCAAAATTCATTATTTTTGTCATTCAAAGCTTTTATTTGCAGTCACTCGTTTAAATACTCCCCATTATTAATACACACAAAACTTGGAAAAATGAGCATGAACTTTTCATCGGGATTCGAACCTCGGACCTCCAGATTGCGACTCCGATTTACAAAACCCTACACTATCACAATTTTTATTTATGTTTCTATGTCTATAATTTCCTTTGTCATGTCAATAAACTTTAATTTAAAGTTTTGTTATGTCAATAAACTTTAATTTCAACTCTCAAAGTTTCCCAAACTACAAAAACGAACACACTGAAAGCTACATTACTATGCCCGAAGTAGTTTGAGAACCTTCATACATTCCTATTAAGCCTGACTTCTAAGAACTCAACAGAAAGCAGACTTTTTCTTAAGCAGTCTTTATGTACTCGTGTGAAGCCTACAGTTTAAGAAACGAAGCACTTAGGAAATTATTTCTGCTTTCAACACCTTATATGATAGTTGACTATATAATAAATGTCACTTTTTTATAATACGGGAGTAACTAGCATGTAGTCCACCTGATGGTAAGTGGCTACTGCCGCCCATGGACATCTGTTATCAATCCCAGATAGGATTACATTCCTACCTGAGATCGGCCACAAACGCGCCGCTACACCTGAGAACTAAGCTAACATCGGAATAGTACCTATCCCTTACCACACTCTTACCACCCTAATTTTAGACATGAACGCTTTCGTAAGATTATTTCTTTCACAATAAAATAACTGACAATTATTTTTCAAAAAAATTAAGCCATATGCTCCCATGTTGGTATCATTAGTTTAAAATCAATATATACTATGGACAAATTTCATTGAAATAAGCTTGTATCATATAAAACAAATGTAGTGATTCTGATTAACGACAGATTATAAGAGAAGTCTAACAATAACAACGGATTGACTAAACAGGCACGTGTAACGTTACTACTCGTAAGTATACGAGTAATAATTACGGTTTTTTACAAATATGAGTTAATTCTCTATATTTTTTATTATGTAGGTAGAAGTAGTATATTTTTAGTATCTTCTTCTTTCGTATCTTTACTTTTTAGTATCTCTATATTTTTATTAGGTTTTGAAGGTGGTAGAACCCTTTGTGGTTCGACTCCGGCGGCACCACCGCCACACCTATTTCTACCTAATAACAGCAGTTTTAGGCGCTGTTGTGTTCGGTTTTGAAGGGTGTGGTAAGGGAGACATACTTTTCCGAGGTATTCCAGCTTAGTCCTCAGGGCTAGCGGCGCATCTGTGGCCGACCTCAGGTAGGAATATCTAATCCTATCTCGGGTTGATTACAGATGTCCATGTGCGCCAATATCCACTTACCATCAGGTGGACTGCATGCTCGTCTACTACTCCTATATTATAAAGAAAAGCTTGAGAACGGTTTGAGTCTGAACGCCTCTAATACGTACATTATATCTCCCTTACCATGCTGCCCAAAATGGAACACAGCACCGCAACACTGTTGATATTAAGCAGAAATAGGTGTGACGGTGGTGCCGCCTGAGTCGAACCGCATAGGATTCTACCAACTATACGGATTTTGTTACTATTTTCCTATATTCCCTAAGGAATTGGCAGTGGTGTGTAGTATAATAACGCCACCAGGGAGTGGACCTATAAAACCGTTTAAATTGATGGATTTAACAGAACACTTACCTCGGTCTTCTAGAAGGCACGAGGAACTTCAAAGGACCCGCAGACTTCCTCCTATCCCTCGACGGTGGAACCAGTAGATACTCCTCCTCTTCAGTCTCCGATCCAGGACTCTCCAAGCTTATCGCAGCAGGTGCTGACATCCGCCTTTCTGGTATCTTCTTAGACGGTTCCAACATATCCCTTATAACTTCACAATATTTACACTTACTCGCTTCATCTATGTATGCCTTCGTTAGGGCATACGCATAGTTCTCTAGGAAGCACTTATGACACCCTGGTACGTAACCACTCTCAGCGTCAGTCGAATCTTCGCTTGGTTCTTGCTTCAGCATCTTCTTCATATTATTATTCATTACCTTCTGTGTGTCTCTGTGTCTCCTCTCTTCTTCTTCCTTCTTTTTTCGGATTTCTTTCAAGCATTCCGCTTGATCGTTGTAATACTCGACGCATCTCCGCTCATTCTTGGACGGTTTCGTCGGACTTCGTTTCTTGTACTTTTTGGTACTAATATTGACGTTAAGCGGTTCTATTCTCAACGATTGCATTTGTTTTATTATGTGCTCCTGGACGTATGGGCGGGTGTAACACGACACTTCCTCGACGGTATTGGCAATGTTCTGATCGTTAATAGTTTTGGCACTTACATCGTTGTCTTTATTCCTAACAGCTATTTTATCTTGTTTACTCAAGTCTTTGATCTCGCGATCTCCATTGATTTTATGGCCGTTTTTTTCCGTACACTTCACGGATGTGGAGTCGTCGTCGAGACACGTTTCGTAACCGTCGATCTCATGGTCGATGTATAGAAGGGAATTGTTTTCTTCCTGGACGGAAATTCTTGTGGTTGCGTCGTAAAATGTGGTCTCGTCTGATGGTTGGCTTATAAATTCCTTCCTTATCTCACTTTTTGTTTTTTCGATTTTACTTTCATCGCTTTCTTTCCAATATTTGTCAAAACTTATTCGTTCCAGACCTGTTGGCGTAACTGCGAACACCATTTCGTCGGATGTTGACAAATCTTTACTTTGTTGTGTCGAAAGGCACCGTTGCACATCTGCACCTTTTCTGTCAGCAGATTGACTTCTTATATTCAGCTCTCTTGGCGTTATCAAGACATCATCTTCAGTTATTGTCATATCGTCGTCTTGGTCGTTTAAAGATTCGTCAGATTTCGAACACTTCAATTCTGTTATACCGTTTAGCTTTTCCTTATCTTTAATTTCTATTATTAAACTCTCGTCGACTTTATCTTTCTGTTTGAGTTCGTCGAAGCTCAAATCTGCTATTGCGGATAGCTCTTCGTCTTTTATCGATGACTCTTCAGGCTCTAAACATATTTGAACTACTTCTATGCCCTCGCCGTATTCTTGTAGGCACTCGTGGAAGGAATCCATTCCAGTGTGGTCATCGGATGCAAGCGAATTGATGCAGTCCTGTAAAATAAATAATCTTTTAACTTCAGCATTTTTAAACAGATTATTTTTAAACAAAATTGATGTTTTGACCTGCGATTTAAAAATACAATTTATGTTATATTGTGTAGGTAATTCGGAAATATAAAAAATGTTCTTTAAAATATTTTTTCTGTCCATGTGTGTTAATACTGGTATTTTAAGCACAATGAGGATTTTGCGAGTAGGGATTTTAGGATAGGTAACAATAAAACATTGTTAGTTTAACTCGAAAATTTGTTGTTTTTAAATTCATATTTATAAGGAATACTAACGCAAATTAACATGGGATATAAAGTAGCTAAATAAACTTCAAAAGAAAAACAATATAATTTTTAAACATTTATTGCACAACAAAGCATTCCAAATACCATTTCTCATTCAATCAACATCAATAATATTACATATTACAACAAATATAAGCCACGGCTAATATTTTATATTATATTGACATTATTCATTTTTCTTTTTTATTTATTCATCATATTTTATAATCTTAATTTTATTATAAATTTATTACAACAACATGTAAAGCTATCAAAATAATTTATTGCCAATTAATTTATTACAAACACGAAATAGATATTTATTTTAATTTATGAACTTTTTTAATAAAAAAGACTTATTACGTTATTATCCTTATTTCCTCATAATAATTTATTAATTTTAATATTTTATGAATAACAAGGTTCTTTGCCCTAATACGGGGAATGTTACAAAAATTACATATTTTTTGGGACGTACATTGGGCCGGATTGAATAATTTAAATTTAACACACTAAATGATAATAAAATATAACAAAAATCGTAAATCAAACAATAACATAATAAGGAGACCTAATTTGATGTCATTTATAGCTAAACATTTGTAATATAGATCAAATAAAATTGACTTTTTAATAATTTATATAAAACAAATTAACATAAGTTAAAGTTATAGTTTCCGTTTAAAGTATTATCTAAAATAATGCTACAACAATATGAAATATAATAATATAATAGAACATTAAAATAAAATTAGTCAAGTAAATAGTAACTTTAAATGAAGTAAGTATAACAAAGTGTTTTACTATAAGTCATAAAATTTTACTTAATTTTCAGTTTTCTTTTAAGGCCATTTTTACGGATGTAGATATTACATGCCTAATTGCAAACAAGTGCATAAAAAGTAATTAATACGCAAAAAATAACTTTAACATGGCAATAATTAATTCATTATCAACATTAGTTAAAAAACATGATTTTAATTTTCATATAAAAAATGTAACATTAAGAACTCTTTATTTGAATTAACTTTTCCATTTATTCGGATGTTCCATTTTTAAATTAAAACATATGCTTTATTATTTGTATACGAAAAGCTACGAAGACCACGTTCGCTTCAATCATTCAATGGAATGCAAGCGTATTGACTTATACCTATTTGACTTATAATAACAACAGACGACATAACATTAACACCAATGTTTATAGCTATAATTGTCACATAAGCACACACATTTAAGTAACATTGACACATATTTTTTTCTTAAAACCTATGATATGTTTCCAAATTACCTGTAAATTTATACATATACATTTTTTTTATATAAAAACTTTTCCAATTTTATTAATATTCTTAAAAATTGTTTTCACGTCGGCTAAAGAAATGACCACACAATAAATGAATGAAAATTGTTTAGGCGATTCTTTATCATCATCATCATCATCTTTAATCATATTTTAGAATTAATTATTTCAAACTAGTCAATGAAATTATTACACAATTATATTCTTTGAAATTAATCATCTATATAAAAGTAAATTAATGAACTTAAGGCCATTATTCTACTAATTAAGTTTTTTAACAATAAGATATTTTTAGAGAAAATTGTGTTTAAATTGTCAAGGAACGTAAGGAAGTTATCTAAGTATCATTTACAATTAACCTTCAGTATAATCTTTTACCAATTTTATTCAAGGCGGTTTGGATTCGAATTTCCAGCATGAGAGGCTAAAATTCTTACTAATACAGCTTTGCACATACACGTAACTTCGATTATGAGTCCTTAAAAATCCAATAAACAAGCCTCCCTAAATAATGTGCGTTATAGCAACACGTGAATAACCAGGGCCGGATTTAAGGGAGGGCAACCGGGGTGGCAGCCCCGGGGCCTCCACAAAAGAGGGGCCCCCACAATAGTGACGACGGATTTTTTTTTAATTCCGACTAGTGAACACTAGTAAAAAAAAATATCTTTTCCATTGATATTTTTTTTCGCTGTTTTACCTTTATCAACAGTACTTTGTACAAACATGAACACTAGAAGACTGCGTTTCACAGTAAAATATTTATTGAAAAACTCAACTGAAAAAAATGTTCATTTTTATCGGAAAATAATTTGGGGCCAGGGGGCCTCCATTCCTTTGTTGCCCCAAGGCCTCTAGACCTCTAAATCCGGCCCTGTGAATAACTTTCTAAGAAGATCTAAGAAGATTTCTCTTGACCATGCAGTAAGCCTGATGGTAAAAGGTCACTGCCATCTATGAATACTTGTAACCAACACCATATAGAACAGAGTTGCTACCTGAAGTCGATCACAGATTCCTTGCCTCTCCAGTGGACTTAGACGGTCTCCTCGTATTATTTTATACTCGTACCTTAAATGGCATCCACTCCGCATAAACCGCAGAACTGCTTCACGCTAAAAATAGGTGTGGCGGTAATATCTCCCCAGTCGAACCACTCTGACGCCTTAAATTATTCCAAACACCACCATACAAGATACCTAATTCATATATAATTATTTTAATATTAATTTATTACATCAATAACACATTCTATCACATATTAAATTGACTACAACATTTAAATAAATAATCAACTACACAACCATAAATAGACATTTATATTTTATCACATTTACCTATTATTATTCGAATGTATTTAATAATACAATTATAATTTATTTCTTAAACAAATTTTATATATATCCGTCTAATATTTAGAAAGTAACGCATTAACAATTAAATATAACAATTTATTACACTCGTAAACTTAAAAAATAATAAATTAAATAACATTATAAATACACAAATAAACAAATATTTATTTTATGATTTTATTTAAAAATTAATAATCTACAATTTTGGCTCCATTATTATTATTATTCCACTTTGAGTAAACATACATAAATAATATAAATACATATTACAAATATATTTTTATAGTTATAACATATAAATGAGCATGCAGATTGTTAAATATCCTATTGTTAAATATCTGCCATTAAACGCTATTAAATAAAGTATTAATTTATTTGGAGTTCGTAGGCTTTGTTCTGAGAGATAAATTAAAATGTCTCCTAAATAACTTCTTCCTTTTTAAACCAGAATTTTACAGCGCAATACCGTCTATAAACACCAATGGGTCCTACCACATTCAAATTTCTTGTAATCAATACCTCTCCCTGGTACATCTGAAGATTCAACACAAACTGTATAATTAATTGATTTTATTTTTATATTATTTCATAGTGATTTCGGCTTTTAACTTCGGAACTCTGAAAGCAAGAGGTGGTTCCATGATGTCCTGGTGGCAGTGGAGCTGCAATTCCATAATATCCTGATGCAGTGACATGATGAGACGCAGGATCTTTGTGAAGTATTCCAAGTTCTGAAAAGCAAACAGCCATTTTTATTGTCGCCTTTTATTTTCATTTTTAAAAGCGTACAAAAGAAATAGGTAGTTGTTAAATCGTAAAATATTATTGAAGTTTAAAATGGAATAAATTTAAGTATGAAATTTTTAAATGTATTGAATGCATTTATAAATATAACTATACCATAAATTGCAATTACATCTTTACAGCTATAATATAAATTACAAATTAAGTTTCGTTTTTAGTTTTTTTTTAATAATTTAGTAAATTGTACATATTATAATTTTACTTCGTGTAATCTTGCCACAGTACGTATCTAAAATTTGTAAGCAGGGTACGATAAGGCAAGGAGTGACAAATTTGTCGCATTTCTGTGACTTATAACATTCATTATAACAATTACGACAAGTGACATATTTCTCGCACTGTGTCTGTTAATTGCAAATATTTGCATGAGTTTTGCAACCATTTATGTCACGTGCAGTGTCTTTTATAAATACATAATACAATGAAAAATACAAGTCAGTCGCATACAAGGCCTGATCTTTTTTAAGCCGGGAAAATTGCAATATTTTCTGCCCGTAGGTCGGCAAAAAACCAAAATGTTGTATAAATATAAATATAACAAGAATAACCCAACGAAAAAAGAACCTCATTATTTTCATTATTTGCGTCACCGATGAGAGAATTAAATACGAATGAATAATTTTTACTTCATCCTACCGCCCTCAATTTTGCCTCTCTCAAATTGCCCAGTTTACCACCCTGAATCGAGCCCTGCTTGCATAACGAATCTATTTTTTCATTTACTAAAACAGTTTTACTATAACTAGGCACGTAACAATAGAATTTTAAATGAAGCATGCAAAATAAAAGTTGTACACTAAAGGGAAAAATCTACATAATCTAAAGCGAACTAATAACCAATTTTAATTAAAAACGAATTCTTAGAGCGGTAAATCAAATTCCCTTTATTGTACAAATCGGAAAATCATTAGTATCGAAAAAAGCATGCGTTAGTTTCATATACTGCTCTAAGCGTTGATAAAAAGCTTTAAAAATAAATGCAACTTACTGTAGACTTTTTCCCTCAGTGTACAATTCACAGAATATCACAACACTTAACACGACACATAAATCATTTATTTATTTTTTTAACATGTTTTATAATATGTATTTTGTAATAAATATTTTTTTAATTAATGTAAAATAACGACACTTAAAAATAATGAATGTGAAAATTAATAAAATAATAATAATAATAAAATCGTTTATTATTGTTTAAAATAATTTCATTTCATTTTTATTAATAAATAACGATTAATAATACAAAGATATTTAAATGTATATTAATATGAAACTTTAAATAAGTATTTATTGTTTATTTTTATATTCAAATAAAATAATTAAATAAAAGTCCAATAATTCAATTTTCCAATTAATATTTTCAACAAAATACTTCACAACTATGTTCTTAAAGAAAACAACACTATTGTTGTTAGAAACGAGTTTTTTTCTATTTGAATCTAATAACAATATTTGGACGAAAGTGACCACTTATCATTTCACTACTTCTATAGTACAAATAAATTCCGTTCCATAAGTTATTCAACAAAGGTTCATTTTGCATTAATAACGTTTACATACCTGACTACCCTGGCCACTGTGCCCATTCGCCCTCTCCCCGCCAACCACGGTACTGCAGGGTAAAGGCTTAGCTACGCCTATTGTGACGATTCCTGGTAACAAAAATAATATATATTATTTTATGTATAGTAAAAAAAAAATCCGTATATGAATTATATTTAATCATAATAATTTAGGCTGAATCAATAATAATATCTCTCCGAAAAGTAAAAAAATTTTTTAGACTATAGACAAAATTATAATTATACCTAATTAGAAAATGGAGGAGAGAGTGGTATTATAACAAATAAAAAACGCAGATAGTTCACAAGAATTTATAATAAATATTAGTAAGACTTTTTATATTTTACAAATATTTAATAATATTTTTTAAAAAGAGTTATTACAAAAAATCTTGTAATAAGTAATTTATTAATTTAAAATATTTAATATTTTTACATCACAATTATTTTAATTCAATGACTACTGCTTACTTACACGCAGTAAGTTAAGTTCCAGCTTCGTCCTCGGAAATGAAACACATTAATATTTATGGATTTAAATGAAATTCCTTATAGATATCCACTACACATTACAAATATTAGACACTAACACTGACTATTAATGAAAACATTAACACTGACGGTTATCAACTTGTTTCTTTTATTTATTTACACCATAGAATTCAACATCTTATAGAAATGACAACGTAAGTATCGATGACAACACGTGACGAAAACTGCATTTTTTCCCCGACTGTGGCGTGTAATGTCTTTGGAGCTTATGTATAGGTACATGTTACTGTAAAAGTTCGAAGTACGGTAAATCTTAAGATTTACCAATTAATCCTAAGATTTACCAACGCAGAGTATTAAAAAACTCGAAATGATCTGAGAGCTCATAGTATATTTCGGAGATTTACCACCGGTAAGGTAGGTATGTCCCTGTAGTACCGGTACCAGAATAGGGCTACGGTATCCCCTACCTGTCGTAAGAGGCGACTAAAAGGGGCTTTCGGGGTTGCGGGCGGCAAGAGTGGGAGCTCGAACCGTCCAGCAAGCGACCCCGGGAAGGACAGCGGTTTTGTGTTGTCGCATATCGCTGTAATCACCAGGTGATGTGAGAGGAGCGTAAATTGCTCCCCCAGGGCAGAGCCCGATAGAAGGGCATCGCGTTAGGAGGACTCCGGTTGTGTTCCGTTGGAGATCCCGGAGTTCTCCACGAAACGCTGAGGTCGGCCACCGGGGGGGTTTTAGTGCGGTAAAAATCCCACATAACACGGCGTCACTCACATGGCGTCGGGTACCTTTTGAAGGTTTCCCCCTCGTCAACAAAAAATAAAAGGTAGGTAGGTCTCATTCTTTGGCATGCTCTACAGCCCAAACGGCTTGACGTGTTTTCATATAATTATGTAGTGTCGTTATTTTAAATGTCGTCTATATTGTGGAAGTGACAATTTTATTTTATATCAAATCAAATTAATTTCGGACTGATACTGAATTTTTAATTTTAAAATTTTGGTTTTATAAGTTGTTATATTCGTGTTTTTATGAATTCATTTCTATATACTATCCGCTCTATATCATCACTATCTTTGTTCAAATATTATTGTCACTAGCTATATTAGATGCTTTGTATATTCCTGATAAGACTGTTATATTGCATAAGAACGAAGGTTTTATTTGCCCATGCACACAAATTTATACACACTAAAACCAGACAGGAATTTAAATTATTAACATATTGTTACGAATGATGGTAAGAGTAAGAAAATTTAATTGTCAAATGCGGGTATTAACTAAAAGTGGGCGAATAAAAGGGCACTGTAGATCGTCTACTGGGTAGTTATTTTCAGATTATTGTAAAAAACGTTACTCTGCCACTTTTCTTGTCGAATCTATAATTTGTATACTTAAGTACTTGTTATTTTGTTAACTTAGTAAAGTAGAATGTTCTCGGTTTATAAATGTTGTTTATAAATAACATTTCCTGATGATATTCCAACAATATTATATATGTTTGGCATAGGATCGAACATAGATCCTTCAGGGTAGTAGCGCAGAAGTATTTTTATTTATAATAGTAACAAACGAATACGTAGTCTACCTGATGGTAATAGATAACGGTTTCCCGTGGAGATCAATGATTAATTACACAGAATATTTTCTACTTGAGGTCGGCATCCATTCACTTCCACCATTTATTTGTACCTAACAACCGCAGTGTTAAGTGCTGCTGTGTTCTGGTTTGAAGGGTGTGGTAGGGAAGACACTTTTATGGGGCATTGCAGCTTACTCTCCAGCTTAGTCCTCAGGGGTAGCGGCGCATCTGTGGTAGGAATGCGATCTCAGGTAGGAATGTAATCCTACCTGGGGTTGATTGAGATGTCCAAACGGCAATAGCCATTTAACATTAAGCGGACTGGGTGCTCATGTGCTACTTCCATACTGTGAAAAAATAACTGCTTTGTCTGGCTCTCGAAGTGTTACCCACCTTAAGAGGTAGTCTTGAAAGCACCGTGATCACTTGTTTGGGTTGAGTGGTTCTGATTACATCAGTTACCGACCTTTAGACACGCTTTAGACAGCATTACTTAAACTGCTCCGTTTGTCAGCACCTATCATCAACGACCCATTACTGTCCCACTGCTGGGCACGGGTCTCCTCTCTGAATGAGAAGCATTAGACCATAGTCCACCGCGCTGGCCAAGTGCGTATTGGTAGACTTCACATACCTTTGAGATTTTTTCTTTTATAAATCTCTCAGATATGCAGGTTTCCTCACGATGTTTTCCTTCACCGTTTAGCAAGTGATAATTAATTTATAATACGCACATAACTTTGAGAAATCAGAGGTGCTTGCCTGGGATTTGAACCTCGGACCCCTCGATCGAGAGGCCGAATTTCTTAACCACTAGGCTATCACTGCCTTCATGCACGTCAGCACGTAATTCCAGTATAATTCCCTAATTCCCAGTATTGTCCGACTCCGGTTCTAGAGCGGTTCCTTTGGTTTTGATAATTCATCATGAACCGGGCTACTGTCACCGAGCTGCTGACTCAGCGTCACTGCTGACCTTTGTCGCGGTGTTGTAGCACCATAATTACAGAGCTGCGGTTATACCAGTATAACCAAACTTTTAGTCCCCTCTGAAGTTGCTGCGCGCAGGTGTAGTCAGCGAGCCAATGCGATCGAATACAACTACAAGCATATACTCCGTAGCAACAGTAAGGGCACACTAACTCTGCTATCATGCGGGCGAGAGCGGGCAGTGGAGGGTACCGGGGGGATTCCGCGCTGTCTTCGTCCTGCTGATCTACAATTTACAATTTGTTATTTCTATATTCAGAGCGGGACTAGAAGTTTGGCTTGACTATACTAACCTTTGGACGCGGTCTTGATAGCACCGTAATTAACGAACTGTCGTCACACATTTTTTTTCCATTCGTCTTTGAGGAGCGCGCGGGGTTAGATATTGTATGACGTAGGACACCCCCATGTCGTACATCAATACCTTCATTATGGGGGAAGTAGTACCAACCTTTAGACGCGGCTTCATTGCACTACGATTACCAAGCTGCTACGCATTTATAGCCAACCTCGGGTAGGATTCTAATTTTATTGCGTGTGCCTACAAAATCGCACTGCTGCTTGACTCAGCGTCACACCAGTACCAAACTCTGAGTGCACCCGGCATCCGCCCGTTGCAAGCTCTCGCCCATGGACATATGATGGCGTTAGTGTACCCTTACGTTGCTACGGAGTATATGCATGTAGTTCAGAGCGGACTAGAAGCGTGGCTTAACTGTACAAACCTTTGGGCGCGGTCTTGATAGCACCGTGATTAACGAGCCACAGTTACACCACCACCAACCTTTAGGTGCGGTCTTGATAGCACCATGATTAACGAGCCATAGTTACACCACCACTAACCTTTGGGCGCGGTCTTGATAGCGGCGACGGCGGCGGCGAGCGGGCTGCGCGCCACGTCGCGGCCGTTGACCGACACGAGGCGGTCGCCCGGCGCCAGCCGCCCGTCCGCCGCCGCCGCGCCGCCCGACACCACCGAGCGGACCACGATCACCGAGCTGCCGGGCTCGGACGGGTCCTGGGGGAAAGTGAAATAAGTGTAGATGAATAGATAATCACTGAGTTGCAGGGTTCTGATGGGTCCTGAGGGAAAAAAGGTGAAATAGATAAAGTGAATAAATAATCACTGAGCTGCAGGGTTCTGATGGATCCTAGGGGAAGAAAGACGAAAGAAGTATAGTGAATAATTATCACTGAGGCACAGAACCCGGCATCTGATAGATCCTAGGGGAAGGAAAGGTGAAATAATTGTAGTGAATGAATAATCTTTGAGCTGCTGGATTCTGATGGGTCCGGGGGAAAGTTGAAATAAGTATAGTGAATAAATAATCAAGGAGCTGCCGGGTTCTGATGGGTCCGGGGGAAAAGTGAAATAAATATAGTGAAATAAATAATACTTTTGATGTTAACGACATTACAAGTATAACATTTACAAAATAAGAAACTATAATTTAGAGCATAAAATTAGAAGAATAATAATTAGATGTTGCGTTCCGATACAACTTTTGAAAAATCGTCTAGAAATAGAAGGTAATTAAATTTACCAGTAATGCACTACATAACTACGTAATTTTCATTTTATAAGAAGAAATCTTCTAGTACCATATTACACCGATGGCATTGTATTATGTACCGGGTACCCACAATATGCGTTTTTAAATTTCTTGATTGCCGATATTTCCACCAGTTACCCAGTTGCATGAATCGTGGTCACGGCGAAACTGCGGTGCGGTGAAAATAATAAAATGTCTCAATTCCGCGATAATTTTACTCTAAAATGATGACGAATCATAGATGGCATTGTAGTCTCCATTTTTTACTACGTGATCGAACGACACACATTGCCAGAATACTTTCGTCTTCCGAAGAATTGGATTTTATTAATTTCACATAGAAGAACAAAAAGCGAGAAAAAAGGTAATCTACTATACATTACGTACTGAGCTTACCAAGTAGTCGAGTATGGAGAAGCCGAGGCCGCGGTCCTCCTTCAGCAGCTGGATGTACTCGATGTGGTCGCTCCACATCGCGAGACCACTCAGCGGCTCTAGAGACCGGGACCTGTTGCGTTCCAGGTCGTCTGAGCAGAACTCTAGAAGAATTAACATTTTTGGATTTGAAAAAAATCACAACATAAAAACAACCTGTGATGGAACGGAATTCGGATTTTTATTAGGATTCACAAGATTACGAAATACAAAATGTGGTGACGCTGGTGAATGAAAGAAATAAGACTCTAGTACATTTGACAAAATTAAGTAAGGGCTAGATCCAATTTAAAGACAAAAATATGCAAAATTTTACATTTAATGAAACCATGATCGATGAAGTGACGTTCAGGGTACTCGATGTAACTGATAAAATAGCTGATAAAATAGATAAAGATGTAGCAAGTTTCGTAGCAGTTATAGCTGTAGAAATGTTTGTTCTTCGAGTCACTTACAAGGCGATTCGTTATTTGAAAGAAAGATGAAGAAATTGAAAGGTTCAACGTAGGCTCATTGATATAGTTCAATGTAGAGGTAACATCGGCCGGTTTCTTGCGTAAAGCAGATTTGCGTTTCAGTGGAAGATTATGGATAACGGCTGACCTACATATTCACGCTTGTTTGCTATTTACCAAACCAACCAATTTTATTGAAACAATTCCTTTCATATAGGATTCCTTACTGTCACACGTGATTAATAAACATAATTACTACGTTATCAGAAAATGTTTAACTTACCGTCATGGTCATGACCAGCAGACATGACCGTAGCCGCACTGCAGAGTGATGCTACTGAGCTTTCTGACTTGGCCTTGATCAGTCTTTGAGGAGCTGTCATCAGATCTTGAAGACTTCCACCTATTGTATTCTGGAAACAGAAAATACCTCACTTATTTCTAATTTGTACTTTAAATTCACGATTTCCTAATACAAATGGCTTTAAAAGTGACCAATCAAATAATCTGGTACTAATATGGTACTAGTTTTTGATAATGTTGAAAGCAGCGTGTGTGCTTTTATTCATGTAAGAAGTTATACTTCTTTAGCGTAATTACCAAAAAAATGTCGGCTTATGGTGTACTCAGATTTTATAAATATTCCCATTGAGTTTTTGTAAACATATGATTATTTATAATCATATGCATTGATGACGTTAAGTACATAATTATAACTTAAAATACACAACGCCACCACATATCGCTCATCATAGCTCACTAAATTATCATTTAAAATATTAAAATAAACAACTTTTCACATCATCTGTAATAAAATGTCAAATACTCGTCGCTAACTTCATACTGTGTTAGCTCTACAAGAAATTTTTGTATCAGTCGGGGAAAATCACTCATATATTACGTGGATAATGCGACATAAGAAGTATACCTTTTATAATGTGTGACGTGACGTCATTTCACAAATTTTAGTGATTATTCATTCATCAAAAAATTGTCCCATTTCTTTCCCTCTGATCTATAAGTATTTTCATTATAACAAATTTTTAACAAGAACATTTATATGGAAAACTAATAAATAATGTTTTTACGAGAGAATGAAATAATGATGTTTTCACCAACCCTAGCAATGTGCGGCTCGAGCCTCTCCCTCCCACCGTCGTGCCGTTTCCTCGCGCACACGAGCAGCACGGGTGACGTCACGCCGCGCAGCCGCGACACCACCTCTACATGATGTGCGCCTAGTACCCGCCAACCGTTTACCTGTGTATTAATCAAGATAATAAGTAGATTTTCATGATATTATATAATAATTAATTACTATTTATTTCATAATAATTATGCAAAGTGGTTTTTGGATGGTCACAAGTCACAATCGTTTCTAATGTTATTCGCATATTATTAAATAATCGCTTGTTTTAATTGTGAACAGCAACAATAGACATAATGCAAAGGTAGCATTAACCCTTTACATTCAGAATGCCACAGAGACAGTCTAGAAGATTTCCATCTGCTGCCCAGCAGCTCTACCCTGTAATATAATTTATCTTCTATAGGCATTATTAAAGTTTTTTGTACATCTTACCTCTAGCAGTTCATCTCCAACTTTAAACACCCCCATTTTCGCCACTGGTCCGTTAGGCGCTATCGCTCGTATGAAATGCCTCGCTTGGATCTCCTTTCCAGCTACCACCCTCACCGTGCCTTCGAGAGAGATGCCCAACCCACTGTCTTTTTCTTTTATTATTGTACCCACCTGGATAAAAGAAATACATAAAGGTATCAGGTTTAAAATTCAATGCCAAGATTAAACCCTGTATACGGGAACACTTTTATTTTTAATTATACCAAAAATGGTTCGCATTGCTGCTTCCGCTTGCCAAACTATCCCATATTCAAACGTGTGGATAAAGCATTTGACTTGGTTTGGTTGTTGTTGTATGTTTGCAATTGCTTGTATCAAGCCCAAACCTTTGCAGATGTTTGAAATTTGCGGTAACGCCAAATGTGCAGTTTAAGACATATAAAATGTACACATTTGCAAATATACGGTGACTATGACGGCAACGTTTTATTCCGTCATCAAATAGCCCATCGAAAAGGCAAAAAAGCAATTTGAGAAATTAAATCGGTTGTCAAATAGGTATTTTTTTTAAAATAGCTTTATAGTATCTTACAACGATATCATGTTGGTACTGATGTCCCGGCCAGTCCGGCTCTTCCTCCAGGAGATCTCTCCACTTATCCCGCGCGCGTTTCGCCTCGCGTTCCACTAGACCATCGTCCCTCCCTATGACAATCTCCGCTTCCTCAGACGGAGAGGTCGGAGATGGTAGATGGGGTTGGATCTCCGAATCCGCCTCTGCTTCTATTACTGTTGATTCGTCGTACTGAAAAAGAATTTGAAGATTTGAAGGAATTTGACTTTTTGAAGGCATGATGATAGATTGAGCAATAAACAGTTATTTTTAAAGTTACATATTGCAGCAGGAGAAGTTGCAGCAGACCCTGCAATCCTATTTTGCCTTTAACAGTGTAAAACTCTACTAAATTTTTAGAAGTGGTAAGACTGTTTGGTCGTTATTCCAATGTTCGCTTTCGTCTTAAATAGTGTAATGTTAAGCCTTTTCATTTGAATTGCGTGGTAAGATAAAAACTAAGTGTCTTTGTGCTACCACACAATTCGAAATCACCACCTCTCACCAGCTTGGCTATAGATTAATATTAACATTAATATTCAGAGTGATTAGGCTCTAATTATACGTGAAGTTGATCACACATTGTCTAACCGCAGTAGCTACATACTATCAGGTGGACTGCATGCTCATTTACTATTTCAAATATATAAAAACTTTCGTTGTTTATTCACGTTTATCCGTGGTCAACAACATCAACAAATATTGAGAACTTACCACACTAAAACTATACTTCGCAAGGGACGTGACAGACGGGCTAGGTGGCGCCACTGGTGACCGTTTACCATCCTGAGCTGCTAGCGCCTTCTGGAGCCTCTCAAACCCCGCCCCGCGTAAATACCTGGGAATAAATGGAACATATCAGTAATGGGTAAAAAAAATACATATAATTATGTTTATTTATGACACAGTAGCAAGATTTTTGCCTCCAGCAGGTCCCACAAAAGTCTCTAATTAATCATGGATTGCATGCCTCATACCAGATACACATAAAGACAAACAAACAAGTGCCCAGCATAAAAAAGAAATCTAAATACAAAATTGACATGTCTGCTCGTAAAGGAATAGAAGTCGGTCTTTTCAGTTAACTATGCCAGTTTTCAAATTTATTACCATAGTTTTCAAATTTATAATTTAGGACAGCGACTCTCCTATCATAAAAGAGAAATTTTAACGATGGTGTTACTAACGCATTTAAGATTGATATCTTTTAAGATAGGAGTTCTACTTAATATGCAGTGTAAGTTGTAATTTGTTGTTAAAAAGCGAATTTGTTACTGCTCATGCCAACTGCAATACCAATCCTCATGAAGCAATATAGTGGATACTGCTCATAGCTAGTCGGTCACGCGGAAAACACCAGCTGTGTGAAAAAGGGTTGTAGCCTAGAGTACTGGAATCAAGTATTTATAATCACCTTAAAGCTTTCAACCTAACTATAGGACCCTTCGCGTCACGCAGCAAAGCCACAGCACGGTGATTCGTCACACCATGCAAGGAGACACCATCCACCTGAAAATAAACAAAATCATTTTACTATTTTATTCATAACAAATTTGTGTTAAAAATAGTTTAAATTGATCTTTAAAAGGATACGAAAGACAAATGACGAAGACAAACGAAGAAGAATACGAAAAACAAATGACATTCATCTGTTTTTCGTATTCTTCCCACGAAACTCCTTAATTGGCTACCCATATCATGGGAATGTATAACACTGATAGCAATACTATTTGTCTAGGTCACGCAACACCACGTCCGCTTCGGCCGACGGTCGCGCACACACTGACTCACGGCCGGCACTCACCTAATGACAGTAGTGCAGTATGCGCTGCAAACAAATACCCACCTACCCACAGTAGGTGTGCAAGTAAAATAATTGATCAGCCATATTGGTTTTACAATGATGTCACTAAGTTAAGCATATGGTGTCATGCAAACGAACGGGTTGGAGTTAATTAGTTTAAAATTAAGTTGCGAAAATTTTGACCCTCATTTAAATACGAATTAGTAAGGCAATTTTAATAAAGGGTTGTAAAGTAGAAGTAGCGAATGACCATGGAGTAATTCCAGTCTACTTGATGTCAAGTGGCAATTACCGCCCATCTATAGATAGGCAATCCTAGCTGAGGGAGTGCTGACCTGAGATCAGGCCAGGTGCCTTGCTACCATGAGATATGAGTACTAAAATGGAATGCCTCGAATAAATGTGATCACCTTTCAAACCTGAACACAGCAGCGCTTAACGATGTGGTTTTATTATTGTTATAACAGAAATAGTGGTGACGATGCTTCCTTTGCAATCAAACCATCTTTGACAATGACAAATGACCGTACTTTATAAATGGGATTCAGAATAATGGATACTATCCGCATTTCTATATTTTAGCGTTAATATTAATGGATTAGCATTGGAATTGTGTGCGATACACATCGGAGCAACGCCAGTGCGACGTGCGCGGAAATCTGGGAAAATTTAAGTACGGTTAGGAGAAAAGTTACACTAGAAGGTTTTTAACAGTTTTCAGCTTACTGGTGGGGCAAGTGTCAAAAAGGCAATTATGAGTCTCGAGTGAGACGGGTTAGGCCATAGTCCACCGTGAGGCCATGTGCGGATTGGTGGACTTTTTAGATTTTTTTAAAGATCTCCAACGTATGGAAAATATGGCTATGAAGTAGAGTTCTATAGAGAAAGGAACGTCGTTACTCGTTATTAACCTACGCTGTCCATTACTACCTGTCTTTTTATAGAGCTATATCTTCTCTCAATACCTATTCATTACTAAATGCGCGTTTCACCAATACCTTAATGTAAAATGTCATGTCATTACTATTGTATGAATGTTGTATGCTTTCTGAATGCCACCAATTTTCTACTTCAAATACATAAATACATTTTTTCATGGGGTCAGATAATCAGCCTAAAATATATCCCTTCTATTCTGAGGAACACCCGTAGTACCTACTTAGTAAATCTAAATATTAAATATTAAACGCCAGTAAAATAGACATAGCATTTTATACAAACTGAATGTTTTTGCTAACCGTCCCGAGCTATTGTCGAGTGGCCCTCGGTTTAATTATGAATTCAGTTCGTGCTCCCCCCGACTTTGTACGGGCGGTTAAATTGAAGTTTTATTCCAGCCCTACATGATATTAAGAAGAAGCTTGTTAAATCGACGTGTGTGAATTTATCGAAGGTCAACTGTAGAACCAACACAGTACCTATACCTTAGTCGGCACTAAAAAGTTTTTCGAATCATATATTTTAAATTAATGATTTTAGACTATTATTATCGCGGAATTTGAATAACAGGTGTAAGTACCTGATACGCGGTTTTTATTTCTTTGTTTTTTATTGCATTTATTCAACTTGCTTTGTTGGTTCGTATGTATGTGGGTTACAGTTTGTAACTAAATTTAAACCAGTTAACCCCAGCGGATTAAGCTAAAATGCAATTAACGTTTCGTTTAGATGACAATACATAAATGGTTAAGTGACGTCATTCAAAATTCAATATGGCATCAGAACGTCGTACGAGTATGTACCTATACGATACGTATGCAGAGCGTGGTAAGGCACCGGCCTCACACTTTTTTATCATATAGGAGTAGCAAACAAGCCTGCAGTCCACCTGATGGTAAGTGGCTACTGCCGCCCATGAACATTTGTGATCAACCCTAGATAGAATTAGATTTCTACATGAGGTCAACCACAGATGCGCAGCTACCCCTGAGGACTACGCTGGAATGCTTTTGATTAGTATTTCTCCCTTACCACACTTCAAACACACACAGCAACACTTAAATCTGTTGTTTTAGAACAGAAAATCCGTGACGATGGTACCTTTGCAGTCGAACTACAAATGATTCGACCATTAAAATTGAATGTTGTTTGACTTTTATTTCTATTATTTACGACTTTTGAGACATTTAACTATCCTAAACAATAATTTAATAAGTTAAACTTCATAACAATAAGACCATTGTCCTCAAGTTTTATCTATCTCTTGTCCATCTGCCCACGAAAACTGCAGTATTATAATAAATAGGCTTAATTCAACGGCACTAATTGGCAGCTCTGTTGAGAGCCATCTTGTGAAGAGACTTGAAGCGTGGTTTATCTTTATTTTGCTACGTTTCTGCTACGAGGCGATCTTTGGTGAGTGCTACGATACTGCCGACTTTTATATACATATAATTGGTTTGTCTGTGTTTAATTTTCATTTTAGTGTCGATATTGCTTATTCGTGCAATACAAAACATAGAAGTGCACCTTTTCTCTCATTTTTTGTGATTTTAGGATTACATTATTCTTAACACAAAAAGGTATTTTATAAAAATCTAATAGCCCTGGAAGCTCCCTTTTAGTCGCCTCTTACGACAGGCAGGGGATACCGTAGCCTTATTCTATTCCAGAGACTACAGGGACAAAGCGGCCCCTACCGCCCATGGACATCTGTAAGATGCATTGCTGTTGCAGGACTAAATTCGAACGCTTCGGATAAGTATGTCTCCCTTACCACACTATTCAAAGAGTAACACAGCGCTTAATATTGTAATTAGGCAGAAAAGGGTATGGCGATGGGGCCTCTGGAGTCGAATCACAGAGATTTCTACCATTATCATACGCATGTAAATAAAAATGTCCATATATATAAAAATAAAAATGAAATGACCGTGATTTTCAAATATTCTTCATATTCATCTCGTATATTTGCTAAAACTCAATAGGTAAATACCAAAACACATTTGTATGTACATACAAACGTGGCATGAAACTAAATAAATATTGGACTGAACATTCAATTTACATATTAGAATTTCGTCTGTAGGCATTTAAAGTTTTTATTTAAACGAGTGTCAAAAGCGGATTTACCCATCGGTGAATTAGACTTGGGGCGGCAAATTCGAGGGGCGGAAAACTTAAATGAAATCTCAAATGAGATTTTTTTGTCAACTTTAAGGCACTATTTTACCTTTAGGACTTTTTTGCTGACTGTAAGGGCGGCAAAAAGTGATTGATGTATTGGCTCTCGTATTGGATCTGGACAACCCTAAACCACAATACAAAAAGTTATTTATACCTTACCATTTTATTTTATTTAGAAGAAAGAAAGAAAAAGATTTTTATTATTGATTTTTCTATTTATTAAAAAGTAGGACCAATCTGTTTGGTTAGCACCTAATCTACAACACTGTATATATCTCATTAGCTAAGGGCGGCAATAATTTTAAAACAGACAATGTCTATATTTAATTTTATTTACTGATACAAATAGGTTAATCAGTTAACCATTAGTTCGTAAAGCAATTATCAGAAGTGGGTATAATGTCCACATTGGTATTGCGAGCGATATCCGATTAGCCCATAATTAATGTAATGGATGGCATGAGTGGCTACGTTTAATGCGAGTCAATGGTACTAACAGCACAAAAATTAACATTTATGATTCATCCTTACTAATATTATAAATCCGAAAGTAACTCTGTCTGTCTGTCTGTCTGTCTGGTTGTCTCTTCTTCACGCCCAAACCACTGAACCGATTTTAATGAAATTTTGTACAAAGATAGTCTGAGAGCCGAGAAAGGACACAGGATAGTTTTTATCCCGGAAATCCCACGGGAACTAGGGATGGCGATCTAAGATCGATTAATCGGAGAATCGATCTTCTGGACCAAAAAAGTCGATTATTTTAATCGATATTAGTACGGATTGAATCGTAAACTATGCATTTGATCAAGTGATGATCTTTAGCAAAGTTGTTGTCCATGAGCCCACGAAGGTTCCAGAGTTGGTACGACCAATTTACGCCAGATGGTGCCACTGTCGTTCCAATGAAGGTACGAAATTTCAGTTTTATGTATGTTAGTATGTCATATTATTTTCTTTTAAAAGCGGGCGAAGCCGCGGGCAGAAATTGGTTATTTATAAGTACGAGTAGCAATACATGCAGTTCATCGGATGGTAAGCGGTCAATGGACATCTGTAGTCAACTCCAGGTAAAATTAGAGTCCCACATAAGGTCGGAAACAGATAAGTTACTACCCCTCGGATAAGTTTGTCTCTTATCCTTTCAACACCCTTCAAACAGGAACCCAGCAGCGCTTAACACTGCTGCCATTAGGTTGAAACTGGTCTAGCGGTGTTGCCGCCGGAGCCAAAATACAAAAGGTGCAACAACCTTTCTTGTATTTAAGTAAAAAAAAAAACATCAGAAATGAGTGCTTGGGTTTATAAACGCAACTACACATTTTAAATTGAGTAACAAATAAATTCTAATTTCTAATTAAATAATAATAATAAAGTAAAAAAGAAAAACTCATTTTTTAAACCCCTTCAAACTAAAAGAAAAATTTGCCCCTTCTAAAATAACATTAATCGCGTCACGAATATTGGTAAATCAATTAACGGGATAATAATAGCCTGGCAATGTTCGTGCGTTAAATGAAATAAAATTAATTTTATATTTTTTAATATCTTAAAAAACATATAAAAAATCTGATATTAAAAAAATACATTTATGAATTAAAAATATTTTTTCTGCAAACCTTGTATTATTTCCAAGCGGACTTTTTGATGTTGAAATTTCATGTACATAGTACGATAAAATGTCACTCCCATATGTTTGCACTCTAAAATAAATATTATTTTAAAGAAAGTAATAATAACTTTATAAAATCTATAAGAATTTTACAAAGTTAAAATTACACCCTTACGTAAAGAAAAATAGACCCGTTCAAAACTAACATCAACCGTCACGCTGCACGCATGTCGGCAAATAAATTAACCGAACAATAACATGGCGGCGTTCGTGCGGCAAATAAATAAATTTGCGGCAATTTCCTCGCCGCTAACGAGATTATTGTCGTGTGGGCGTGCGACGCTTTGTAACGAATAGAGAAAATTGCCGTATTTACAAGCTTTTGTTGAGCTTATAATGGTTATTATTACTTGACACACACGCGGTAAATTTTAATTGGGTGTGAATGGTCATAGACGAGTTCGAATTAAATTTTTAAATAAAAAAAAATACTAATTCGACTTCAATCTATTTTAGGACCAATTTTAATTGGATTAGATTTTAAAAATCTATTTTTCTACGAGTTTATTTTGGACATAGATCATGTACCTATTATAGTGATATCCAATATGGTCGGGTGTAACGATCAAATATTGGAAATGATAAACAACAACGACATCTGAAATCGGACCACAAAGGATTCAAATATCTTCAAATTACGCGACTACATATGAGGTGACGGCCACCTCATATATAACTCAAAGGTGACTGACTGACGTAGTGATCTATCAACGCACAGCCCAAACCACTGGACGGATCGGGCTGAAATTTGGCATGCAGGTAGATGTTATGACGTAGGCATCCGCTAAGAAAGGATTTTGATCAATTCTACCCCCAAGGGGATAAAATAGAGGATGAAAATATTACTTCGTAATGCGAGCGAAGCCGCGGGCAAAAGGTCGTGTAGTCATATCACCCAGGACTAAGCAGCCCTCAGAAGTGGCAACACATCTGTGATCGATCGATTATGTTAAATCATAATTATATTATTATTATTAAAGACTATTTGCTACTACAATCTTATAAACAGTTAACAAGTTTTTGGATAAAATACATTATTACCAATATGTACTATTGAAAATGGATTGATATTGCAAATTATTACTTCAGCCTTAAACATATTTCAGTAACCAAAGTCTTCTTTGTTTCTTAAACTTACCTCAACAATCCTATCATTAACTTGTATCTTCCCGCTCAGGTCCGCTGAGCTACCGGCGCCGACACTCTTCACAAAGATACCACTCAACTCTTCTGTAATCAGAATAGAAAACACTAATATTAGGACTTATGCTGATAACACATAAATAACATGCAAATTATGTACGATTCTATAACGATTGATACAGGATGATATAATTTCATACAAAATTTGTTAGCAGATCTAGTAAATTGTCATATTTCAGGACGATAGAATTTAACAGATTTTTCAAAGACTAGACTAGACTAAACTAGACTTCACAAACCCTTGAAACCTCTCAACAACATAATTTTTATTTCTGTAACAACAACAGTAAGTTAGTTACCAAGAATAAATAAAATACATTTTTTCTTTCCTTCTTCCTAATGAAAGGTGGGAGGTGTGTCAGACAGAAAACAAACGTACTATCTGATGAATAACATCGCAAAGTTTTTCTATTCCAACAGAATACAAAAAGTCATTTCCTTAATCACAAAAAAAAGAATCACAACTAAAAGGTATCCATTACTTAAGTAGATTGTTGGCTGGTCCAAGTTAATGACTTTTAACATAAAATATTAAAAAAAAATATAACAAAAAATACAACCGACTTCTATGTCACTACAAAGTAAAAAATAATTGAAATAAATGTTGGTTTAGTACATATTTGTGAAGTCGGCGCTCAATATATTTAGTTGGATAACGATGTAAACAGCGTGTCTAATATGAGCGCGATATAATATAAAATAGGTTCATAAACGGCGAAGTTATGGCTGTTATATTTACATGGGTGGAGGAGTTCCCCTCATTTTCTCCAGAACCCATCGATGGATTCTAACCATATTTAAATGGGACCAATTTCCAGCTCGTCCCTACACAATAAAAAAAGAATTATTAAAATCGGTCCACTAACGGCGGAGTAATCCGTGTACATACATAAAAAAAAAAAAGATACCGGTCGAATTGATGACCACCTCCTTTTTGAAGTCGGTTAAAAAATAATAGCAAGTAATCGCTTTTATTTATAACTAAGTTTTTATTTAACTATAAGTAAGACGCTAATTGGGGCCGACTTTAACCCATTTTAAATGAAAAATATCGCAAGCACTTTCGCTTAAAAACACCGAATGTAATTGGTAAAAAAAGTATTTTCTTTAAATTGAGCCTTTCTCATTCAGTTCGTCATCATTACTTCGCAGTTTGCTCTTTTTAAGTGACACATTTTCTACTCTAACAAGTATCGGTAAACCACAAAGTATAGGAAAAGCTCATTTTTAGGAAATTAGCAGCATTAATACATTGGCCAAAACAAGATAGTTGTTGCTAAAAATAATATGTCTGATAGGCCCGAAATTCCGCTTTCTCCTACACCTTGGACCACACCCACAGCTATAAGTAGCGTATTTGCTACCGCAATTGTACTCTCACACCACAGCAATATATTTGTAACGTATTTACTAGCGTAACCACTACGGCCGTAACGTCCGCTATCTCTTATACCTTGGGCCACAACCACAGCGATATATTTATCTTCCGGCCTACCCTATCCCGGTATCACATATCACGAGACCGCTTTATCTCCGTCTATTAGGGCTCATTAATTAATTACAAGGGCGTGTATAATTAATTAATGGTTACAATTCGTGAATAGGTTTGAGAGTAAAGGCATTAATTTTTTAGATACGTTTTGTATGATGTTTGACCACGTAACATACATTTTGTATGTAATGTATGATGCGGACTCTTTTCTTTAACTTGCCCTTATATTAAGTAACATTATTTACAAATATATAATTGATAATAAAAAGCCAAAAATATTACTTTAATGAGGAGAAAAATATTTTTTTAATATTCACATCTTTTTAGATTAGTGAATATGATTTAATATCAGCATAAGTGTAATAGCCAAAACAGCATATCTGCGAGGGCAATGCCGCTTTCTCCTGTAACTTGCACCACAACCACAGCGATATATTTACTAGCATATCCGCTAGTACCGCACACACGCTATCTGCTATACCTTGTACCACATTCAATGCGATATATTTACTATCACGTCCGCTACAGCCGTAACGTCCGCTATCTCTTATACCTTGGGCCACAACCACAGCGATATATTTATCTTCCGGCCTGCTCTATCCCGGTATCACATATCACGAGACCACTTTATCTCCGTCTATTAGGGCTCATTAATTAATTACAAAGGCGTGGATAATTACTTGTATTAGTGGTACCTAACAATTCGTGAAGACAATGACGGGTTTCAGAGTGAAGGCATTAATATCTTAGATACGTTCATGAATTATAGATTCTGGTGTATTATTTTAATCCGAACTCTTTTTATAACATCCACTGTCAAAAGCGTCGCCAGCTGACCATCCATCAGTTAGTTTATGGAACGGTGGTTTACATTTCTGGTGGAGACGGGGCAACTGTCGCGACGCTAAACGGTAGAATCAAAAAAATGTAAGATGATTTTTAAATCATTACCACCCAAGCACCCCTTAGCTATTTCAATTATTATTGAATTACTTGAGAAATACTTCTTTCTTGACTTAAATTGTATTAAGGTAACATTACTTTTCAAGCATTAAGTGAAAGATGATAGAGTCATAAAGAGTAGAGAGAAAGAAAATATTGTGTTTCGATGAAAAGGAGTGGATGCTGGCTGACTTACATATGACACGGCCATCTCATACGCATCTATGACAGGTTTCACATGAAACTTCTGATTTATAAAGTGTGTTACAAATGTCCAGTGAGGCAGTGGCACCTTAACATCAAGTGGAATTAAGCTCCTTTGCTACATCAAGTATATAAAATAAATGTTACCTTGTTCACAAACGTATCCCGCTACGGTGATGCCGAGGCCTAGGGCGGAGTCCTTGTTCAGCTCCACTTGGTAGCTTAAGGTTTCTGGCTCCCCGGTACCTCGCACCGCCATGTCTAGTGGTAACCTGAATAAAATATATTAAATTATTAATAGTTACACAGGAATCAGTGGTTGAGAATCGGTCTCTCTGTCGAGCAGTCCGGGGTTCAAATCCCAGGCCTTTGATTTTTCAATGTTATGTGCATATTGGTAACCTGTTCAAAATAAATGAACTTAGATGGTAAGCAGTGATAGCGTGATGGTTGAAAATCGGCTGGTCCATCGAGGAGTCCAGGGTTCAAATATCAGGCCTCTGAATTTCAAAGTTATATGCGTATTATAACTATAAATTAATTATTTGATTTCACGGTGAAAACATCTTGAGGAAATTTACACACCTGAGAGATTTATAAAAAAGTCTTAAAGCTATGTGAAGTCTACCAATTCGCACTTGTCCAGCGCGGTGGACTATGGCCTAATCCTTCTCATTATGAGAGGAGACCCGTGCCCAGCAGCGGATAATAATGGGATGACGACGATATATTAGTAGCAAAGATATTCAATTAAATACAATACTAAAAGATAATGATATTACCGGTATAAATGTAATAAGTTTCGCCGTGACCATGATCCATGGGTAGAAATATCCGTAATAAACAAATTAAAGTCCGCGGATCGTGAATACCTGTTACAAAATTAAATATCCCATTTTCGCGATAATTGTTGTCTAAAATTATGAAATGTTAGTTTTTCTAAAATATACGTCAAATGATTGACATATAGTCAATCCGAGATGGTGTCAGTGTGAAGGGCATTGAACATAGAAGAAAATGCTATAGTTATTGCTCTGAGGTATTAAAAGTATTTTCCTGATATCTCATAGATATAGAAAATTTCTAAGTCAATGGTCTATGGACATTTGCAACACCAGTGGAGTTGCCAATGCATCGCCGGTTTTAAAGGAGAGCTCTTTTTGCACCTTTTTTTTTAAAGTCCTATGTTATAGCGCTCCGGGAATACCTCAGGAGGTATCATTTGCGAAGTTATAGTACGTACCGTTAAAGTATTTCAACCATGTTTTTGTTCATTTACCTTAAAGGTGGTGGTTGTGGTTCCACTGGTGGTGGGATGATCGGCGGTGGTCGGGGCACCGGCGCGAGCGCACCTCGCGGCACCACCGCCACTATTGATGCTACGGGCTACGGCAAAACAAAATAACATTCATGAAATATTTCCTAAAAAGTTTTACGTATAAGTGTTTTATGTTTTACACGACTTGGAGTTTATCGAACTTACATGTAATTTAATTTTAGACTTACAAATTAACGATTAAATTTTTTAAACTTTTATTAATCTCCCGTAATAAACAATTAAAAAACGTTCTGTTCAAAATTGCATGTTTTCAAGACGATTAAACTCTCCATTTTAAGCTATGCGTTGTTTATCAATCAGAACTTTTTTTATGTATGTTATGTCGAGGGTTTATGCCTGCATGCATGCCTCATCCGCATGCGTGAATTAATCCGCTGGAGTATCTCCGCGCACCATGTGCGTATGATTTATATAATAGGAAAAGTATCTATGAAAGATGCGAGTGACGCGAATGTGGTCCAGAAATAAATGCGGGCACAAAATCGTGTGACAGGAAAGCACCCCTAATTTGACTTTTGGTACAGAAATTCATAAAATCCAGAAGTTATATTATATCTGAAATATATACTAGCGCGGTCACCACACTGGTCTGACGCGCAAAGGGTCCCGGGTTCGATTCCCGGCCAGACAGATATCTAAATGATTAATTTAGATTTCTGTTTCTGGGTCTGGGTGTTTGTGTAATTGTCTATGTGTGTGTACATAGCACCCACGACACAGGGAATCCTAGTGTCGGGCTGTGAGTGTAGAAAGTGTAGAAAACGTTTATTTAATTAATAGGAGTGCGATATATACTATAATAGTAGTGCGTACATACATGTGTAAGATCATACTTATACTCAAACATCCTACATACTTATGTGATGACAGAACTAATATTTTTAAATTCTTATACTACGACTACAATAGTAAAAGATTTTTTTTATAAATTATTATACTACTACTTACAAAAAAATATGACTATATCTTACCCGATGATGTAACCGCTCCTCAATAATGGTCGGCGGTGGCGACGGCGGTGTGGTGTCCTCGCAAAGCGCGCCGAAGCCGTCATGGCCAGCCTCCGCCAACCCTCTCTCCAGCTCTATCGGATCCGCCAGCAACCGCGATGGGACTATCGGTGCTTGTGACGCGCCCAGAGACTGTATGAAAAAAAAAAATATTTTTATATTATTTTTAGAGGGAACCCTAAAAATAATAAACACAGACTGTGTGAAGAAAAATAATATGTTATTTTTTAAACTATAATTTAGTCGTTTTAGGGTTCCCTATCGAATGTTAAAAAGAAATTCCTATTCTATTACTAAACCTTCGCTACCTGCTGTCTGTCACAGGACTTTATCTCTTGAATCGTAATTGGTAGAAGTTAGATTTTTTTACAGTATATCGCGATAGTCGCTAAAATAAAAAGTTACTTATATAAAAGGAGATATTTCTTACCTATATGACGACTAAGATACTAAAAATAAAAAGTTTCGGCACAGAACTCTCCGCGTGGATGTTACACTCGCACTTGACCAATCTTACATTTAACTATAGCAGTGATAGCCTAGTGGCTAAGAAACTCGGCCTCTCGATCGAGGAGTCCGAGGTTCAAATCCCAGGCGCATACGCAGACGCACCTCTGATTTTTCAAAGTTATGTGCGTATTAGAAATTAATTATCATTTGCTAAACGGTGAAGGAAAACATCGTGAGGAAACCAGCATACCTGAGAGATTTATAAAAAAAATCTCTAAAAGTATGTGAAGTCTACCAATACGCACTTGGCCAGCGCGGTGGACTATGGCCTAATCCTTGTCATTATGAGAGGAGACCCGTGCCCAGCAGTGGGACAGCAATGGGTTGATGATGATGATGATGATGACATTTAACTTAGCAGTTATCATTTATAAATAATGTTAATAATGAATGACACGTTAACCTATTTTTAAATGTAAATAAGAATATATTATGGTTAAATTACTTACAACATTATTTAAGAATTTTGCACTGAGCATTTTTTTCTCAACGGCGACTAAGCATAATAAGGCAAATGAAACCTTTGACCTCAGAATCATCATACGAAGCCGAGTGTTCCCCGGGGATTGTAATGGGAACGATTACGTTCAGCACATCAAACGTGCTGGGGAGCACGAATTGAAACGTTATACTCCCTAGAGGAGGCGAGTTATGAAATGTTCTATGTATGTAAATAAACATGTTTAATATCAAGTGTGTGTTACCATAAAAAGAATTAGTGTTATATTTGAAATCATCAAACCTAAAGATTAAAGTTCATTATGAGCTATCCAACGTTTTATCTAGCAAATTCGAAAATGGTCTATTTCTGCATGATAAAAATTAACAGATCTATCTTCTGTGTGTAAAATGGGATACACTATTTAACATTATTTGTAACGCAACGTGCTTTAATAAAGTAAAACGTAACGAAATGAAATGTAACGTAACGGATCGGGATGAAATGAAATGAAATTAAGCTATAATTATGTACATAGATAAAAAATAAAAATAATAATCATCATCAACCCATTGCTGTCCCACTGCTGGGCACGGGTCTCCTCTCATAATCAGAAGGATTAGGCCATAGTCCACCGCGCTGGCCAAGTGCGTATTGGTAGGCTTCACATACCTTGGAGATTATTATTTTTTATAAATCTCTCAGGTATGTAGGTTTCCTCGCGATGTTTTCCTTCACCGTTTAGCCAGTGATAATTATTTTTTTATGTTTCTATTTATTTAAAAGAATACATAACTTTGAAAAATCAGAGGTGACTGGGAACCTCGGACCCCACGGTCGAGAGGCTGAGTTTCTTAACCACTAGGCTATCACTGCCCTTTGTAAGAATAATAATAATAAAGACAATATCTATGCTGAATTATCTTGATAACAACTAAATTAAAACACGTAGCCACCCGGGACACATAAACAGTAAGTGGTTAAATTTAACAGAAGTTTCGACATAAACCCTTATAATTGGGGAGACAAACCCGAATAGGCTTAGATACGTAAAGTACCTTCATCGTCACTATGCTCTGCGAGGTCAGGGAAACATATTTATCCCAGACGTTCCACCTTATTCCAAAAGGGTAGTAACGCATCTGTGGCCGATGTCAGGGTTAATTTTATCTGGGGTTGATTATATAAAGGTGGTAGAATTTTTTGTGGTTCGACTCCGGCGGCACCACCGCCACACCTATTTCTACCTCATAACAGCAGTGTTAAGCGCTACTGTGTTCTGGTTTGTAGGGTGTAGTAACGGAGACATACTTTTACATACAGACGGAAGCATTCCAGCTTAGTCCTCAGGGGTCGTCAGGGTTCGCATCTGACGACCTCAGATATGAATCTAATCCTATCTGGGGTTGATTACATATGTCCATGGGCGGCAGTAGCCACTTACCGTCAGATAAACTGCATGCTGCTTCTATATTATATAACAAAAATATCGATATGCCATGTCGCCGTTCAGTCGAAAAATTGGACAGATTCCAATTTGTCCAGATCTTTCATGAAATGGCGCATAAAATGTCTGTATTATATAACGTAATGCGCTTAGTGAAAACAGTTTTTTTGCACAAATTATGTTTTTGTATAAAAATATCGCATAACGCATTGCAAAGGTTTAATATCCGTGTCCCGTACGGATATCTAAATGAAAATGTTTCTGTAATACGTACATCCTCATATTACATTTGAACAATTTAAATATAATTTAAACAAATAACAAAATATAATAAGATGAGTCAATTACAGATCATAAACTAATAATTAATATAAAGACAAAAATCCAGAAATTATAATTAAAATTATAGCCAGAATTTAGAGGAATCCAACGACACCTCATATGTTACAATCCAATGAACTATTTGGGCTATAAAGTAGCTTATGTTAAAAGTGCTCGAAAAAATTACCGTCCGCAATCAGCTAATAAAGCTAGACACATCATAATTAACCTGAATCCACTATCAGACAGCCACAAACGATACAAACACAAACATACGTAAATCCATATCTGCAAGTTCTTGAAGCGTATTTAAGAAACAAAAGATAGATAGAAAGAATGAAAGAATTCTAACAGAAGTGTAGAACAAAACGATGTCGGTGCAGAACAATACAACGCTGTTCACTAATTGGGCGCTTCGCACATTATTTAATGCTAGGGTTGGCGATTTTAAGTTTATTTTTTAATAAAACTCTGGTAGTAGAACCCTCTGTGCTTCCACTCTAATGGCACACCGTTTCTTCATCTAATATCCATCATCTATTCCATTTCTGTCATCATCATTCTAATATCATCTTTTCCATTTCTGTCTAATAACAACAGTATTAAGGGATGCTGTGTTCTGGTTTGAAGGCTGTGGTAAAGAAGACATACTTTTCCGAGGCATTCCAGTTTAGTTCTCAAGGGAAGCAGCGTATCTGCGACCGGCTTCAGGTGGGAAACTAACTGGGGTTGATTACAGATGCCCATGGGCGGCATTAGCCACTTACGATTCGGTATATTGCATTTTCTTTACTACCTACTTGTGTAAAGAGAAAAAGTCACTATTTTTTTTTACGATGATGTTAATCACATATTTTTGTGACAACCCTAGCAAAGCCCTATGTCTGTGTTATGTAACAATTTCTTCACAGTTTAAGTTCAATTTATTTTGCACAATTGCATTACCGCTCACTCGAAATAAAGGATAAAAATATGGGAAAACGAGACTGACGAACGAACAAACGGACAGACCGACAACCAAACATACATACAAACGAACGAATATATAGACGGCCCGCCACACCTATTTCTGCCTGATAACAGCAGTGTTAAGCGCTGCTGTGTTCTGGTTTGAAGGGTGTGGTAAGGGAGACATACTTTTCCGAGGCGTTCCAGCTTAATCCTCAGGGGTACGGCGCATCTCATGTAGGAAACTAATCTTATCTGAGGTTGATTACAAATATCTATAGGCGGCGTAGCTACTTCCCATCTGGTAGGCTGCATGCTCCTCTGCTACTCCTATATTATAAAAAAAGGATGAATATAAAATATAGACGACCCGTGTAGGTGTAGGTAATATAGTATAGTCCGCGCCAAACTGCTAGTCCGCTCTGAAGTTGTTGTGAGCGCGTGTAGTCATACAATTTACTATGGCGACGCGATTCATTTCTATGTTCAGAGCGGACTAGCAGTATTACGCGGACTATAATATGGTTACTTTCCGTAAGCATCCTAAAAAGATAAAAGCGACCTAAGAACTCGTTTCTTTCAACAAAGTCACTTTGCGGCACAAACCCTTTAAAATGATATTATCTTTTATCTTCATCCTTTGAGATTTCGTGGCTCAAAGTCAGTCAGTAATTTCTAAAGCAAAACTAAAACCAAAGCTCTTTGAGGAAGAAATGATTTTATCTTTTCAAAAGTGACCACGAAAACCTCGCTATATATTAAATTCCTTAGTAATAATATATCTTATTTATATACTAGCTGACCCGGCAAACGTTGTGTTGCCATATTATTAAAAAAATATTAAGGATGAACAACCCTTATCACTTAGGGGTATGAAAAATAGATGAAAACCAGACCTACTGAATATGCATATAAAATTTGGTGAAAATCGGTAAATCCGTTTCGGAGGAGTACGGTAACTAACATTGTGACACGAGAATTTTATATATAAGACCGATAAAAATTGGTTACATATATTATATTCTGCCTTATTTACATTTTGTTGTATATTAGAAAACTGGCGCAGTATGCAGTCCACCTGATGGTAAGTGGCTACTGCCGCCCATGGACATTTACAATCAACCCCAGATAGGATTAGAGTTTTACATGAATTCAGTCACAAATATGCTGAGGACTAAGTTGGAACACCTCTAAGTAATTCTTACTTACCCTTGAACTTGGTTACTTGGTTTGAAATAGTCTAAATACATATAACTCAAAGGTGACTTACTGACGTAGTGATTTATCAACGCACAGCCCAAACCACTGGCGGATCGGGCTGAAATTTGGCATGCAGGTAGATGTTATGATGTAGGCATCCGTTAAGAAAGGATTTTGGTCAATTCTACCCCCAAGGGGATAAAATAGGGGAAGCAAATATTACTTCGTAACGCGAGCGAAGCCGCGGGCAAAAGTTCGTACGCACATAATTTCGAAAAATCAGAGGTGCCTGGGATTTGAACCTCGGACCCCTCGATCGAGAGACCGAGTTTCTTAACCTAAGCTATCACCTTAAGCTATCACTCGCAATATGCAGTTCACTTGATAAGTGGCTACTGCCGAGCACCTGTGCTGCCGACAATGGACATCTACAATCAACCCCAGATAGGATAGGACTAAGTTGAAACACCTCATATAATTGACCTTACCCCACTCGAGTCAGAACACAACAGCGCTAATATGGCTGTTATAAGGTAGAACTAAATAGGTGTGACGATAGTGCCTTCCTAGTTGAACAACCTTTCAATATTAGTTTGCCATAAACTTTGCTGTTTACATATTTTAAAAATATGTTATACATTCAACTCTACACTGTATCGTAGATGCTATGTACACACATAGACAAATACACAAACACCCAGACCCAGAAACAGAAATCTAAATTGATCATTGATGTCTATCTGGCCGGGGATAGAACCCGTAACCATCTTTCGTTTCATATAAAAATATACCAATAAGAAATTACATATAATATGTACTACTTCTATGGCCTCAAAAACTTTATTAAAATCCTTAATTGCTGAAGAAACCGTATCTCTACTTAAAACTTTCGTTTTGTGAGATTTGATATACTTATACCAACTTTTAATGAGCATAAGATAACCAGTACCAATGTAATATATAGATATTAAAGGTTGTTAGAACCCTTGCGTTTCAACACATGGTTAAAGGTGGTAGAACTCTCTGTGGTTCGACTCCGACAGCACCACCGCCACACATATTTCTACCTCATAACAGCAGTGTTAAGCGCTGCTGTGTTGTATTTTGAAGGGTGTGGAAAGGGAGATAACCCGCGTATCGGAGCGGTCACCATACCGGTCTGACGCGCAAAGGGTCCCGGGTTGGATCCCCGGCCAGACAGATATCTAAATGATAAATTTAGATTTCTGTTTCTGGGTCTAGGTGTTTGTGTATTTGTCTAGGTGTGTGTCCATGGCACCCACGACACAGGGAATCCTAGTGCGGCTGTGAGTGTAGAAAGCGTTTATTTATTTATAAAAACATAGTTCTTTGTATTCCTCAGCTTAGACCTCAGGAGCAGCGGCGCAGCTGTGGTCGACCTCGGGTAGGAATCTAATCTTATCTGGGATTGATTACATATGTCAATGGGCGGCAGTATTCAAGCACTACCGTGTCAATAGTAGCTGAATAATGACATATCTGACAATCGTGACATTAGCCATTTCACACATATGTGTTCAGCTAATTTTGACGCTTTACGATGTTCATGTAATGATGTAGAGAACACTCCGTTCTCACCTATTTATAACGCTTGAGTGTATAGATATTTTTGAAACCTTAATCTGTTTATCTACTTTTGAAGCTAACTGTACATACGCTCAAAAACATTACCGTCCGCAAATATTATAAGCTTATTGCACTACATGAATGTTTATAATCCCTTGACGAAAGTTTTTGGATCCCGTATTGACAAAGTTCTCTATCCGTTTTAGCATAAGGGCTGTCTAGGGACTGAGTGCGGGTTTCAATTTGCTCTATTTGGGATCTTTATTGTAGTGTAACCGAAATCAACCCTTAAAAACCTGGGAATTTTATTCAAGGGGTTATATTTGAATAATCTAACGCATCCGTACTTAATACTTTAAATGTAAAAGTTATTCTTTTTTTACGCTATTACGGTTAAAGTACAATTTTGATACAATTTTGGAGGGATAATTCAACCCCTACACGAGAACATAGGCTTCTGTCCTGTGGACGAGAATAACATTCTAATATTGTCGAAAAGTTGTACCGCCTTAAATTTTTCTGCACATCCCTAAGGTTGACTGGGAGAAAATGCTATTTAGAATTAAGTCCGCCTTTTGCACCACACTGTTTTTAACATGGTCAATAAAGAGTAAATAATAATAAATAATAAAAAGGTTATTGATTACGTCTGAGGACGCAAAAAAGGATAAAAAATATTGTACCTAAGTCCTTCATTTTTGATGTTACAAATAAATGAAAGCTAGGTAAGTATATATTTTTCTTATTCGCTACAGTAAGTGATCGAAATCATTTTTACGTAGTTACATAATTATAAAACTGAGGCCTAGGATTTGAACTCCAGACCGCGAAGATATTATTTTTATTACCACATTATCTAATAACAATAGATGAAATACCTCAATAAATTAAAAAATGTTTTAAAAAATTCTTAACGCTTTTTCGCTTCATATAGGTCATAAATATAAGTCGACGCTTCATAAAAGTGTGCAACTGTTGCAATGTGCAGACATTCGTGTAAATACTAGCGGAAGAACAAAAGGCTCAAGCGCTGTTCAGTAATTGGGCGGCTTAGGGCGCTTTACTCTCCCCCACTGTGCCGGTTGTGAGGTGTGGAGCCGGATTAAAAATACCCAAGAGTTTTACTAGGGCGTGTATATTTTTAAGTGTAAGTATTTTCGACGCAGAATCAAACAATTTGTTTAAAGTTATAGTAAAATATATGTATATAAAAACATTAAAACAAAACAATTCCGAAATTATTAGAAATTCAAGAATATTTTGAGTTATTGTGCATGTTTCTATGTGTTTTCAGCGCATAATTAAGTAATTTAAATTTAAAAACTATACCTAATCAAAAATAAACCTCTTATACAAAAAAGGACTAGCAAATGAGCAAATTCAAAACACGTTCGTGTGTGTGTTTTTGAATATATATGAGTGTTTTTCTGTATACGTTACATACATTTCCAAATATCACATTTTTCTACTTCATATAAGTCAAAAGTATAAGTCGACGCTTCATAAAAGAGTGCAACTGTTGCAATGTGCAGACATTCGTGTAAATACTAGCGGAAGAACAAAAGGCTCAAGCGCTGTTCAGTAATTGGGCGGCTTAGGGCGCTTTACTCTCCCCCACTGTGCCGGTTGTGAGGTGTGGAGCCGGATTAAAAATACCCGAGAGTTTTACTAGGGCGTGTTTTTTTTATGTGAAAGAATTTCAGACACATATTCAAGTGACTTAAGCCGATTAATGGTAAATTTAAAAACATTGAACCCAAAAAGCCAGCGACAGTAAAACAAATTTAAGAATGATTTGCGTATGTGCGCGTTTATGTACGTGTATATGTTTACGGCATAACGTGAGCTACTCAAAACAAGCTAAATTAAGAAAGGTGAATAAAAAGTAATGATAAATGATCAATATTATTAATGTGTACTATGTATACGCAAGTTTATATAAATCTATGTAGGTATGTGTTTATTTGTGGGTGGAGCAGATTTTACCATGTCACACTTTTCTAAGTCATACAAGTCACACATATAAGTCGACGCTTCCGACTTTATAGAAGTGTGCAACTGTTGCAATGTGCAGACATTCGTGTAAATACTGGCGGAAGAACAAAAGGCTCAAGCGCTGTTCAGTAATTGGGCGGCTTCGGGCGCTTTACTCTCCCCCACTGTGCCGTTTGTGAGGTGTGGAGCCGGATTAAAAATATCCGAGAATTTTACTAAGGCTGATATATTTTTGATTATAAGCACTTTTGACACATATTCGTGTAATTTAAGTCAAGTAATAGCAGATTTAAAAACATTGAATCAAAAAAAATATTAACAGTAAAAGAAATTTTAACAAAGTTTCGCATATGTGTGCGTTAATGTGCGGGTATAAGTGTTTTTACGGCACATTGTGAATTACTCAAAGCAAGCTAAAATAAAAAAAAAACGAATTTAAAAGTAATGATAAATGACCAATATAATTATTACGTTTATAAGTGAGCAGGGGCGTACAAATCTATTTAATTATTTCTGCGTAGGTGGACCAGATTTCACCCCGTCATGCATTTCTACATCATGTAAGTCGACGCTTCATAAAAATGTGCAACTGTTTCAATGTGCAGACATTCGTGTAAATACTAGCGGAAGAACAAGAGGCTCAAGCGCTGTTCAGTAATTGGGCGGCTTAGGGCGCTTTACTCTCCCCCACTGTGCCGGTTGTGAGGTGTGGAGCCGGATTAAAAATACCAACTTGACTAGGGCGTGTGTTTTTGGCGACGGCATTTAGGAGTTAAATTAAATGAAAATAATTTGGAAATTCACAACAGTTATAAGAAATAATAAAATGTCATAAAAATACTTGTATGTACCTACGTGTTTGGGAGAGAGAAGAAATGACATACTCTGTTAGGAAAAGTAAACATGAACAAACCTACATATAAATATCTACGTAGGAAAAAATAAAAAATACAGTTTGTGTGCATGTGAGCGCGAATATGTGTGTTTTTATGAGTTTTTGCATCAAAAAGATAAGTAATTTAATACAATATGTCATTATTTTTTCATGCAACATCTAAATATATAACTCAAAGGTGACTGACTGACATAGTGATCTATCAACGCACAGCCCAAACCACTAGACGGATCGGGCTGAAATTTGGCATGCAGGTAGATGTTATGACGTAGGCATCCGCTAAGAAAGGATTTTGATCAATTCTACCCCCAAGGGGATAAAATAGGGGATGAAAATATTACTTCGTAACGCGAGTAAAGCCGCGCCCCCAAAAGAGCAGAAAGTATTCCAAGGCGGGCAATTAGAGCGCGCAATAAGCTCGCGTTGTATTACGGCGTTGCTTTACACATGTGCTGTATGAGTAGCTAGTGAGAAAAGTTTTCAGACTGAAAATTATTTTTACGTAATAACAGCAGTGTTATACGCCGCTGTGTTCTGCTGCAACACTGCTGTTATGAAGCAGACGTTGACGTGGCGGTCGTGCCGCCGGAGTCGAACCAAAAAGTATTCCACCTTCAAAATGGTACTTCAAAATTCTACTACTTCTTTACCTATTATAAAAAGCCACACAAAAATGTCATTTTCATTTTTCTAAGCACACCGAAGCTACACAGAGCTTATCTTATATTTCATGTACCTTAGCATATGCAAGTTATCTCAAAAAATGTAATGTTGGAAACGTGCAAAATTTGCTTCGGAGAGAATTACGTGCGTCGAGTACAAAGCAGCTTGGTGCTTATCCGTACATAAATCGAGCTTCAAAAAGCAATCTGTCTATCTGTCTGTTAGAATTAATCTTGGAAATGGCTGAACCAAGTTAACTGGAGTTAGAGATCGGTAATAGGTTTTTTTTTAATGTAGGTGTAGCAGACGAGCATGCAGTCCACCTGATGGTAAGTGACCACTGCCGCCCATGGACATCTGTAATCAACCTCAGATAAGATTAGATTTCTACCTGAGGTTTGTATTGTGACGCCATATATTTATCCATCAACCTTTGAAAGGTGGTAGAGCCACTACTGTTTATGTGGAGAGTTATCACCTTCTACTTCTGGCGTTTCGGTTCTTATGTTTCTGTGGCAGGGTGTGGATGCCGGCAGTATCATATGAAGCTCTCATCAGTCCCTAGGATTGGCTGAACATATGTGGTCGGCTTCAGGTAGAATCCCTGTTCAATATACAGGGTGAATTTTTCAAACGGGCCTTCAGGGCCAAATCCGAAAATATAAGGATTAGCGAAAAATGCTGAAAGGAGTTACGAAGGCGATTTTGATAAAAACTAAAACTGCATCATTACTTTTTTAAAATAACTTTTTCCCTAGCCGGGAATCGAACGAGTTCATTTTGAAAAAAAAGACACCGTCTATATTATTCCACTATTTGATAGTGAAGCAACACTATAAAAATCTGGGAAGTCTGAAAAAAATGATGCAGTTTTTATTTTTATCAAGATCGGCCTCGTAACTCCTTTAAGCATTTTTCGCTAATCCTTATAGTTTCGGATTTGGCCCTGAAGGCCTATTTGAAAAAAACACCATGTATAGTTAGTTACGGATGTTCACTTACCATCAGGTAGACCGCATGCTCCTATATAACTACTTCTATATTATAAAAAATATGACTCCAATCAACTTAAGCAACCAGAAACGGTTAAAGAACATGACGATAATGATGATGTTCTTCACCAGAACATCATCATTATCATCATGAAGAATGAAGAAGAAATCTACGAAGAAGATACCCTAACAGATACGTTAAGAATTCGAGACGCAGTTCAAACCAGTTCGCCCGTATCGATCACTGAATTCTCAAGTAAGTTAACGTAGCTCTCTAGATGGTTCTATTACAGGATTTGTTTCAGTAACCGATTTAGAAAAGGTGAAGCCATACAATTGAAAAGCTACAAGCTATTAAATGGACCAACACTATTAAGAAGATTGTTAAGAGAACCCTTAAAATACTTAAGAGGTGGGGTAGTGGAATTTTCTTGGTCGTCAAATGTGGTCCGACGAACTACATAAATATATCAGTTTGTTAATAAAGTAATTAATTGATATTTTTCTGGTCATTAATATTATTCTCGTAATTAGCTTGGCACGTTACTTCGTGTTTAGATATAGTATGCATACTTGCAGTCCTGGCATCACAGAAAAGTCCCACACATCCATTATATTTAATCACTTTACGTATCGTTGAGAGTTAGAGAATTTTCAGACCTATGTAGCTAGTAGACCTAGTTTCTGACGACGATTAATTTGCAATATGCACATTCATTTATAAAATAAATAGAAAAAGCTTCTATCATTAATGATTTGTTCTATACACCTAGTGAGCATTTCTAAAACAAATTATTTTATTTAATTATCAAATTAATCAATGTCATTAATCACCTTCATCACACTCATCTTTACCACACTACTCACCTGTGAGTTGTTAGCCACGTACTGTGCCGGGCGCGCCACCAGCAGCCGCACACACGCGCCGCATTGCCGCAGCACGGTGGCCGCTTGCCGCGCGCACATGCCCACCACCGACATCGCGCCGATACGATATCCTTGCCACTCATCACCTACATCAAACTCATCCCTACCACACCACTCACCTGTAAGCTGTTAGCCACGCACTACGCCGGGCGCGCCACCAGCAGCCGCACACACGCGCCGCATTGCCGCAGCACGGCGGCCATTGCCACACGCACATACCCACCACACATACCGCACCGATACGAAACATCTCCTCATCCTTCATCACACTCAGCTTTAACATACTACTCACCTGTAAGTTGTTAGCCACGCACTGCGCCGGGCGCGCCACCAGCAGCCGCACACACGCGCCGCATTGCCGCAGCACGGCGGCCATTGCCACGCGCACATACCCACCTCACATACCGCACCGATACGAAACATCTCCTCATCCTTCATCACACTCAGCTTTATCATACTACTCACCTGTAAGTTGTTAGCCACGCACTGCGCCGGGCGCGCCACCAGCAGTCGCACACACGCACCGCATTGCCGCAGCACGGCGGCCGCTTGCCGCGCGCACATGCCCACCACCGACACCGCGCCGATACGGAGCAGCATGTCCCCGCTGCGAAGTCGGCCATCCTGGAGGAAAATGACATTTATAAACTGGTATACAACACGTGTTATTAACTTTGCTAATAAAACCTTTCTACCTTTATTACGAAAGTTTAATTAATAAAATTTAAATCGACCATTGAAAGGTCTAAAAGAAATTCGGAATTAATATTCCAATATTTTTACCAGACTGCTGAGCGCATGTTTGTATATACCTAAGTAGGTATATCTCATTTTTAACCGACTTCAAAAAAGGAGGAGGTTTCTCAATTCGACCGTATATATGTTTTTTCTTCGTTTAAACTAAGAGGTATACTATATTCTAATCTTAGCATATAACCTATATACTATGATGAAACAAAACGCCACGTGGAATAGAAAACAGGGCTAAGGTGCAATCTAACCTAAATCCACTTCACGCCCATAAAGGTTTGATAAACAGTAGTAAAGGTTTGGTAAACAAATAACAAACAGGCCGCCAAACATTGATCTGTAGGGCTGGCGATCTGAGATTGATTAATCGGAGAATCGATTATTTGGACCAAAAAAAATCGATTCTTTTATTCGATCTCCAGTAGTGGATATATACAGTGAATCGATACTTCATCCTATAAAATTGTAATTTGATTTTTTTCATGTTATTCATTATCATCATCATTTAATTTTTAGTTTTTTTATTGTATAACCTAACAATTAAGCAGACGTACTACCTGATGGAAAGTAGTCAACGCCGCCTATGGACAATTGCAACCAGAGGAGTCGCCAATGCATCGCTGGCTTTGAAGGAGAGCTCTTTTTGCACCTTTTTTGAAGAGCTCCATGTCATAGCGTTCCATGTCATAGTATTTTTTGCTAACTTTATTTCACTGATTGTTTGGTCCTGACGACCATTTTGTTCGCTAGATTCGGCCCTGAATAGACCGAAGTTCGATTGTTGGCGAATCGATTCTTTATGCCTTGATCTTTTTTAATCGTTTTATAACACTTTAATTCGATTCGATTCAAGAATCGCCATCCCTATTGCACTATGTGGGAAGCATCAACATTGTAAATAATACCTGACGGTTATGCCGTTCTCTGTTCATATTATTGAAACACATAAGAGTTATTTATAAACGGGAGTTCGAAATTGTCACTTGCTGTATTCTTACAGGAAAACATCGTAAGGAAACCAACAGAATGGGAGCAGTTAAAAAGTATTCGACTTGTAGTAAAGATACAGCTTCACATATACTTTTTTGGTACCCGGAGGCACTACCACCACTTGTATTTCTGCCTAATAACAGCAGTGTTCAGCGTTATTGTGTTCCGGTTTGAGGAATATGGTATGAAAGACATGCTTATCTGAGGCTTCCAAATTAATCTTCATGAATAGCAATTCAGTGACCTATCTAAGATGGGACTCTTATCTTATCTGGGGTTAATTACTGTCCATGGGCGACAGTAGCCACTTACCATCAGATGAACTGCATGATCGAAACCAACTCCAATATTATTAAAAAGTATGAGCCCATTTTTTTATAATATAGAAAACTTTTTTTACTAAACTAGTGGACTAAGCTGAAACGCCTCGAAAAATTATGTCTCCCTTACCTCAACTTTCAAACCAGAACACAGCAGGGCTTACCACTTCTGTTATTAGGCAGAAATACGTGTGGCGGTGATGGCGCGGGAGTCAAATCACAAAGGGTTCTACCACCTTACATTTTTATTTACACCCAAACCTTACAATCTGTTCATCGTTACTATCACACCTCTATCTGATAAAGCCACGACACCCTGTTCAAACAAGCCCCGCTGCGGCGACGTGCGTCAGTTAACACTACAAATTACTGGCGGTTAACGTAGCGTATAGGTAGTGTGGGGTTCACATGCGTAGGTATTTACAGGGTTGTTCATTATTCGGAAATGGATTGAGTAGAATTATTCGATGTTTGTCTTACATTTTTATAATATAGGAGTAGCAGACAAAAACGCAGTCCATCTGATAATAAGTGGCTAATACTACCCATAAGATTAGATTCCTACCTTTGATCGGCTAGAGATTCTAAAAATACTATTTTGGCGAAGGAGATCATGCCCGGAAAGCGGCTGTGCTCCACCAGTCTCAGTCGGAACTTATACTCGTATTTGTACTATATGTTTAGAAAACTTCGATAGCGTGATTCAGAACACTCGTGGCGCCATCTCTCAACGAGTAGCGTCAACAAAACTATGAACCAAATTTCAAATTTTCATTACACCCGAACTTCACAAAAAGAAAGAAGAAAGAAAGAAAATACTTATTCGGCTGTTCAGTTACTGTTCATCGTCACTATCAAACCTCTATCTGATAAAGCCACAACACCCTGTTCAAACAAGCCCCGCTGCGGCGACGTGCGTCAGTTAACACTACAAATTACTTGCGGATAACGTAACGTGTAGATGAGTGAGGGGTTCACATGCGTAGGTAATTACTGGGTTGTTCTCCTACATTGTTCGGAAATTGATTGAGAAGGAATATTCGATTTTTCCTGTACTTTTTTATAATATAGGAGTAGCAGACAAGTAGTTCACTTGATGGTAAGTGGCTACTGCCGCCAATAAAATCAGATTCCCACCGAAGGTCGGCTTAAAATGCGCCGGTACCTCTGAGGACTAAGATAAATCGCTTCAAGATTATAAAGAATACTATTTTGGCAAAGGTTAAACTCCCACCGGGCTAAGCAATTATGTCTGGGAAGCGGCCGTGCTCCACCAGTCTCACTTCGGAACTTGTATATGTACAAGATGTTTAGAAAACTTCAATAGCGTGATTCAGAACACTCGTCGACGCCATCTCTTAACGAGTAGTGTTAACATATATCGTCACTATAAACCAAATTGCAAATTTGAAAATATACACCCGAACCGCACAATAAAGAAGAAGAAAGAAAGAAAAAAAAATTATTCGGCTGTTTAATCACTGTTCATCTTTACTATCAAACAACTATCTGATAAAGCCACAACACCCTGTTCAAACAAGCCCCGCTGCGGCGACGTGCGTCAGTTAACACTACAAATTACTGGCGATTAACGTAGCGTGTAGGCAGTGTGGGGTTCACATGCGTAGGTATTTACAGGGTTATTCTTCGTTGTTTAGAGATGGATTGAGCAGGAATATTCGATGTTTGTCTTACTTTTTTATAATATAGGAGTAGCAGACAAAAACGCAGTCCATCTGATAATAAGTGGCTATTGCTACCCATAAGATTAAATTCCTTCCTTTGATCGGCTAGAGATTCTAAAAATACTATTTTGGCGAAGGAGATCATGCCCGGAAAGCGGCTGTGCTCCACCAGTCTCAGTCGGAACTTATACTCGTATTTGTACTATATGTTTAGAAAACTTCGATAGCGTGATTCAGAACACTCGTGGCGCCCTCTCTTAACGAGTAAAGACAACAACATTATGAACCGAATTTCAAATTTTCATTACACCCGAACGTCACAATAAGAAAGAAGAGAGAAAGAAAATTACTTATTCGGCTGTTCAATTACTGTTCATCTTTACTATCAAACCTCTATCTGATAAAGCCACAACACCCTGTTCAAACAAGCCCCGCTGCGGCGACGTGCGTCAGTTAACACTACAAATTACTGGCGGTTAACGTAACGTGTAGATAGTGAGGGGTTCACATGCGTAGGTATTTGTAGGGTTCTTCATTGTTCGGACAACGATTGAACAGGAATATTAGATTTTCTCTTTACTTTTTATAATATAGGTGTAACCGACAAGCATGCAGTTCACCTGACATCCATAAATAACCGGGTTCGGTAACGGATTGAGCAGGAATATTCAATTTTTGGCTTTACTTTTTTATAATATAAGAGTAGCAGACATGCATGCAGACCACCTGATGGTAAGTGGCTACTGCCGCCCATAAACATCCGTAATCAACCTCAGATAAGTTTAGATACCTAGGTTAGCCACAGATGAGCCGCTACCTCCGAAGAGTAAGCTGGAATGCCTCGGAAATGTCTTCCTTACCTCAGCCTTCAATTCAGAACACAGCAATGTGTACTACTATTAGTAGATAGATATACACAGGTGTGGCGTGGGTTTCTGCGGAGTCGAGTCGTAAAGGGTCTACCACCTTTAAGCCTAAAAAATAATTCCTTTTCTATTATAAGACATTTTGCAATAACAGGAAAATAATCCTCTTATCACAAACAAAACAATAAGCGAGATAAACAAGTAATTGAATAAATCTGGAGAAAGGAATTTAGGCCTAACGCCTCCTACACACGAGCGGTTAGACGCGGGCTAACCGCGCGACTATAACTTTTCTAGTTTAATATGCAATCTCTCAATTTGGGAGAACCCTCTGTGATTCAACTCCGGCAACACCACCGCCACACCTATTTATCCCACACACATCCAAACAGCCATCAGTGTAAATTGCTGCTGTGTTCTGGTTTGAAGGATGTGGTAAGGGAAACATACTTTTCCGAGGCGTTCCAGCTTAGCCCTCAGTAGTATCTGTGGCCGACCTCAGGTAGGAATATATATAATAGGAATGTATATGATAATATAGGACCTTTTGATTTTACGCACTTAAACGCCATAAGATTATGAGGAGATGCTATTATCTTAGCTATCCCCAGGATGTGTGTGGAAGAGAATTATCGGAGTGATTTTGCAGCAGCCTCGTTGCAGCCAACGTTTTGTGTCATAACTCACGAGACTACTTTTGCGCGATTACGTAGGCACGGTTACGTAGTAGCACTAGGATAGTAAGAGATCGTTTTATATTGTCCATCGTCGTAGCAAAACAGCAGACAATCACGACGCCGCAGAAATAAATTGGGTCGTAACCTTCGATCACTAATAATAAGATCGAAGGTCGTAACGCAACTTTAATTTACGAACAATTTGACGCGTTACGCTTCCACGTCAGTACGAGAATTAAAAAAAATGTGAGCCGTCACGGGACGCCTGGCAGGTGTGAAACATCGACATTATTTTGTAACATTTATTTTCATTAAATACAAAAATTTACGAATTTATTTCAAATCGTGACTACTTAATTCGTTTAATCAGTGACTTCGGTAATAGTTATTGCGCATGGCGACGCGTCGCCACACCGTACACACTACTGCATATAGACTGTATATATATACCATCGTATAGCGTCGCCATGGCATGCGTCGCCACGCCAGAAATCGGTTTTACGTGCGGCTATAGATGTTTCACATCAAAAACGCTCCGTGAGTTCTAAGCCTAAGATGAAAATATAGGGCGGAAACATCGAATTTATAGATAAACATGGAAATATTCAGAACATTACGTTTGTATGATAATATCCAAGAAAACTAGGGCAAAGTAATAAATTGAAGTCGCTATTAATGGCTTGAATGAAAGCTGTAATTCGCTGAGGTTGTTTTAAACTAGAGCTAGCTTTTAAAGAGCTTAAGCATCACTAGTTTCTGTATGGGAGAACTTTTTTATGTAATGGATGTTGCAAATGAGCTTTTCTGATGTTGAGTGGACATTGCCATGCATAAACCTTTAAAACAAAGTGCAAATGACGAAAAACTCAAGGTGGTAGTAGCCTTTGTGGTTCGGCTCTGGCGGCACCATCGCCACACCTATTTCTACCTAATAACAGGAGTGTTAAACGCTGCTGTCGTATGAAGGGTGTGATAAGGGACAAATACTTTTTCGAGGCGTGTCAGCTTACTCTTCAGCCGACCTCAGATAGGAATCTAATCTTATACAGGATTGATTACAGATTTCCATGGGCGGCAGTAGTCACTTACCATCAGGTGGACTGCATGCTAGTCTGCTACTCTTATATTATAAAAAATACTAAGATTGGTCACCGATGTCTTGTTGCTTTTTTTTTGCAAAGTAGGTATGACCCCCTTTACGGTATCCGCTACGGTATCCCCTGCCTGTCGTAAGAGGCGACTAAAAGGGGGCTTCCGGGGTTGCGAGCGGCAAGAGTGGGAGCTCGAGCCCTCCAGCAAGCAACCCCGGGAAGGACGATTGTATGTGTGGTCGCATACCGTCGTAAACACCAGATAGAGGAGGGAGGGGGGAATTTAGGAGCCAAGTGCTCCCCCAGGGTAGAGCACGATCGGGGCATCGCGCTTGGAGGACTCCGGTTGTGTTCCCTCGGAGATCCCGGAGTTCTCCAACAAGCGTTGAGGACGGCCACCGGGGGAGTTTTAGTGCGGTAAAAATTCCACATAACCCGGCGTCACTCCCACGTCGTCGGGTACCTTTTGAAGGTTCCCCCTCGTAAACAAAAAACAAAAAAAAAGGTATGACTCCCTTACCACACTAACTTTAGGTACAACGTCCATTCTATATACAGTTGAATATAAGGAGGACTGCATGCTCTTATAATATAAAAAATAATTTTCCTCCAAAAGATACTTCTCGTATTAAAGTAGCCAATAAATATTCATTAATAAAACCTTTAGTTTCCCAACTAATTTGAAACTACGGCAATATCCACGTTAGCTTGGTTAATACGAGTATGTAGCGCAAGTAATATCGTTGTATGAAACTTGCAAAGCTCCATATTCAGTGCTATGCCTGATATTACGGGAATCGTGTTATTACATTTCTGTCTGTCTAGGCGAATCATACTATCTTGGTGTATACCTACCTATATATGATATTGGAGATTGTAAATTTTATACTTATCAAAATTATTAAAAAAATCGAGAAAATCACCATTGGAAATATTACAATTTTGCTTTTTACCCAATTGCGGAAGGTAATGTTTTTCGATCGTATATATGGTTTATTTACTGTTTACAAGAGCAAATTGTATTAGTATGTAAGATAAGAAAGAGCGGGGCATCCTGTCACAGGTATTATATTTACTTCAAAGGCTCCAACGCCAACTCATAAGTATGTACACAATTTGTTAACCTAATAAAGTATTTTTGATTTTTTTAAACTATTTGATATGGATGTACGTAAGTCTCAGTCTCAGACGTCCCTTGCAGCCCAAACGACTTGACGGATTTTTACATATAATGTGTCGTTTGATTAAGCTGTCGAGTTCTTTTGTTTTTCTTTTTTTTTAAATACTGAAATAGAAAACAAGCATGCAAACCACCAGATGGTAAGTAGCTACTGCCACCTATGGATAAGAGAGGTAATCTGAGATCGGGACAGAGGTATTGCTACCCCTTAGAAATAAGTTGGAAAACCTCGGATCAGTATGTCTCCCTTCAAATCCTCCGGAGCTGAACCACAAAGGATTCTACCACCTTTAAAATATTTTCCAAAAGTTCTTTAATTAAATCTTCGATTAGATTAGAGTCAAAGTTCGTTTCCACTAACTCACCATTGTCCCTACCGAGCTGAATCACAAAGGGTTCTACTCGTACCATCTTCAAAATACTTTTCGAAAAGTCCAAAGAAAACTTCAGCCCGACATCGAAGGCTCGCCCTTTGGGCATCGATACAAATATATAAACATCGGAAGCTTATCACATAAAGATAGATGTAATCCGTTTCACATAGCCAGCAAATGGAGGCTTATGTAAACCATTTTGTTGGCATAAGCTTATTATTATGGATGCTGGTTGATTCGAAATAATATTTGCAATGTTATACGGACTTCGGTTTACTTTGTGAATATACCAATGCATTATTGTTTATCGGCGTGTATGTGCTGATCTGTATATGATAATTTCGAAAGGTACGTTTTGCTCATGTTGAAACAGTAGGTAAAGGGTCATTGCCATCCATGGACATCTGTGATCAACTCTATATGAAACAGATTGTACCTAAAACCAAACATGGATATGTTGTCACTTTCTATGATACAGGAGAAGCAGACGAGCATGCAGTCCACCTGACGGTAAGTAGCTACTTCCACCCATGGACATTGGACATTTGTAATCAACCCCAGATAGGATTGGATTCCTATCTGAGGTCGGCCACAGATGCGCCGCTACTCCTGAGGACTATGTTGGAACGTCTTAGAAAAGTATTTCTCCCTTACCACACCCTTCAGACCAGAACACAACAGCGCTTCAGCTGCTCTTATAAGTCAGAAATAGGTGTGGCAGTGATGCCGCCGCAACCACAAACCAAAAATGGTTCTACCAAGGTGGTAGAACCCTTTGTGGTTTATTATTGAATTTATTCATTATTCATTAGTCATTATTGAATGAATGACCCACTCACCCTGTCAGCGACGCCTCCGGGCAGCACGCTCTTCACGACGACGCCGGAGGAGCGGCCGCCCACGATCCCGAACGCGAGCCCAGACCCGTCGTTCACCAGCTCCACCACCTCCACCTGCGCCCACTCGCCGAACACCTGCTGGGGTAATATACTTTCTATTAAATTGCTTAATTATGTGTAAGTTGTTTCATTCCGTCATTCGTTATTTTCCTTCGGTCACTGTTTTAGTTGGTCAATTCATTCATTGATTCATTAACTAACTAAGTTATTACATGACCTTTAAAGATGGATGTTAGAAAAGATTTAATGTTATTATTCGTAATTAATAATGGGTGGATCTAAAAATCAGTCAGCATTTTTTAGATTGGAATTGAGAAAAAGCTACATGTAACACATAAAACACGTATATTTAATACTATATTAGCTTTATTTGACCTGTATTTTGTTATAAAACTGAAATGGCATGCATCATGCAGTCCACTTGATGGTAAGTGACTACTGCCGCCCATGAACATGTATAATCAACCCCAGATTAGATTACAGTCCTATCCGAAACACTCACAGACGGGTTGCTAGCGTGGATGATAGTTGGAACACCGGATAAGTATGTCTCCCTTATCGCGCCCTTCAAATCAGAGCAGCACGTAATACTACTATTAGGCAGAAACAGTTGAGGGTACTGCCTCCGAAGTCGAACCACACAGGTTTCTATAACTTAAAACTGGTAATAAAAGTGAGGTAACCATCTTTACCACATACTAACAATCCTTACTCCTTACTAATATTATAAATCCGAAAGTAACTCTGTCTGTCTGTCTGTCTGGTTGTCTCTTCATCAAGCTTAACCACTGAACCGATTTTAATGAAATTTTGTACAAAGATAGTCTAAAACCTAATAACGGACATAGGATAGGTTTTATCCCGGAAATCCCACGGGAACTAGGGATGGCGATCTAAGATCGATTAATCGGAAAATCGATCTTTTGGACCAAAAAGTCGATTATTTTAATCGATATTAGTAAGGATTGAATCGTAAACTATGCATTTGATCAAGTGATCTTTAGCAAAGTTGTTGTCCATGAGTCCATGAAGGTTTCAGAGTTGGTACAACCAATTTTCGCCAGACGGCGCCACTGTCATTCCAATGAAGGTACGAATTTTCAGTTTTAAGTATGTTATTGTATTATTATTTTCTTTTAAACGCGGGTGAAGCCGCGGGCAAAAACTAGTACTTAATATAATATTTACCATGATGCGCCTAACACGTCGCTTGCTACGAGGCTTGCGCGCGCGGCACTCCGATCAGCTAACCTTCTCCGCCATCTTGTCTTCACTGACGGTTGCCATGGCAACTGACGCACGACTCCCACACGCAAACACTGCACATTGTTGCATTAACACTCACACATGGACACGCGCGCATTTATACGTACACTTGACATGATGGATATTGGCACCTGATAATTTGGTATGTTTTGGATGTAGAGAATATGTCTTTTTTATTTTGAAATAAGGCTGGGATAGTGTTTATTTTTAATACGTTTCTTAAAACAAAAAAACACGCTACAAAATTATTACTGTTATAAAAAAAGTTTATAAAAAAATATATATCAATACTCCATTAAATAGTAAAGTCAAAAACGCCACATTTCTGGGAAATGTTTTCTTCTCATCAGTACAACGATTATAGTCGACATTATGCGTCCCACTTTTTTATATAAACTATTTTAAATATTTTTCCATAAAACCTTGCATGTTAAAAAATCTTAAATAAATAAATAATCATTTCTTTATTAATTCCAGAACGTTCTCTCTTAAAGCAAGATATTAACAAGAGATATGAATTTTGGAATACATTTTGAAAAGGAAACCACGAGATAAATAGATTAATAAAACCAGTTTCTGCTATAGTTGTTGTGACAGTCCATTCGACAGCGGATTGCAGACAGTGATTTATGGTGGCCTGTCACGACTGCCGACATCTGTTGTGGAACTTGAATATAGAAATTAAATTAAATATCATCTTAAAATCAAAAAAAAAATGTGAGCCGTCACGGGACGCCTGGCAGATGTGAAACATCGACATTACTTTGTAAAAGTAATATGCAGAAAAGAACATATTGTGATAGGAACTAAATATGTCATAATGATAAAATAAAATATTACGATCGCACAGTCGATTGCACATGGCGACGCGTCGCCACACCATACACACTACTGCATATAGACTGTATATATATACCATCGTATATCGTGGCGACGCGTGCATGCGTCGCCACGCCAGAAATAGGTTTTACTTGCGGCTATAGATGTTTCATATCAATAAATGAAACGTATTAATTATTAAATGTTTAAATAACACAAATTTCTTTGTAGACAATATGTTTTTTAATTATTTACATATTTAGTGTTTTATTGTTTTAGATTTATCGTAAATAAGTTTTCTTTCGTTCTTTCATATTATCTTTTTTGTAGACAGTCATATAAATATTTGTATCTGTACTTACCTACTTTTACCTTTTTCAACAAAAAATATAACAAATACTATTTTTTTATTGTATGTTAAATTTCAGTGGATATTTTTATTAAGAAAAGGAAAATAGCTTAATGAATCCAGTTTCTACTATAGTTGTTGTTACAGTCCATTCGACAGCGGATTGCAGACAGTGATTTATGGTGGCCTGTCACCACTGCCGACATCTGTTATGGAACTTGAATATATAAATTAAATTAAATATCATCTTGAAATCAAAAATAAATGAAACGTATTAATTATTAAATGTTAAAATAACACAAATTTCTTTGTAGACAATATGTTTTTTAATTATTTACATATTTAGTGTTTTATTTTTCTAGATTTATCGTAAATAAGTTTTCTTTCGTTCTTTCATATTATCTTTTTTGTAGCCATACATATAAATATTTGTATCTATACCTACATACTTTCACCTTTTTTAACAAAAAATATAACAAATACTATTTTTTTATTGTATGTTAAATTTCAGTGGATATTTTTTCTGGTATACGATATTTTTACGTCAAATACGCATTTAGAAAAGGAAAATAGATTAATGAAACCAGTTTCTACTATAGTTGTTGTTACAGTCCATTCGACAGCGGATTGCAGACAGTGATATATGGTGGCCTGTCACCACTGCCTACATCTGTTGTGGAACTTGAATAAATAATGTAGAATAATTAAATTTATATCTTTTATCTAAAAACCAAAACTAAATCTAATATCTTTATTTATTTCCTAGATTTTCTTATGTAATGCCTATTATGAGGTCACAAATTATTTTGGTAGCTACCCTACTTTTTAACCGACTTCAGAACTATGTATCAAACCAGCATTTATTTTAATTTGTTCTTAACTTTGTAGTGACATACAAATCAGTTGTATTTTTTTGATATTTTTTTTACATCATTTTTGAAAAATATCATAATTCTTCTACATATTTCATGATTATGACTCCTTTCACAAATAATTATAAAGTTTAAAAACTAAACTAAAAACTAAACTAAAATCGCACAAGGAAAATCGTTAATCCTGACGATTCTGATGAGGAGAATGAGACATAATTATTAAAATCGGTTATTGTCATCGGTTCTTGACAAGTGTTCAAAATTTTTAAATTAATCGGACTGTTCAAAGTGGATAAAAATCCATTTCAAAGATTCCGTTACTTACATACAGGCCAAGCTAACAAAAGCGTGTTAAAAATAGAACACCCTGTGTTGTGGCGATTTAAATCCAGCACTGAACGTCCAAAACCCAATAGTTGATTGACAATATATTTCCTACAAATGTGTGTATATTTGCACTACAATCATAGACAAATAAACTGTTTACTGCTGTGCAAAGACGAGCTTCAATTGCGCGTTTTATTGCGGCGACTGTTGTGCGCCATTTGCAAACACTTTTATGGAATAACTTTATTATTGTGAACTTTATTGCGGACGTAATGTAAGGATAGAAATAAATATAGTTAGTGTCTGTTTGTAATAAGTAAAACTAGCAGTTTTTAAAGTTATATGCTTATTTAGCTATTCCTGTGGACACATTAGGTAGTAGTAAATTTTGGTAGGATCTTGTCGTCTATCGCTGTAGTACCGGGACCAGAATAGGGCTACGGTATGCCCTGCCTATCGTAAGAGGCGACTAAAATGGGCATCCGGGTTTGCGGGCGGCAAGAGTGGGAGCTCAAACCGTCCAGCAAGTGACCCCGGGAAGGACAGCGATTTGTGTGGTCTCATATCGCTGTAATCACCACAGGATGTGAGAAGAGCATACTATGCTCCCCCAGGGCAGAACCCGTTGTGTTCCGTTAGATATCCCGGAGTTCTCCACCAAACGCCGAGGACGGCCACCTTGGGGAGGGTTTAGTGCTGTAAATGTCCCACATAACCCGGCGTCGCTGCCACGGCGTCGGGTACCTTTGGAAGGTTTCCCCCTCGTACCTTGTCGTCGTCAACACATTACTATCCCACTGCCGGCCACAGGTCACCTCTCAGAGTAAGAGGGTATGGCCATAGTCCACCGCGTTGGCCAAGTGTGTATTGATAGACTTCACACACTTTTTTCCGATAATTTCCTATGTGGATACTTACTGTTGGCTAATATTTTAATTCAGAAAATTGTTCAGAAAATCAGTTACGGTTGCACAGATTAGTTACTTATTATTATTCCAATTAAATATAAATGAAAAACAAAAAATGCCTTACGATTAAATCATAAATAATAATTTATTTTTAAACAATAACCTATTTTGGGTAATGTTTATTTATTTTCGTATTATTCTCAATAACACTTTCATTTAATATCCATATTATGAGATAATAAAATAATATTTAGTCCTTTTTAAAAAAGTCTATTTTTGGTTTTGTAATATTTTTTGTAATAATAACTTGTATCAGTGTGCAAATGTCCGTAAAAACAATGTGTATGAAATCAAATATCAAGCCGAACAAAATAGGTCATCGCGATATCTTTTTGTATTGTATACCAGGGCAATATTTCGTTGGAATTTAGCAGACATATTTTTTAGTTTTTTGTGTTATAAAACTAAAAACGTTTTTTTTTTTATATAATATAGAAGTAGCAAACGAGCTTTTTCACTTAATGCTACTGCTGATAGACATCTGTAAACAACCCTAAATAAGATTAAAGTTTCTAAGTGTGTGTCTAAGGTTTCTAAGTGAGGTCAAATATGTTTCTACCTGAGGACTACGTTGGAACTCCTCGGATAAGTATGTTAACAGCTGTAATGCTATACTGTTGTAAGGAAGTCCTGGATTCAACTCCCGGCCCTAAAATCTACACATTTACAAACGCTTGTTATTAATATTCAATCCATCCAATTTTTACCTACGAAGGATCAAAATTTGACAATGTCTAGGATGAAGAAATTGTTAAATTTCGATCTTTGCTAATCAAATCAAATCTTTGATTATTATTTTTAATAACTGAAGAAAGTAAGCAATAGGCTTCAAATCCCTGGCACGCACCTCTGATTTTTCAAAGTTATGTGCTTATTAGAAATATGTTATCACTAGCTTAACGGTGAAGGAAACATCGTGAGGAAACCTGCATACCTGAGAGGTTAATAAAAAAAATCGCAAAGATATATGATGTCTAATCCTTCTCATTCTGAGAGGAGACCCGTGCCCAGCAGGGGGACAATAATGGGTTGATGATGATGATGATGATGATAGTGCATATGTCAAACACGGCATGTAGCGCACTAAACCTTCATTAAATAAAGTCAAGTCCCCAATCCCAGCAGTGGGATTGCGAGCTGAAAACTATACAACATACTTTTGCACATCTCATAAAAAAAATCTCAATAAATGTACCACACCAGCCAAAAGCATAAACAAGTTATTGAAGTAAAATTGAATTTGCTTCTAGTTAAACTACTTAGACGTAGTTTGAGACCTATTAAAGTTGCTAGGACTTCGTGCTTCCACTACAGAGGCACGCTCGCCACACTTTTTTCTGTCTTTTTATATAATATAGGTGGAGCCCGACGGGGCAAAGCGCTAAGAAGACTCTGGTTGCGTTTTTTTGGAAATCCCAGAGCTCTTTACGAAGCGCCGAGAACGGCCACCCGGGGGGGTTTTAGTGCGGTAAGAATCCCACATAACTCTGTGTCGCTCCCACGACACCGGGTACCTTTTAAAGGTTTCCTCTCGATAACAAACAAAGGGGTATCAGACGATCTTGCAGTCCACCTGATGGTAAGTGGCTACTGCCGCCCATGGACATCTGTAATCAACCCCAGATAAGATAAGATATTCCTACCTGAGGTCGGCCACAGATGCGCCGCTACCTCTGAGGACTAAGCTGGAACGCCTCGGAAAAGTATGTCTCCCTTACCACACCCTTCAAACCGGAACACAGCAGCTCCTAACACTGCTGTTATTAGGTAGAAATAGGTGTGGCGGTGGTGCTACCGGAGTCGAACCACAAAGGGTTCTACCACCTTCAAGGTGTGGCGGTGCTACCACCAGAGTGGAACCACAAAGGTTTCTACTTTCGAAACTAACACTGCTTTCATAAACATATACCAAAGCTTAACTCTTCCTTTCGGTCCCAAGCGTTCAAATGTAGATTATTGTCTTATTACAAGTACAATAAAATTTGATTTTCCCGCAAATTTCCCTAGAGCAGCCCTTTGTACTAAGGGTGGAGGGACCTCAAAGATATTGTTTTATAGACAAAGGGCCTGATGTTTTAAATGTGAGGTATTTATTAGGTTTAGTATTCTCACGGGGAACGTGAGGCATTCCCATTGGACTTTATTCAGTTACTCTTGAGTTACGACTACAGTCGATTTGGTACCTTTAAGGTTGAAAATGCCTACTAAAGATCGATATTTGAATATATTGAAAGTTGAAAGCAAAGAATTGTTAAATGTCGGTGTTTTAATAAGCAGTGGTAGCCTAGTGGTTAAGGAACACGGCCTCTCGATCGAGGGGTCCGAGGTTCAAATCCCAGACACGCACCTCTGATTTTCAAATTTATGTGCGTACTAGCAGAACCCGCGGCTTCGCCCGCGTAAAAAAAATATGATATGACTGTATGTCATATAACTGTAATCGTAAATTTGTACCTTTAACAATTTTAACGATAAAATAGCATTAATATTTAATTCATAAAAGCTTTTTTTTTCGTCACTTTGTACCTAAATTGGTCAAGCTTTTTTCAGAAACATACACTAAAACTCTAATTAGTGGACTGTAATGAAACTTTCTTTATAATATAAGTTTCATGTAGGACACAATAATTACTATTTACACTTTTTTTTTTTTTTTTTTTTTTATAATATCAGAGTAGCAGACGAGCTTGCAGTCCACGTGATGGTAAGTGGCTACTGCCGCCCATGGACATTTGTAATCAATCCCAGATAGGATTTGATATTCCTACCTGAGGTCGGCCACAGATGCGCCGCTACCCCTGAGGACTAAGATGGAACGCCTCGGAAAAGTCTGTCTCCCTTACCACACCCTTCAAACCGGAACACAGCAGCGCCTAACACTGCTGTTATTAGGTAGAAATAGGTGTGGCGGTGGTGCCGCCGGAGTCGAACCACAAAGGGTTCTACCACCTTCAACATTCACCTTCACCTACACTATTCCATAGGAACCGTCCATGTTATATGGGGCCTTACATACAGTGGTTCTTTCCAGGGTCTCTGGCTGGGCGGTTAGAGCTCCCATTCTTGCCACCCGCAACTCCAGAAGTCCCCCTTTAGTCTCGTACGACAGGCAGGGGATACTGTAGCCCTGTTCTAGCCCAAAATTTAGATCCAAGGTCTATGTGTCTACCACATCACCATCACTAATCCACGCATAACCACAACCATACCCCACGGCAGGACAAAATGTTGACACGCAGTGTGTCCAAAGTAGTTGCGATGTACCTAATCAGTATATTATATATATTTTGATAAAATATAGGCTAATTTGAATAAACTTGTCATATATGAAATTTGCACCCGTCCACGTTGTCGTGTATTTTCTGAATAGACGTTATCTGAAATTTCACGTTTCTAACTTCGAACCTAAAAGATTCCCGTAAACATACATATAACACTTCTTTTACCTCCTTACTACAATTTCAAAAAAAATCGTATGTACATATGCATCAATAAATACTTTATTAGCAAATTTCTGAAAGCTAATATTCAACACCAGCGGTCGGCAACCGGACAACCACGGGTGGTGTGTGGCCCGCGACTTTCCCTTGTGGCCCGCGGGTCTGCGCGTTACTAATAATTGGCCAAGTGCAAGTCAAACCCGCACCTTGAGGGTTCCGTACAACCAAAAAATTAAATTAAATTAAATTAAATTAAATTAAATTTTTTTTATCCATATCATATTTAGAAAAGATATCCATGATCCACGAGAAATCTCAACTTACTTTAATAATTATTTTGCTGACGTAGTTAAAACTAGAAAAAATGATATAATTGATAATACTGTGACATACAATAATCCTAATTCAATATTTCTGACTCCTGTGATACCGTGTGACATAAATTCTGTAATTCTTTCTTTAAAAAATACTAATAGCTCTGGTTATGATGGGGTAATAACTAAAATTATTAAAGATGTCTCCCATATAATTTCTCCCATTTTATGTTTTTTAATTAATTTATGCCTGGAGAATGGTACTTTTCCTGAGGATTTAAAACAATCTGTTATAAAACCTTTGCTGAAGAAAGGGGATCCCTGCAATGTAAGCAATTATAGACCAATAGCCTTATTGTCAATTTTTGCGAAGATTTACGAAAAAATCATTTTTAAGAAACTTTACGTATTTCTTGAATCGCATAATATTCTATGTGAAGAACAGTATGGTTTTAGGCACAATAAATCAATAAATATGGCTATTTATAAATTCTTAAATAAAGTTATTAGCAACGTTGATAAAAGGGAGCCAGCCATTGCTCTATTTATGGATATTTCCAAAGCGTTTGACCATGTAGATCATAAGATTCTACTCCAAAAAATGTTCTCATATGGTATCAGAGGGAAAGCGCAGGATCTCATAAAATCATATTTAACTGGGAGAACACAAACAACTAAGATAAGTAGAGTACGTGAAACCACAAAGACAGAGATAGAATATGAATCAGAAAGAAGATCCATAAAATATGGCGTGCCACAGGGCAGTGTTTTGGGTCCTCTTCTATTTCTTATATATATTAATGATTTACCGAGTAAAATCCCTTTTAACATAACACTTTTTGCTGACGATAGTACGGTACTGTACACAGGTGAAACTACAAATATTGAAAAAATAATTAATTCCTCATTGACATCTATAATAAAATGGTTTAATCATAATAATTTGACAATAAATTTAGATAAGACAAAAATAATAAATTTCAAGCAAAAACATAAACATGACAAAATAAACGTCAATTATTTAGGGACTAATATAGAAGAGACTGACGTTACAAAATTTTTAGGTTTACAAATAGACAGAAAACTTAGATGGAAAACACAGGTCGACCAAGTCTGCAAAAAGCTCAGTAAGTTCTCATATGCGTTACGAAATCTGAGAAAAGTAGTAAATATCGATGTCGCTTTAACTGCTTATCATGCTTACATTGCCTCGACATTGAGATATGGAGTAATTTTTTGGGGGAATTCGACAGATAAAAACAAAGCATTTATAGCTCAAAAAAGATGTATAAGAATAATATATTGCCTAAAGAAAAGAACATCGTGTAAAAAATATTTTAAGATGGCTAAAATTTTGACCCTACCATGTATTTATATTTTAGAAACAGTTAATTTTGTTAAAAATAACATTGATGAATTTAAATTTAAATCGCGAGCAAGGCATAACGATAAAATAATTATTCCTAGTGGTAAAACTGCCTTATTCAAACAAAGTGTATTTTGTATGGCTCCACTTCTGTACAATAAACTACCAAAGAGCATACGGGCCATATCAAAATTTGAGCTATTTAAAACCCAAGTGCAAGATTTTTTAATTAACAAGTGTTATTACTCAATTAAAGAATTTCTGGACGATGAGGTCTGATTGCAGTGCCCCACTGAGATTGGTCTGGTTTATTTTGACACTTATTGACTTGTTTTGTAACTTATTATGTCTTTATTAATTCTGTATAATTTTAATTAGCCTGTCTTTTAAATCTATTCTCTTCTTCATATATTAATTTTAGAATAAGACAAATTATATTGTACGCCGTATGGCAGGACATAGCGAATAAAGTAACATTTTGTCACCTGTATATTACGTGTCCACAATAAATATGCTTTGACTTTGACTTTGACTTTGACTTTGACTTTAAATTTATAGTATTTAATATTACAGCAGCCATTAAAGTTTTAAAGGTGGTAGAACCCTTTGTGGTTCGACTCCGGCGGTACCACCGCCACACTTATTTCTACCTAATAACCGCAGTGTTAGGCGCTGCTGTGTTCCGGCTTGAAGGGTGTGGTAAGGGAGACATACTTTTCCGAGGCGTTCCAGCTTAGTCCTCAGGGGTAGCGGCGCATCTGTGGCTGACCTCAGGTAGGTATATCTAATCCTATCTGGGGTTGATTACAGATGTCCATGGGCGGCAGTAGCCACTTACCATCAGGTGGACTGCATGCTCGTCTGCTACTCCTATATTATAAAAAAAAAAAAAAAAAAACACACATTGTGAAAATTTGAACTGTCTACCTCTAACGGTTCAAAAGTTAGTTGGAAAAATATCGAATAGCACTTTGTTGTATGGGGATCCCTTTTTGTTTTCAACTTTTTTATTTTTAGTATTTGTTGTTATAGCGGCCACCGTTATGCATCCTCTGTAAGAATTTCAAATGTCTATCTGTTACGGTTCCAGAGATAGAGCCCTGTGACACACGGACAGACGGACAGACAGCGAAGTCTTAGTAATAGGGTTCCGTCTTTATCCTTTAGGTACGGAACCCTAAAAAACCGCTGTTCTACACTTCAGCACGCGCAATACATTCCCATGTTAAAAATATATGTTACGACGGCCCGTGGAATTTCGCCCTACACTAAACTTCTCTGCACTCTGTTCTTCTTCCAGACACGCTAAAACAGATGTGGTAACAGAAAGGCATAATGCATACACCCTTTTATAGCCGTCTTAAGGGTTGATCTAAAAAAAACAGTGACTCAGATGCTTAATTGAGTCCAATGATAATTTTTCATAGTGGTTGCTTCCAAATTAACGGATTATAAAATAAAGTTTCAACCCCTATTTAACGACCTTAAGGATTGATTTAAAAAAATGGAAAAATAAGTGATATATTATTTACAACCAGAAAGCAAAATACCAATTTTCATAGACTTTTCTTCAAAATCTGAGGACTTCTAAACGAAGTTTCTACCCCTATTATACCCTCTTAAGGGTAGATTTTCCATATATGGTGTTAAAAAAGTTCTATCATTCCCAACCAGAAAGCCAATTATCATTTTTTACAGTCCTTGCTTCCAAATTAACGGTTTTTAAAATAAAGTTCCATCCCCTATTAAACGTCCTTAAGGGTTAATTTTTCAAAAATGGTGAAATAGGCGTTCTATTATTTTCAATCAGAAAGCAGAATACTAAATTACATAGACTTTGCTCTAAAATCTGTGAACTTCTAAACGAAGTTTCTACCCCTATGTTACCCTCTTAAGGGTAGATTTTCCATAAACGTTGTTAAAGAAGATCTATCATTCCCAACCAGAAAGCCAATTATCATTTTTTACAGTCCTTGTTCCCAAATAAACGGATTTAAAAATAAAATTCCATCCCCTATTAAACCACCTTAAGGGTTGATTTTCCAAAAACGGTGAAATAGGTGTCCTATTATTTTCAATCAGAAAGCTGAATAAAAATTTTCATAGGATTTGTTTCAATATCTGCGGACTCCCCAACAAACTTTCAACCCCTATTGTACCCTCTAAGGGTACATTTTCCATAAATGGTGTTAAAAAAGTTCTATTATTTCCAACAGGAAAACCAAATGCAAATCTATATAGTCCTTGCTTCCGAATTAACGGAGTTTAAAATAAAATTCCAACCCCCATTTAACGACGTTAAGGGATGATTTTCCAAAACAATGAAATAGGTGATTAATTATTTTCTATCGAAAACCCAAATACCGATTTTCGTACAGTTTACATCAAATCTGGGGGACTCTCATACAAACCTACAACCCGTATTTAACCCAAATAAGGGTTGATTTTCCAAAAACGATAGAATTAAAGTTCCACTATATCTTACCAGTGAGGCAATGGCTAACTTTCATAGTGCTGGCTTTCAAATCCGAAATTTTTAAAATAAGCTGTCAACCCTTTATTTTTCCAACTTAAGGGTTGATTTTCCAAAAATGATGAAATAGGTGTTTAATTATTTTCTATCGAAAACCCAAATACCGATTTTCGTACAGTTTACATCAAATCTGGGGGACTCTCATACAAACCTACAACCCGTATTTAACCCAAATAAGGGTTGATTTTTCAAAAACGATAGAATTAAAGTTCCACTATATCTTACCAGTGAGGCAATGGCTAACTTTCATAGTGCTGGCTTTCAAATCCGAAATTTTTAAAATAAGCTGTCAACCCTTTATTTTTCCAACTTAAGGGTTGATTTTCCAAAAATGATGAAATAGGTGTTTAATTATTTTCTACCAAAAAGCTAAATACCGATTTTCATAGAGTTTACATCAAAACTGGGGGAATTCCATACAAACTTACAACCCTTATTTAACCCACGTAGGGGTTGATTTTCCAAAAACGGTAGAACTAAAGTTCTATTATATCTTACCAGTAAAGCAATGGCTAACTTTCATAGTGCTGGCTTCCAAAATGGCAAAATTTAAAAAAAGCTGTCAACCCCTATTTAACCACCTTTAGGGTTGATTTTGGAAAAACCCTTAGATTAGATTTTTATTACCTTAAATCAGAAAGGTAAATGCCATCAAAAACAATGCTTGTAAAAAGATCCAAGTCTCGCCATTCAATTCTTCTACCGTAAAAAGTCTTGAGATCTATGTAATACCAAGCCGGTAATGTATGCAGTCCCTACTTAAGGGACCTTCTGTCTTAAGGTATTATCTCACTATCTAACCTAACAACATCTCATGGGACCATACCAATATTAAAAATATTTTATGTTCTAAATAAATTAACGTGGCAATCGTACTGCAAGTCACATTGTGTTTTCATCTTATCATATCGCATCACACAGGTAACATTAGTACGATTGCCACGTCAATTTATTTAGAACATAAAATATTTTTAATATTGGTATGGTCCCATGAGATGTTGTTAGGTTAGATAGTGAGATAATACCTTAAGACAGAAGGTCCCTTAAGTAGGGACTGCATACATTACCGGCTTGGTATTACATAGATCTCAAGACTTTTTACGGTAGAAGAATTGAATGGCGAGACTTGGATCTTTTACAAGCATTGTTTTTGATGGCATCTCATTCCTTTTTGTAGATATTTCTACTCTTTTCCTTTCCGGTACCTTCCACTAGTTGAATCTCAACAACAGATTTTTTTAAAGGCAATTAAATTGTTTAGGTAGTCTTTGTAGTTATGTAAATAATCTTGCCATTCATCATCACTTTCATTCGAACATGACAATAAATTAAATCTAAAAAAGTTACTATTTTGACAACTGAAATTATGCCCGTTATCCTCAGGAAAAACATCTTCTAAAAACATCTCTACTGATTGTGATTTATTTATTTATTTATTGGGATTTAACGTGTCTTCGTATTAAATAATCGACATCCCTTACTTTCTTCTGAATATCCGACAAAAATCATTGGTAATCTTTCACTGACTTCGTCGGACTCCGGTTTTTGATATAAACCACAGTATTTACTGCCCTTGCTCAAATTAGCTTCAATTTATAATAGACTTCTGACTTCTGAAATGAAATGAAATATTTATTTAATAATGATAACATTCGTTTTAGACTTCTCGCATATACAATAATAGTTCTGTTAGCTGTTTCAACCACAACAATTTGTTTAGGGGTATATAGTATCGCCTTCTAATGTAGAATTCCATTTGTTGATAAGAAAATATTGAAAGCTCTATTACAAAATATCGTCCCACCATCTGATCTCATACATTTGTTCGACTTGCTAGTTCCCTTTTCAACACTTTATATTTTTGACATTTCTTAAAGACTCACTCTTATGTTTTAGAAAATAAACATTCATCGTGTCATTCGAGAATAATAGTCGATAAATAATAACATGTACCTTGAACCGTTGAGTGAACTAGCTTCCATGGGACTACATAAATCTGTATGTACGATCTCCAGTATGTCGTTCGTTCGCGTTCAGAGGTTTGGAAATGGTTTCTCACTAGTCGTCATATCCGTCGGTAATGTTCACATTATCAAGACCAGTCATAATATTCTTTAAAATTCGCATATATTCCGGATTAATATGGGCTAGTCTTCTATGCCAATATTTATTTGACATTGTCAAATTACATATCGGTGATTTGACAAATTGTATATATACCATTTACGTTGTGGCCAGTTGCGATGATAATATCTATAGAGTTACTAATAGTGCAACCGTTTTTCAAGAAATTAACAGTAAATCCTTTTTCAGTAAGTTTACTCACCGCTAACAAATTCATACTTAAAATTATTTATATTAAAAAGGTTTCTTATAATAATTTCCACGTTTTTTCCGGGTAGGTACTACCACAAAATAAAAACTAACAGAAGTCAATCTTCATACAAAGTGGGCTGGAGTAACGCACACGTAGACACCACTTACCGACTCGTTATCTCGGGGGGGACTCGAGCGCATACGTGCGCGACTGTCAGTTCATTTCTGACACGCGTTTGTAACTGTTTTGTACAAGCAATGGAGCAAAAAAAAATACCCTAATTGTGCAATGGACGGTTGTTTAAATTCAACGTTAAACTGTGGATTTTCGTTTTTTTATAGCTATCAATTATCAAGCTACTAGGAGCTGATATTTTTGGTGATCATGGCAAGAATATGTTATAAAGTGGATATCTAAGCTCGATTTATATAGTAGTTTCCTATTTCGAATCATTTGAAACGAACTTAACTAAATTTTTGTAATATTGCGTTGAAATGTTACGTACCTAATATTACGTAAGTTGAAAACATGATTTTTTGTTCGTATATATATTGGTTTGTCTTTAATGCCATTTGGTAGGTTTATGTCTAAAACGGATAGGGCAAAAGGAATTGTGTAATTAGGGTAATCCGTTTAGAAGTTATTAGGGATTTTCTATTGTGAACATTGTAATTTTTTATGTGCTTACATATAAAAATTATTTTCATAGACATTTATTTATGCTCAATAAGGCCGAAATTTGCCTAAACACTTGTTTCCTTGGAAACAAACTTATTATTATTTTATAATGCGGTGACAGTTGCTTAACCTCACGACAGTTATTGTATTTTGTGTATGTTACCGTTAGATTGTAGAATACGTTAGCATACACATTAACTAGGCTTAAGATTAGCTAGAAAATATGCAGATTAACTATGTAGTTAAAATTCGAAACATCTTTTCAGACTTGTTCTTAGGGCTAAAACACATACCTTTTTACGACACGACAACGTATCGTGACATATAGCGACATCGTGCCGCAAAGCGATATTGTTTCGTGAAAATATACAATGTTTGTCGTAAATTCATGACACGACGACGCATCATGGCATGCACGGGTCGACGTCAAGGGGTGAAAATTGATACAATCTTCGTTTGTACTTTAGGTAGTGGGCAAGCTATCTGCGTTTTAACTGATTTAGGCACATTAGCCGTAACATCTAGTTTTTTTCTCATGACATTTGTCAGAAATTCGGAATGTTTTTGATATTATATAACTTTTTAGGGTTCCATACCCAAAGGGTAAAAACGGAACCCTATTTCTAAACTGTCCGTTTGTCTGTCTGACATAGAGCTCTATTTCTGGAACCTTAATAGATAGAAATTTAAAAATTTTACGGAATATGTATAATGGTGGCCGCTTTAACAATAAGTACTAAAAATAAAAAGAAAAACTTTCAAATAAAGGAGAGTTGCCATACAAGGGCCTTCTTTTTCTTTATGAGGAGGAAATCTTCAAAAGGTACTCGACGACGTGGGAGTGACGCCGGGTTATGTGGGACTTTAGCCGCACTAAAATCCTCCGGTGGCCGTCCTCAACGTTTGTTGGAGAACTCCGGGATCTCCGACTGAACGTAACAGAAGTCCTTTAAGCGCGATGCCCCGATCGAGCTCTGCCCTGGGAGAACAGTTTTCGCTCCTCCTAAACTATCCGGTGTTCACGACGGTATGCGACTACACATACCGCCGTCCTTCCCGGGGACACTTATTGGACGGTTCGAGCTCCCTCTTGCCACTCCCAACTCCGGAAGCCCCCTTGTAGTTGCTTCTTACGACAGGCACGGGATATCGTAACCCTTTTTTAGTCCAGGAACTACAGAGACAAACATATAAGGACCTGCTATTTTTAGCGTTTTTCATTTGAAATGTTCACAATGCATTATATGGCTGCTATAACATCAATTAGTATAAATAAAAATAAAATAAACAGATATTTTTGTGGTACGGAACCCTCAGTGTACGAGTTCGATTCGCACTTCACCCATTATTTGAATTGAATTTAAATTGAAGTTGGAATTGAAAACGTCTTTTGTCTCGAGGATAAAAACAATTGACGTCGCCTATAATAGTAGGGGAGCCCAAGACGGGATTTCGAGAGTGACTCGAACGCGGCAGATTAAGATATGGGAGATACCTTACATCCTATAGAGTATCTTAAACTATCCATTTGGGGGGTTCAACCAGGGAAGTCCATCAGACTATTAATAAAAAATCGTATTATCTATAGTAGCTTAATTACATGCTGAAAACAATAAATTTATAATCTGATGGTTTGAGGGCGGCGTTAGGGAGTAATAAGGTTGCAAAAAATCTATACCTGGACATACTCGAGTGCGGTATTTTTTTTAATACAAAGGAAATAATGCTAGAAAATATGCACTATCTGATAGCGCCATTTATTAGCATGGATCCCTGGAAAGTAATAGTGTACAACAAACTAAAGGAAAAGGCAAATTTTATGGAAAATACATTATTCTTTATATATTCTCATTCTATTTTTTTTTTCAAATCGTCAGTATAAAAAACCCCTCCACTAAATCGTCACATGAAGGGTTATGATAAGTAAAACATCAGCTGGAATTTCCTGTATAATAATATTACGCCCTCGAGTGTGTCAAGATAACTTTTTTTTCCCATTTTCGAAGAGTTACAGTCTTTCGAATCGAATCGTCAGTCTTTCGAATGGGGGACTCATCTGGGGTAACTTCATATGCCCTTTGAAAATCTAATGTGCTGGTTACTTTTTTTTCCATTTTTACCTCTCGTATGGCTGTCCCCCTATGCAAACCAGCAAATAAACATATTTCCGGCATCAGAGATATATACTCTATCACTAACCTGCCGCGCCTTGAGTATGTCTGACTCTGCTTTTTACATTTTTCGAATCATCTAGAAACTATTCCCACGGTAAATCGAAAAATATCACACAACCTTTTCTTCACTCTAACGTGTAATCTACACAATCGTATACGTCCTATTGACGCTCGAGTTTCTACCCATTTAACATAATGGGCTCCCCTACTACTCGTACATTTCGCGGACAGAAACACAGATTCATTAACTGCAAATGTAACTTTGTAATCCTATATAACTTATATAGGATACAAAGTTATTTAATGTAGTTGGTGTATCTAGATAACTGGACAGAAATTGCAAAATATTTTAGTTTTTCTATGAGTTATATACTAAACACTAATTGTATTCTCAATTTCAACCTTCTATGTCTGCTGGAAGTGCCTTAAACTTTTGATGATCGGTCAGTCAGTCAGTGAGTGAGTGACAAAATTACGAACTTTAACTACTTGTAATTCTTAAACTACTGGTTCAAATTGAATGAAATTCGAAATGTACCGTGTCTATACAATGCTTGCTTGGCTCCTGAAAATTCAGGCTTCTAGCTTCATATGCAACGAAGTTACAGGGGGTCAAAAATGGGCCGAATCGCTTCGGGAAAAGTATGGTACGGCCGTGCCGCTTCTTTTGGCTCGACTTGGCGGAGGCACTGCCGTGCCTCCAGATACCAATTTTCATCCAGTTTTCTTTAAAACTGACGGAGTTTCATACTAACTTTCAACCCCCATTTAACCCCCTTAACGGTGGAATATTAAAAAATCCGTTCTTAGTGCGCATCTACATAATAAAATGAAGCTATATTTCAAATTTCATGATTGTAGCTTTAGTAGTTTTCTCAAAACCTTGATTAATACGTTTTGAACGTGAGTATCTTTTCGCTTTTATATATATAGACTAGCAGAACCCGCGGCTTCGCCCGCGTAAAAAAATATGATATGACATACAAATAACTGTAATCGTAAATTTGTTTGTACCTTTAACAATTTTAACGATAAAGTGGCATTAATATTTAATTAATAAAAGCTTTTTTTTTCGTCACTGTGTACCTAAATTGGTTAAGGTTTCTTCAGAAACATACACTAAACTCTAATTAGTGGACTGTAATGAAACTTTATTTAAAATATAAGTTTCATGTAGGATACAATATTTATTATTTACACTATTCCATAGGAACCGTCCATCTAAGGGGCCTTACATACAGTGGTTCTTTGCAGGATCTCTGACTGGGCGATTAGAGCTCTCATTCTTACCACCCGCAACTCCAGAAGTCCCCCTTTAGTCTCGTACGGCAGGCAGGGGATACTGTAGCCCTGTTCTAAAAATTTTAATCCAAGATCTATGTATCTATCACATCAACATCACTAATCTACGCATAACCACAACCATACCCCACGGCAGGACAAAATGTTGGCACATAGTGTGTCCAAAGTAGTTGCGACGTATCTAATCAGTATACCAAAATGTAGGCCAATTTGAATAAACTTACGCATTATCATATAAAAAATTTGCAGCCGTCCACGTGGTCGTGAATTGGTCTAAATAGACGTTATCTCAAATTTCACGTTTCTAAGTTAGAACTTAAAAGATTCCCGTATACATACATATAACACTAACTTTACCTCCTTAGTAGAATTTCAAAAACATCCTATGTACATATGCATCAATAAATACTTTATCAGCAAATTTCTGGAAGCTAATATTCAACACCAGCGGTAGGCAACCCGACACCCACAGGTGGTGTGTGGCCCGCGACTTTCCCTTGTGGCCCGCGGGTCTGTGCGTTACTAATAATTGGCCAAGTTTTTTTTTTTTTTATATTTGAACCTGACGATAAAGCAGACGTGCTACCTGATGGAAAGTAGTCAACGTCGCCTATGGACATTTGCAACACCAGAGGAGTCGCCAATGCATCGCCGGCTTTGAAGGAGAGCTCTTTTTGCACCTTTTTTGAAGAGCCCCATGTCATAGCGCTCCGGGAATACCTCAGAAGGAAGTTCAAGTCAAACCCGCACCTGGAGGGTTCAGTACAACCAAAATTTTAATTTTTTTAAATTTCTAGTATTTAATATTGCAGCAACCATTAAAGAACACACATTGCGAAAATTTGAACTGTCTACCTCTAACGGTTCAAAAGTTGGTTGGAAAAATAACGAATAGCAGTTTGTTATATGGGGTCCCCTTTTTGTTTTCAACTTTTTTTTATTTTTAGTATTTGTTGTTATAGCAGCCACCGTTATGCAACCTCTGTACAAAGATCACATGTCTATCTTTTACGGTTCCAGAGATAGAGCCCTGTGACACACGGACAGACGGACAGACAGCGAAGTCTTAGTAATAGGGTTCCGTTTTTATCCTTTAGGTACGGAACCCTAAAAAACCGCTGTTCTGACTTCAGCACGCGCAATACATTGCCATGTTAAAAATATATGTTACTACGGCCCGTGGAATTTCACCCTACACTAAACTTCTCTGCACTCTGTTCTTTTTCCAGACACGCCAAAGGAAGTAACTTCAATAACGGTTTTTAAAGAAACTTTCTTTACTTATAGCACCCTAATGGGGTTGATTGTTGAGTTGCTAAAAATGCTGAAACAGATGTGTAAACAGAAAGGCATGATGCATACACCCTTTTATAGCCGTCTTAAGGGTTGATCTAAAAAAAACAGTGACTCAGATGCTTCATTAAGTCCAATGATAGTTTTTCATAGTGGTTGCTTCCAAATTCACGGATTATAAAATATATAAAGTTCCAACCCCTATTTAACGACCTCAAGGGTTGATTTGGTGTGTGAAAATGGAAATATAGTGATATATTATTTACAACCAGAAAGCAATTTACCAATTTTCATAGACTTTGCTTCAAAATCTGCGGACTTCTAAACGAAGTTTCTACCCTTATTATACCCTCATAAGGGTAGATTTGCCATAAATGGTGTTAAAAAAGTTTTATCATTCCCAACCAATTACATTTTTTACAGGCCTTGCTTCCAAATAAACGGTTTTTAAAATAAAATTTCATCCCCTATTAAATAACCTTAAGGGTAGATATTCCAAAAACTGTTTTATAGGTGTCCTATTATTTTCAATCAGAAAGCCAAATAACAATTTTCATAGACTTTGCTTAAAAAGATGCGGACTTCTAAACGAAGTTTCCTATTTTACCTTCTTAAGGGTAGATTTTTCATAAACGGTGTTAAATAAGCTCTATTATTTCGAACCAGAACGCTAAATGCTGTTTTTACAATCCTTGTTTCCAAATGAACGGATTTTAAAATAAAGTTCTATTCCCTATTAATCGAACTTAAGGGTTGATTTTCCAAAAACGGTAAAATAGGTGTTCTATTATTTACAATCAGAAAGCTGAATACTAATTTTCATAGACTTTGTTTCAAAATCTGCGGACTTCCCAACAAACTTTCAACCCCTATTTTACCCTCTTAAGGGTAGATTTTCCATAAATGGTGTTAAAAAAGTTCTATTATTTACAGGAAAGCCAAATGCAAATTTTTATAGACCTTGCTTCCAAATTAACGGAGTTTGAAATAAAATTCCAACCCCCATTTAACGACCTTAAGGGATGATTTTCCAAAAACAATGAAATAGGTGATTAATTATTTTCTATCGAAAACCCAAATACCGATTTTTATACAGTTTACGTCAAATCTGGGGGACTCTCATACAAACCTACAACCCGTATTTAACCCAAATAAGGGTTGATTTTCCAAAAACGATAGAATTAAAGTTCCACTATATCTTACCAGTGAGGCAATGGCTAACTTTCAAAGTGCTGGCTTTCAAATCCGAAATTTTTAAAATAAGCTGACAACCCTTATTTTTCCAACTTAAGGGTTGATTTTCCAAAAATGATGAAATAGGTGTTTAATTATTTTCTATCGAAAACCCAAATACCGATTTTCGTACAGTTTACATCAAATCTGGGGGACTCTCATACAAACCTACAACCCGTATTTAACCCAAATAAGGGTTGATTTTCCAAAAACGATAGAATTAAAGTTCCACTATATCTTACCAGTGAGGCAATGGCTAACTTTCATAGTGCTGGCTTTCAAATCCGAAATTTTTAAAATAAGCTGTCAACCCTTTATTTTTCCAACTTAAGGGTTGATTTTCCAAAAATGATGAAATAGGTGTTTAATTATTTTCTATCGAAAACCCAAATACCGATTTTCGTACAGTTTACATCAAATCTGGGGGACTCTCATACAAACCTACAACCCGTATTTAACCCAAATAAGGGTTGATTTTTCAAAAACGATAGAATTAAAGTTCCACTATATCTTACCAGTGAGGCAATGGCTAACTTTCATAGTGCTGGCTTTCAAATCCGAAATTTTTAAAATAAGCTGTCAACCCTTTATTTTTCCAACTTAAGGGTTGATTTTCCAAAAATGATGAAATAGGTGTTTAATTATTTTCTATCGAAAACCCAAATACCGATTTTCGTACAGTTTACATCAAAACTGGGGGACTTTCATACAAACTAACAACCCTTATTTAACCCATATAAGGGTTGATTTTCCCAAAAACGCTAGAATTAAAGTTCCACTATATCCAATCAGTAAGGCAACGACTATCTTTCGTAGTGCTGGCTTTCAAATTGGCAAATTCTAAAATAAACTTTCAACCCTTATTTTACCAACTTAAGGGTTGATTTTCCAAAAATGGTGAAATAGGTGTTTAATTATTTTCTATCGAAAACCCAAATACCGATTTTCGTACAGTTTACATCAAAACTGGGGGACTTTCATACAAACCAACAACCATTATTTAACCCATATAAGGGTTGTTTTTTCCAAAAACGCTAGAATTAAAGTTCCACTATATCTAATCAGTAAGGCAATGACTAACTTTCGTAGTGCTGGCTTTCAAATTGGCAAATTCTAAAATAAACTGTCAACCCTTATTTTACAAACTTAAGGGTTGATTTTCCAAAAATGGTGAAATAGGTATTTTATTATTTTTTATCGAAACCCCAAATACCGATTTTCATAGAGTTTACATCAAAACTGGGGGAATTCCATACAAACTTACAACCCTTATTTAACGCACATAGGAGTTGATTTTCCAAAAACGGTAGAACTAAAGTTGTATTATATCTAACCAGTAAAGCAATGGCTAACTTTCATAGTGCTGGCTTTCAAAATGGCAAAATTTAAAATAAGCTGTCAACCCCTATTTAACCACCTTTAGGGTTCTGGTTCAAATTGAATGAAATTTGAAATGTACCGTGTCTATACAATGCTTGCTTGGCTCCTGAAAATTCAGGCTTCTAGCTTCATATGCAACGAAGTTACAGGGGGTCAAAAATGGGCCGAATTGCTTCGGGAAAAGTATGGTACGGCCGTGCCGCTTCTTTTGGCTCGACTTGGCGGAGGCACTGCCGTGCCTCCAGATACCAATTTTCATCCAGTTTGCTTTAAAACTGACGGACTTTCATATTAACTTTCAACCCCCATTTAACCCCCTTAATGGTGGAATATCAAAAAATCCGTTCTTAGTGCGCATCTACATTATAAAATAAAGCTATATTCCAAATTTCATGATTGTAGCTTCAGTAGTTTCGGCAAAACCTTGATTAATACGTTTCGAACGTGAGTATCTTTTCGCTTTTATATATATAGATTAGAAATTAATTATCACTTGCTTAAACGGTGAAGGAAAACATCGTGAGGAAACCTGCATACCTGAGAGATTTATAAAAAAAAATAAAAAAAATCTTAAAGGTATGTGAAGTCTACCAATACGCACTTGGCCAGCGCGGTGAACTATGACCTAATCCTTCTCATTCTGAGAGGAGACCCGTGCCCAGCAGTGGGACAGTAATGGGTTGATGATGATGATGATGATGATGTTTTAATAAGCAGAAATTGCTAGAAAGCAGAAATTGTTAATGTTATTAGGAAATATTAGTGTTATTAGGCAGAAATTGTTACATTAAACTTGGGTTGGCAAAACATGCATTACATTGATTAATTTTCTTAATAGCGATTTCTGTTCTGGGTCTGGGTGTTACTCGTCTGTGTGTGTATTTGTGTGTGTGTGGTAACGATAGGACTTCTAGTTTAACCTATAAGTATCGAAAGCGTCCTCGTGAACCCATTACTGTCCCACTGCTGGGCACGGGTCTCCTCTCAAAGTGAAAGGGCTTAGGCATAGTTGACCAAGCTAGTCAAGTGCGGATTGGTAGTCTTCATGTGCCTTTAATAGTTTTTATAGAACTCTCAGGCGAACAAGTTTTGTAATACTTCCACCACATCACCTGTAAAGAATGTCATAATGAATTTCTAATTCCCACTCTGAAATTCGAAAGTACGTGCCTGGGACTCTAAAGTTTTGTTTCTAACAACTACGGTACCTCTTTAAAAATCAAAGGTTCGGATCCCAGGTACGGATTTGAACCTTGAACACCCTGTTTGCGAGGCAGAATTTCTATGCACTTTATTATCACTGCAAACAAAATGGAAAACGTCTATTTATTTTACCGCACGATAAACGCTTTTCAAATTGCATGGAAAAACCCATTCGAAACGGTTTGTTGGAGACACAGTTACACAAGTCCGTCTGTCTGTGGACAGGACATTTTAATTAAGCTCGTTATTGCCTTGTATTATTTGTGCCGTTGAATGGTTTGGACATTAGGGTGTCCCGTCTTATTTTTTCGATTTTCTTAACAGCAGATATGTCAAAAGTTGCGTAATTGAGCGTAGATTAATAAAATACTAGTAATTAAAAAGTAAAAGTAAAAAAAAAAGTGAAATAAAACTATATCTTTAGGGCTCTACCGAACTTGAAAGTTTTGAGAAATTGTCATTTTTACCACACTTTTATTAGCTTGACCTGTATGTATGTATGTAATGGAATCTTTGAACTCGATTTTTACCCGCATTGAACGGTCCGATTAATATAAAATTTGGAACACTTATCCAGAACCGATGACAATACACGATTTTAATAATTTTATCGCATTCTCCTCATCAGGATCGTATCTTGATTTTGATCGGTGTATTTATAGTGTTCGAAATTTTAAATTATTCGGATATGTCAAAGTGGTTAAAAATCGTGTTCAAAGATTCCGTTACATACATACATACAAACATACATACATACATACATACATACATACATACATACATACATACATACATACATACATACATGCATACATACATACAGGTCAATCTAATAAATGGTTGGAAAAAATACCTGATTATCGGTACCAACTATATAGGGTCGTCAAACTACATTTGCGTTCCACCTGGAAGGCTCTACAAAACGCTTTTCAAATTGCATGGAAAAACCCATTCGAAGCGGTTTGTTTGACACAAACAGTTACACAACAAGTCCGTCTGTCTGTGGACAGGACATTTTAATTAAGCTCGTTATTGCCTTGTATTATTTGTGCCGTTGTGTGGTGTGGACATGCTTTGGCAAATCTGTTTTAACTTACTTCTTAATTTATTTGTATTAACTTACGAAATAAAATATCTATTTGTCGCATTAATGTTTTTCTTTATTATGTATGGGTTTTAATATGAGACGACGATCTTAGTTTTCAATGACAACGCATCTGTGATCGGCTTCAGGTAGAACTCTTGCTCCGCATAGAGATAGTTATAGATATTCATGGGCGGCAGTGACCATTTACCATCAGGTGGAATGCTTACTCGTTTAATACTTTTTTATTATGAAAATATGCTTACTTTATTTTTTTTAAAAGATAAACTAAGCTAAATTAATGTTACATTTCTTGTAATTATTTTATCCTCATTATGTAATCAGTATTTTAACGCTAATTCCTTTTTTATATAGGCCCCTTAAGCCAAGAGGTCCATATAAGCCAACAGTGCCATATTCATAAACCAACAGTGTTATATAAGCCAACTGGTTCATATAAGCCAACAAGTCCATATAAGCCAACTGGTTAATATAAGCCAACAGGTCCATATAAGCCAACAGGCTATGTAAGTCAACAGCGTCCAATGAAATCTTTAAGAAAATCCCGTATTATTCTGTGCCATAAAAGGTTAACGATGTTTTTAATGCAACAAGCCCAAGATCGATTCTCGAATTGTTTTTAAGGCTTCGCCGCTGATACTGAAAATAATGAAGGTCAAAGAAATTCGTGGCTTTGGCACACCGCTGCATTATAGTACGTACCTATTTAGTTTAGTTAGTTAGTTATTAGAATTTTGGAGTAAAATTATAATAGTCAAAAATTATAACCGAGTTACAGTGAATTGAAAAAAGGAAGCCTATCCTTAAATGGGATCCATGCTACTCGTATTTCAACTAAAGGTGTAAAACTAATAATATGCAGTTATAAGTGGATTGAAAAGATACAAGTGAGGACAAATGTTTTCAAATCATTCATAAGGCCTACGCAAAACTATTTCTGTTTCAAAGATCGTAACGACAATCCTTTTATTTTCTCTCTTATGGAACACAACGATTGCATTTACATATATTATGTAAACCATACAATATTTGAAAAAATACGGCAAAGAAAAGGGTCTTGGGTGTGGTGTACCTATGTATATTTACCTGATACCGTATATGTTATCATCGTAATCATAATCAAAAACCGTTAATCATTGTACACTCATCTACGTAAAATGCAATTAGTCGATCTCGCAGTAGGTCGATGACGTCATAACACTAGTTCAATATTTAACGTGTAAATAATGACTTATGAGTTATAAGCATCGGCTTACTAACTAATGTACGTTGGTTCTTGCTTCAAAACGTAAATAAATTTGCAAAAAAACAAAAGACTAGAGACTAAATGTAGTAAGAGAGATAGAGAGTAAATGACTTATCAGTTGTAAGCTTTGACTTACTAACAGGTCTGAGCTTAAAATTACCGATAATATAAGTATAACAAAACGAAAAAGTGCTACAATTAATGCATATGACATTACCTATGCTAACGTCTAAGTAAAATATTATCAGTTATAAGCATCGACTTTTAAACCCACAATTTTATAATGAAATGGAAATTTTATTTGTTGAGAATCTTAAAATGACTACCATAGCATTTACTCCATTAAAAATAAAAAAAAACAGCATAATAATATGGTAAGTCAATGTTATAGGACAAACCAATACGCTCTTGTCCAGCGCGGTGGACTATGGCCTAATCCTTCTCATTCTGAGAGGAGACCCGTGCCCAGCAGTGGGACTGTAATGGGTTGATGAAGAAGATAAGACAAACACACTATAAGTATATAAGTAGAAAAGTGCATAAGCCACGACTTACAGTTTTAAGCGTAGTGTAATTGTATTAACATAAAGCCTTCATTATGCATTCACTATCATGAAGTGCAAATATGGGGTGACTTGAAACGCGATGACGTCACTGCGTTTATGGCTTGGCATCTGAATAATCGTTTCGTTATAGCATAGCAGTTATTATATAATAGCTATAGCAAAGCAGTTATTATATAATAGCAATAGTATAGCAGTTATTATATAAGGTTAAAGTAGCGAAGTTTTGAAGGTGGTAGAACCCTCTGTGGTTTGACTCCAACGGCACCACTGCCACACATATTTATGCCTAATAACGGAAATGTTAAGCGCTGCTATATTCTCTTTTGAAGAGTGTGGTAAGGGAGACATACTTTTCCGAGGCATTCCAGCTTAGTCCAGAGGAGTAGCGGCGCATCTGTGGCCGAATTCAGATAAGAAACTAATTTGATCTGGGATTGATTATAGATGTCCGTGAGCGGCAGTCCGTATAGAACAGGAGTTCAACCTGCAACCGGTCACACATGTGTTGCTAATGCTTAGGATTACGATGATCGCCTTATATATAAGTCAGCCGTCATTCAGACTCTTTCTAATAGGCATTCTAATTAAGTAATCATGGGTAGCGACGCTTTGTGGCCGACGTCAGATAGGACTCTAGTCCTATCTAGGATTGATTATACATATCTAACATGCCCATTGGTTATTTCAATAAAATAAATCAAAAAGTGCGTGTATCAATATGCACAGTCACTATGGCCTAATCCTTCTCATTTTGAGAAGAGATCCGTGCCCAGCAGTGGGGCAGTAAATAGGTTGATGATGATATTATATCATAATTATACTAACATAAAATATCCTCAAATCGATAAAATATAATTAAATAAACTTTATATATAAAATTCGTGTCACAATGTTAGTTACCGTACTCCTCCGAAACGACTTTACCGATTTTCACCAAATCTTATATGCATATTCAGTAGGTCTGAGAATCGGCTACTATCTATTTTTCATACCCCTAAGTAACATTTTTATTAACTCAAAGGTGACTGACTGACATAGTGATCTATCAACGCGCATCCCAAACCACTGGACGGATCGGGCTAAAATTTGGCATGCAGGTAGGTGTTATGACGTAGGCATCCGCTAAGAAAGAATTTTGATCAATTCTACCCCCAAGGGGATAAAATAGGGGATGAAAATATTACTTTGTAACGCGGGCGCAGCCGCGGGCAAAAGCTCGTTTATTTATATGGCAACACAACGTTTGCTGGGTCAGCTAGTATTATTGTAATATGTATAATAACATAACGTAGATAACAGTTTCCGTAACACCCCAGCGTAACAGCCGTTTCCATAAAATCGAAACTTATTTCCCTTTCAGAAGTTTAACAAGTAAGATTGTATAATGACTGGTGCTTGAATAACTTTGAAGTTATTGAAGTAGTGATAGCCTAAAGATACGAGTCAGATCTTAAAATAAGTTTTAGTCAAAGTTTTGTCGGCCTACTCGAACCGTCGGCCTTTCCGTGACGCCGAGTCCATGTCTGACTAGATTTTAACAGGCTTAGTAGGTACTACCTACAAGTATTATCTCGAGTACCTTTTATTTAATAAGAGTGTTAAGTTTCGCGTCTTTTCATCGAATATATTTGCAAAAAAATAGTTAGCAGAACTGACAATAAAAACAATATCTAGCATTATTAGAATTTCTGTCTGTCTGTTTGTCTGTGTGTCGCATCAAACCAAAACTATCCAATTCAAGTCAATGAATTTATCAATACAATAGTCCGTGTCTTTACTTAATATTCCGTCTTTATTTTATTCAAATTGATCTACTCTATTAAAAGTTATTAAATTAGAATTTAAAGTCAGAAGTACTTTTTTTAAAATAGAAGTAGCAGACTAGAACACAGTCCACCTGATGGTAAGCTACTGCTGCCCATAGACAGCTGTAATCAACCCCAGATAGCATAACATATTCCTACCTGAGACCGGCCACAAATGCGCTGCTACCCTTGAGGACTAAGTTGGAACGCCTCGGTAAAGTATGTCTCCCTTACCACACCCTTCAAACCAGAATTTTTGTAACATTACATAACATGTATACGGTACGAAGATTTTTTGAAAAAGAGTTTGATAGAGTGCGCAGTACAATCAACGTTATATTCTGAATCCACGCGAAGTCGAGGGCACAGCTCATGTACATAAGAATATTAGATAATATCTTGACATTTATGGTGGCTGTATTTGGATCTATAGTCTGATTCATAATTAGGTGTCCAAAATGTAAACAAAGAAATGTCATTGTCAAAATTCGATTACAGGTATTGCAAACCTTAACAAATTAACAAGAAACGAAAAGTTTCACAAAATTCAACATAAAACAAAAACTTAATAACTGCACACAATTAAAAAAAACGCGCTAAGAAAACTAGAAAAAGTTCGAGTTCGATCACGATCACGATAATAAATAATATCAACTACGAAACTTAAAAATGGCGGCACATAAAATGTTTTGGATGCCGATTGTGTGACCATTATCACAATTTAATTTTCTCTCATAAATCTTGTTTTTTATTATTATTACTGTATGAAATGAAATTGAGTTAATATAAATATTGGAAAATGTGAATTGATTTTAATTTATTTAGATTATTATTTTATTATCGATGTATTAATTTAATCTTGTCAAAAATAAGAAACTGCCATTTGACACATATTTTCTTGATAAGTCAACACCTTTGTTTACATTTTGGACACCTAATTATGAATCGGACTATAGTTACATAGTCTGTCATGTAAAAAGTACTATAGCACGATGATTGGCTAAGTGTGTATGAGAGTGGCAACTGAAAGGAAAGCCTGAGGGATTGAAAATGGATATCTATTTCCAACTGCTTTTTGATATTCCCCTGCGATAGCATCACTGCCACATCTATATCTACCTAAAGTCGACAGTTTAGGCACTCCTAATAAACAGATACATAACACTTTGCATATCTGTTATATACATTAAAAAGTAACTAAACTATTATCATTACACATAACTAAAACTTGTATAACGACAAAAGTTCTGTTTAAAACACCTAGTTTCTGTTGAAAACACTAGTCTAATAGCACTTTTTATATTCTATTGTATTACCAGTATTACAATGCACTATTACAAGAAAATACTCAAGCGATAAAACTGACACAGTTATTCAAAAAGCCGGTGTACAATCCCCTTAATAGAGGCTGTGTCCAACTACCCTAAATCATCCGAATAATAACTTTTATAGCCGACGTCCGTTCTGAGATTAATTTGCCGTTCCCCCCGTCGAGATCTGCGCAAACAAGTTGTCTACCAGGCTCTAGTAATTCAAGAAATAGTTATAAAGTTATATAGTTATTTTTAGGCGCTACGGGGCTTAACGGGTTTTAGTTATTCAGAAAATAGTTATATGTTTTTTTTATAATATGGGAGTAGCAGACGAGCAAGCAGTCCACCTGATGGTAAGTGGCTACTGTTGCACACGGATATCTGTAAGCAACCCCAGATTGGATAGGATTAGATATTCCTACCTGAGGTCGGTCACAGATGCGCCGCTATACCTGAGGACTAAGCTGGAACATCTCGGAAAAGAATATCTCCATTACCACAACCTTCAAACCGGAACACAGCAGCACCTAACACTGCAGTTATTAGGTAGGAATAGGTGTGGCGGTGGTGGCATCGCCGGAGTCGTATTCAAAAGGGTTCTACCACCTTCCGTGTTCATTTATCATCATTTCTTTATGCTACTTTGCTATTTCAACCTTTTAAAAAAAACTGTCATTTTGTCATATAACGGTAAAATCCTTATTTGCATAACGTTTAAGAAAACTAGAGTTTTAATACAAACACAATAAAATAGTGAATGCACCGCGATGACATGTTCACTCGATCGAACCGTAGCTTTTATATTGCATATGCATGCAAATGGAGGGGTGTGAAAAGGAAAACCATTTTAAACGAAAACTTTTCAAAACGAATTTGAATACATAATGTCACTTATATCTCTCAATAAACCGTATAGTCCGCGCCAAACTGCTAGTCCGCTCCGAATATAGAAACGAGTCGCGTCGCAACAGCAAATTGTAGATATTAGCGAGGAAGACAGCGCGGGACCCCCCCGGCACCCTCCGCTGCCCGCTCTCGTCTGCGGGGACATAGGTGCATTAGTGTGCCCTTACGTTACGCAGTAGGTATATGTTAACTTAACCTGCGCGCAACAACTTCAGAGCGGACTAGAAGTTTGGCGCGGACTATACCTACGTACTTCAGAGCTATTGAATAGTTTAAAGACCGACGGACCGAGGTCCGGACCTCACATGAGGTGCCCGTGGGTCAGCTGCAATCCTTGTTTAACAACAGACGGCCATCCGTCTTCTGGATTCTTTAAAAGTCTTCGAGGATTCTTTAAAAGTTGAACCCTTTGTGGTTCGACTCCGAAGACACCATCGCCACACCCACTAAATAACAGCAGTGTTTAACGCTCAATTTATATGTACGGAAAAGTTTTATCATCATCATCATCATCAACCCGTAACTGTCCCAGTGCTGGGCACGGGTGGAGACCCGATGGCCTAATCCTTCTCATTCGGAGAGGAGTTCCAGAATGAGAAGCATTAGACCATAGTCTACCGCGCTGGACTAGTGCGTATTGGTAGACATCACATACCTTTGAAAACTTTTTTTAAGAATTCTCAGTTAGATATGCAGGTTTCTTCACGATGTTTTCTTTCACCGTTTAAAGAAGTGATAATTAATTTCTAATACGCACATATCTTTGAAAAATCGAAGATGCGTGCCTGGAATTTGAACCTCGACCCCTCGATCAAGAGGCCGAGTTTCTTGACCACTAGGCTATCATTGGAAAAGTATAAAAATACCCAATTATTAAACGTAATTGTCAATGTATATAGCTCGAGAATAACAAGAAAAACTTTTACAATAACACTAACAATAATGATATTGCGTACCAACATTTATTACTTTGAAACTAGTGATTGGCTGCGGCGTTTCTCTATTGTCTGTGCCTACTATGCTACAAGATTGAAATAATACTGCAGTTTTAAACGCTACTGTGGAACTCTTGAAGGATGTGGTAAGACAGAAACAGTTATGTAAAGTGTACCAACTTAATTCACAAGGTAGAAACGCATTTGTTGCCTACCCCAAGTAGGTTTTCTGGCTGAGGTTTTCAACATATCTATGACCACAGACTAGCTATATACTACTTCTAACTGTTCCTCTACTAAATAATTAACTGAAAAGATAATAACGTAACCTGGCATAGGTTACGTTATTACCTCCTACACTTTATTCAAATCCAATGACATCTCTTATAATAAAATCTGTCAAGCTGTTTAGACTCTAGGGTGAGCCAGAGAATCAGACATACATACAGTCACACGCACATACATTCGTACACACAATATACGTTGTAAACATTACCCTCCACACTTCAATAACGATTCAAAACTTACATATTGCCTCTAACTTTATACGGTTTTCAATACGCACACACCACAGCTACTAACGCCATAATGACGTAAGCCTATAATAAATACCGCGGATATTAAACATTCATAGCGTTAACGATAAACAAATATAGAGATAAAAGTACTGTACTAATAAATACTTACCATTTTCTAAGCTAAGCTTTAACCATTTTCTGAGCTCCTAGTATGTAGTTATTAGAACTATTATTAAAACATTAATTTAAGTAATTATTATAATAGAACAAAAAAAAATCCGACGGGATAAAAATATAGCCAATGTCACGACCATAATTTAGACGATACTAACAACACCTCATATGTTAAAATTCTTCATGCCGTTTTGGGGTGCAGGGCGTGCCAAAGATGAGATATTTATACGCTCGAATAATTTACCCTCGGCAGTTTAAAACTACATACAAATAGGTAGTAGAACCCTTCGTGGTTCGTCTGCGGCGGCACTACCGCCACACCTGTTTCTACCTCTAACAGCAGCGTTAAGCGCTGCCGTGTTCTGGTTTGAAGGGTGTGGTAAAGGAGTCATACTTTTCCAAAGGGGCTTAGTCCTCAGGGGTAGTGGCGCATCTGTGGCCGACATCAGGTAGAAATATCGAATCCTATCTGGGGTTGGTTACAGATGTCCATGAGCGAGAGGAGCCACTTACAAGCAAGTGGATTGCGTGCTCGTCTGCTACTCCTATATTATAAAAAAAAAGACTGAACTCAGTACTATTATATATATCTTTATATGCAATTTACATACAAGTCGGAGTGACGTATAGTCATAGAAAGATTTTTTTCTGTTCCATGCGTATAGTTATGTAAAAGTTCGACGATGTCTCGTGATTATCTGCTCTCTGGAGAGTTCATTAATCATCTAAACTTCACATATTCGAAGCGATGTTTACGGTTGAAAAGAGGACACACTACAATGTTCGGGAAATAGCTATATTTCACTAGCTTATCTCCCCAACTTTGTCTGCGTGGTGGGTATCTAAAACTAGTGGGTACATCCAAGCCTTTTTCCTATCACGCGCTTCTACACGCGTGCGTTTTTTCTTACACGCACAGGTTAATTAATTTGCTAATCTGTCGCAGTTCTTACAGGACTACAGTTCGTACAGAAGACTAGCGTGCCCATAGAAGAACAATACTACAGCGTGCCACAACGCATGACAAAAAATGTCAATAAAACGATTAGATACAAATGGAACGTGTGCGTGCGAGACTCATGTGCGAGCAGAAACACGCGTTTCAAGAAAAATATCCTAAATATAATTTTTCATTACGAAATTTTCTTGTGTACAAAATAAAAAATATTTAAACATTTTTATCGATCATCGGTTATCACGGAACGTTTTTTATGTTATGTCATTTTTATTTTTTTATTCGCTGTCCATTTTACGAAATGTAGTGCAACAGGCCAGTCAAAAATTTGACACTTTATTACGTGGAGTATTTTGTTATTACTTCAGTATTGTAGTGAAGTAAAAAATGTTTTATAATATTTACTATAATTCTGCTCCAGACATGCTGTTTCCAAATTAGGTCATACACAATGTTAGGTTTATATTAAGCTTAGTTTGTTTGTTCATTTTTTTACGCAATAGAAGCGTAAACTGGCTTACGATGTTATGACGCACCGTATAAACAATTTTTACTACTATACTACTATACTAGTTAATACTATTTATTCATACTAGTTTAATTTATACCTGACAGCGAAGGGTAATGTTATTTGAGCATTTGTATATACTGGTATGCCTGAACTTTCACACACCCCACAGCCTAAACGTCTTTTTACACTTAAATTTTACAACGAACGAATTTTAACATATTGGATGTCGTTGGATTCGTCTAAATGGAAAAACATACATCGCCAATATTTTTATGTAATCAGATTATTTATTTTTTCAAAACTCTTCAGAAAAAATATAACTTTAAAACGATTGTATTATAAACAAAGGATAAAAATGATGACGTGAAAGTTGTTTTTCGAGTAATTCGTTGGTTATTTGATTGGATATTGTCACGTTATAAATTCAACGTGTTTTGGATTATTTGAAATTGTCATATTTTACATTCAATTTGTATTTTTTTATCAATTGAAGAACCTTGTACATTCCCATAGCGATGATTTATTTCCATGAAACTTGGCACCCGTTAAGATCTCAAGTCTTTTATTGGCGACGTCGTCAATCTCCAATGGCATTTGTACTGAACTTGGCTCCCACTTTCACAATTGCCTTTAGTGGGTTTTGAGTTTCCAACTTTGTTGAATTATTAATAATACTTACTATGACTTTTTATTATTTTATTTGTATAGTAATAATAATAATAAAATCCATGATAAAAGAAAGAAAAACGTTTTCTACATTCATAGCCCCACACTAGGATTCCCTGTGTCGTGGGCACATACACAGACGATTTTTTATTTTTTTTTTATAATATAAGAGTAGCAGACGAGCATGCAGTCCGCCTGATGGTAAGTGGTTACTGCCGCCCATGGACATCTGTAATAAACCCCAGATAGGATTAGATATTCCTACCTGAGGTCGGCCACAGATGCGCCGCTACCCCTGAGGACTAAGCTGGAATGCCTCGGAAAAGTCTTTCTCCCTTACCACACCCTTCAAACCGGAACACAGCAGCACCTAACACTGCAGTTATTAGGTAGAAATAGGTGTACACAAACATCCATACCTACCAAGAACGGAAATATAAATTCATGATTCAGATATCAAATACCAACAAGGAGCTTCCTAGGTAGTAGATATTTATATACCACCTACTATATCTTATAATAGTTTATTATAATTAGGTAGGTATACCAACAGGATCAATCAAAAATTATTTATAAAATAATATTTTCACGAATTTATATTTGTTTACCTATTTGGAAGGTTTTAATTAACACGTTTTTATTAGCTTGGGTTGTATGTATGTATGTATGTAACAGAGTAACGGAATCTTTGAACCCGATTTCTAATTATTTTCTAGTTTTTAGATTTTATGATAAAAGCATGTTTTTTAGTTTTTTGAACAATATTTATTTTAGAAGTAGAAAAGGACGGTTTCTATATTCATTCTGGGGTTGATTTTAAAATCCACTGGCGACAGTAGCCATTTCACTTCAGATGGACTATATGCTCGTATCCTAAAACAATATTATTTATTTATAACTTGATATACATTGCTTAGGCAAACATAACAGATTTATCTAATTCGTTTGTCTAGCTTCTCAAGAAATTCCCCTGCCGTCCTGCGAAATACGGCAACTGGTGTAAAAAAACATCTACTGCTGGATGCCAAGTCATTAAACCATTGAGTAGTGTCACTGCTTTAAGGGGAGACTCCTTCCCGAACGAGAGATATTATAAAAATAACAAGTCTCGCGTTAATCGAGCGACACAAATTTCGACGGAGCCTTGATAAAAAGTTTTCCCAATTATAATTTCAAACATAATTGACTCGTTTGTCACTGTTTTCGCGTTACTTCCGCAGAACAAAGGTAATGCCGTAGGGCAGAGCCCTTTTGAACGCCTGTCCCAATTTCCCTTACCCTTGTTATAATTTATCGTTCACAAGTTCTGTAAAATAACGGCTCAAAATTCAAAGAAAAGAAAGTTGGGAGTTTGGGTGCGATAAAAAATATAGCGAGCTTCATTTACAAGATTAGAGGATTATTTTGGTTACCCGCCAAATCTAAAAAAAATGTTAAAATACCTTTTATAATATTAATATAGCGAACATACAGTCTACGTGATGAGAAGTGGTTACTGCCACCGTATCCTACCTCAGTTAGGATTGAAATCCTACCTGAGTTCGGCCAAAGAACCATTGCTGTCCCTGAGGACCAAGTTGGGACGCCTCGTACATTTATGCTTTATTGCACCCATCAAATATCATACAGCTGACAGTGGTAACGTTACAACCAAACCGCAAAGGTTTCTACCAGAAATCGAACCATGAAGAGATGAGCCACCTTCAATAATTTTCAATTACAAACCCTTTAAGTAATGAAAGTTCTTCTAAGGAAGCATATAGATCACTGACCTGCACGTTACAGGTATGTGATATAAACTGTAGTGCCGATGGAATAAGAACCTGATAAGCAGTAGTCATTGCCACCTGAACCTTTGGAACCAGAGGAGTCAGCACTATCCTTCGGCTTTGAAGACGAGCTCTTTATGCTATTTTCTAGAACGCCGCGTCAAAGCATTCCGCAAAATACTTCAGAAGTTCGTTTAAATAAGCCAATTGATATCCCATAGCTGCCAAAGCATAGCGATAGCAAAGTATCGCCTTCTCAATAAGAAATATTTTCACAAAATCTGTCACCGCTATTGATATAATATTTAAGATTTATGCGACTTTAATGTTTTTATGGAAATGTTTTTGAAGCAGCTTTTCCTTTTAAACTTTTATCTTTACGAGTGCGCTCAGTGGTCAAAATTCGATCATAATCATACATTTTCCATTCTTTCCCATTTTTTATTGATGGCACTAAAGCTCAATGGCTATCAAATAAAAAATAAAATAAAATTCCGCTGAAAAAAAAGAGAAAATTGTTCTTAACTTAAGGTTTGCACCAAACGAATCATAATGAATAAGCTATTCTTAAACAAAAAAGTAACAGAATTTATTTGTTTGGTTTTTTATCTTACTTACCTATTTATCTAATAGCGAGCTTTATATGGCCAAATAAACTTTAGATATTAGAAAATAATGTAGAGAAAATTTCCCACTTAAAATCACATAGGTAAAAATGTCGCGCGTCATTTTGGTATGCAGTAGAGAGCTTTCGGAAGCTTTATACGAGAGGTGATGTAAGAAGCTTATACCAAATTACTAGAGATTTACTACAAAATTGATTTTACAGTAAAGAGAAATTTATAATATTGTTTTTAGAATTTAAAATTGAAAAGTAACATATGTAGAGTCCAAATCTATCATTATAATAGGTTTTAATGTTAATTATTATGTTTAATATTATACTTTGTTATTTAATTAATAAAACTTTAGTACATATAACTATTTTCTCAACTCAATATTATTAACAACAGCAACATAATTTAATGAAAACATTTCAAATGTACAGTCGAGACGAAAATTACAACATATCCTTGAAAACCACAAGGAAAAAATATCTTAAAAATAAACTCGATCCCAGCCAAAAGAACATATGTACTTACAGGAACAATTAGGTAAGTATATCGATTTGTATTTTAAGTGGAAAAATGTTATCGAAAATCCGTCACACTCCACACAAATTACGTTGAACGATAACAGAGAAAACGCTTAAAATTCAACGAAACCGCACTTAGTATTTAAGAATTTGGTAAAACGAGTTGATTTGTTCAAATCTTTGTGTTTTTGGCAGAATACGCGCGAAAGCAATGGACGCCCTCACAGCGTGATGGCGGCGCGGCACTGACTGAATGGCGGGAAAATTGACATGCGCTTTAGGAAATCGATGGGAAACAGCCCAAAACGCGGCGCGTTCGAAAATTGGGGCTTTCCGGAAATGATACAAGTATTTTAGACACATTTGGGGATATTCAACGCAATCAATAGGTTTTTAGGCGTGCTAGCTGGGAATTATTTAATACCAAATCACATTATCCTCTAGTACTGTACATACCTACTTGTGCCGTGCTAATGTGGTGCGTGGTTTGTTTCTGTCTTAAATATTCATAAAGCAGCTTACTCTGTTGCGCGGCTTCACTTGTATAGTAGTGTGTTGAAAAGACTAAACATTTTAACAAAATTTGGATATTTAGATATTTGTATGCCGTTGCAATACATCACAAAGGCCTACGTTGTTTATTTATATTTACCTACATATATTTCATTTGTTTGGATGTTCCGAAACTGAAACTTTGCATACGACAAGTTGAAACGCCTTATTGCACTCAGTCGCATATCATTTACGAGTAGGTACCATGGAAACGAAATGCAAGAAGGGAGGTTTAATTGTAATTTAATTCTATGGGAGGTAGGGCTACTATGATTTGACTGGGAAGCCGCCAAACCCATTTCTAGCGTGCCGGCTTTCACATGGAGCGACTATCTTAATGGGTGCAGAATGACAACGCATCTATGAGTTTTAGGTAAAACCCTTGTATTTTATATATGTAGTTTTATAGATGTACATGGGCAGCAGTGAACCCTTACCATCGTGTGAACTGAAAATTGTTTGCTACTCTAATTAATAAAAAAAATCGAACAGCGGCAACCATTCTGATCTTATGCGCAAAATTGTAGATGTGATTCGATAGATTCTAAATGTGCTTTAAAACTAAACGTATTTTGAACCGCTAACTATGGTTTATACTAAACTATTGTATAAATGGACCCACAATCTGCAATCTGCCTACGTTATAAAGATCTAAGCTTTGCATAGGCTTCTACTTTATGCGTAATATTATAATCGTACGATTGCATATTAACACTGGGGCTCACTTTATGCACAAAATAAAAGACCTAACAATAGGTTTCGTTTAAACACGCACTAAATAATGAATTTACAGTGTCCTGGGTATTTGTGTGCTCGATTGCGTGCCACCCCACACGAAATGTTACGGCGATACCCTCACATTGTTATTAATTCTTAATCGCCGCTAGTATTGTGTCTGTAGACTGTACTTACAAAGAAATGTGTAGCTACTTTTAGGGTGCCTTTTCACCAGAGATTTGCGAGTTAGCTAAGCTACAGAGGAGTGTAAAATCCACCAATTGGATTCCTTCATTTCAACTAAATAATTTAGCTTAGCTCAGCTCTGGTAGATTAGCTGTTATTTATGGGGGGATGCGAGCTAACGATGGCGGCTGGTGTAGCTAAGTGTTTTCATATCACATCTTACTTGCTTAGTTACGTAGCGTATCTTCGACCTCGCACACCGCTTAGCTACCTACCTCACATATCTAGTGAAAAGGCATATCTAACCTGCGATACTTCGGAGTTTAACCAAATTTGACGTAATTACAGCATACAATGTCTTTATTCAACTCATTATTCAATTCAAAACAATTCGTTAAAACTTTTCCTAAGGAATTCAACTCAACAAGATCTCAATATTTGCTTTAACTTCTTCATGCAGTACCAACAACCAACCAGAAATGCCATGTGAAGTCCATACGATGTGTAGCCGTATTGTCCTGCAAGATGTACTTCAGTAAGAAGTATAAAATGTACCTAAGTGATCGTAGTAGGTATAATGTTGGTTTCCAACTTTAATGCTTAGGATTGACGCCACCGCATCGACACACGATAGACAGGGCTGTCTTCTGTGAATTAGTAATAGTGTGGAGATTCTACCGAGAATTGGTTACTAAGAAGGCGTGTGTTTTCTCTCATTTGGCTTTTTGGAATGATAATAAATATGAACGCTAAATAAATTTACCTAAATCATTGATACGTAAACTTTCATTTGTTCATATATTTTTTTGTCTCCACGCGTTTCCGCGATACATATCCATTGCATAGCATTTGTTGTGTTCGATAAAACTGACGTTTGTGCGCTTGCGTGTTTGTATGCTTTGTATTAACAAATAGTATGAGCAGCGTTATAGGCGCGACGGGTTTTTACACGCGGAGCGTAAGGCGCGTTTACATGCGGCGGGCGCCCGCTCGTATCCTGTTTCTTTAAATCAATTGACAGCCGACATTACATGCAGCTTGTTTCACGCGGCGTATACACACTCCGTGTCAGTTGTCTCTCCGTTGTACTCAAAGTCCTAATTATGAACTTCGCCCAGATTTCATTCATTCAAAATTTTGACGACCCGCGTGGCGCATCGGTTACCATACAGGTCTGACGCACAAAGGGTCCCGGGTTCGATCCCCGGCCAGACAGATATCTAAATGATGAATTTAGATTTCTGTTTCTGGGTCTGGGTGTTCGTGTATTTGTCTATGTGTGTGTCCATGGCACCCACGACACAGGGAATCCTAGTGTGGAGCTGTGAATGTAGAAGTGTTTAAGATTTAACGAACCATACTGGTTCTACCGGGGAGATTGGTAGATTCGGCCACTGTCAAACCACACAACCTAATTCTAACGTGAAGCAGTTCTGCATTTTAGCGCAAAGGTGTAGACTGTATAATGTTGATTCATGATGACTTGCATAAGGACTGTTTTAAGCAACTCACGAGTCACAACGCAACTGTGATCGGTTTCAGGTGAAATCCCTATTCTATATGAATCGGTTTACAGACGTTTATGAACAGCAGTGACCACTTATCATCAGTGTGAACAGTAACTTCCTTTATTACTTTCTTTTGTAATATAGGAGTAGCAGACGAGCATGCAGTCCACCTGATGATAAGTGGCTACTGCCGCCCATGAACATCTGTAATCAACCCCAGATATTTCTACCTGAGGTCGGCCACAGATGCACTGCTACCTCTGAGGACTAAGCTGGAACGCCTCGGAAAAGTATGTCTCCCTTACCACACCCTTCAAATTTATAAAAAAAAAAAACAATGAGCAGAGAAGAGTTGGGAAATAGGCGAATAAACACAGAAATAAAACATCAAACAGAAATCCATATTAATTTATTTATTGTTAATACGCATACGGTAGCACAGCGACTACGACTAATGGAAGATATAACGTACACATACCATAGTCTGCCTTGCATTTGCTACAAAAACTTTAAATACATTGAAAAAAATCAAGTATATGTCCGGATCTAATAAAGACGAAGTCACTAAATAGGCTCCTAATAGATAATCCGTATGACTCCACCCCAAATTGGCTCGGACAATGCGTAAGTATTAAGTTACATAGAAATCATTTTATCTTACATCAGAAATTTCCAATTAAGAGTCTATTTAATAACTTGTCTTTGTTAACCGAGTATGTATTTGAAAACATTGCTTACAGAAAAACTAATACTCTACATCTGCAGTAGCCGGACTTCAATTATAATTACAACAATTAATTTAAATACTAATAAACAACTGTTGTAATTTAACAACAATTATTAATTTAAACATTCATCAAATTTATAATACTGAATAATTTATTACAAGGTGTATTTTCGACTACATTTACAAAAAGGTGTCATTATTTATTATTCGCGCTATATTTTGTTGTAATTATTACGGCAAACGCAATGCTGACTATATTATAATAATATTGAATAATTACATCCTATAATGCGATTACAATACAACAATTATAATTACATATCCAACAACAACGGCCCGAGTTTATGTATTTATGTATAATTTATAATTATAATTATTTTAATAATTATTCTTAGTGGAAATAATTGGTAAACATTGGCACTCCAATCGAAGGAAGTCGGTGGGAGATACACCTCGGGCCGAAATCACTGGATACAACGCACATTTACAATTAAAATGACGTAAGTGCAATATAAACGTCAAACTGACTTATGTACAAAACACTTTTTAAAGTGTCGAATATGCAATGCAATACACTTTTTAAAGTGTCAAATATGCAATGCAATGACTCTCGTGTAATTACCGTAAATTCCGCTAGGTAGCAGTAGTGTCAATATCGGATTGAGAGGAATTTAAAGCAACACATTTAATTTAAACGCATTTTCTCGTGTGCATATTATTTGCATCTTATCTTCAAACACTGCTGGGCACGGATCTTTTCTCTGAATGAGCATTATTTGCATTTACATCATTTTAATAATGAAAATGCGACACGTTTTAATTTATTAACATTTAAAATTGAACTTTCCGTTCTTTATTATATTACAATATCATTATTAATTTATTTATTTAAAGAAAAAAATGTTATCTCCCATTCAGATTACATTCATTATTAAACTACAGTAATTGTAGAGTTTAACAGTTACAGTTGACTATGATATATATTATTATTAATAATAATAGTATTTGTATATTAATAATGTATATTATATTGTAATCACACGTAACATATTCAGTTTACAAATTATTATGGAAATTAACACTTAAACATCTAATTTTCTATATTACAATTTTCAAATAACAGATCATTTTCGGTACTAATTTCAACTATATAATAATAATTGTGATAAACAGACATGTACAAATAAATAGTGATACACTATAAAACATTAATTCAATCCGCTAAACACTAGATAATTATTTATTTAACTAACAAATAATGTGTATGTTCATCTATTTTATATTAATGCAACAATAGCTTAAACTGAATTAGTATGTGGCTACAAGTCTGTTACATATTTATATTATTTATTTAGAAGATACACCACGCACACATTAAAAATCGCGCACAAGAAATCGAGCATACTAAAAAAAAAGGAATCACTTGTTTTTATGTCACCTACTAAAATGTAATTGTCAAGACGAGAGTAAAAATCGAATAACAACGTGACTATTCAAAAGTACACAACAGTAAACGAAATTACCCTGTTTAGAAGACATTGTATATTTTAAAAATTGGGTCCTCAGCCTTTTTCAATGATATCATTTGTTTCCATTTTTCATATGTCGACAGATAAGTGACTTGTGATGTGATCGCGTGGAACGGGCGAGTGCGTGTTTCAACGTGTGGAGACAACGTACGTACACATTTACACACACATATGTAGGGATGGCGATTCTCTCAGAAAAAGATCGATTCTTGAATCGATTCGAATTGAAGTGTGATACATAGATTCACAAAAAAAATGGTTGCCTGTAAAGTCGGTTTTACGGGCGAAGATTTTACGTGACAACGTCTTTTTCTCGGTAGAATATTTATTGATATGAATATAATTAAATTGCACAATAGGAACAAGGAATTGAATGAAAATAAGAATTTCACAAATTTTAACTATAGAAATATATTTTGTTTAGTCTCTAGTGCTGCGCGCGCGGCAGACCGATCATAGTTGAGTGGGAGAGAGACGCAAGGCATTCGGCGGGCCTCTCTCTCGTTCGGTGACTCATCGTAACGTTACCGGGCGTTACACTTTTTCATAAGTGACTCCCAGCCGCAACCTAATTTAAGACGTTGTCACGTCAAAATCGCGGCCCAAAGAATCGATTCTCCAAAACGATCTGCGATCTTTTTAGCTACATAGGGCGGAAAAAGCGAAAAAAAACACAGTCAACCAACTTTGAAAAGATCGTCTTTCGATTTTCTAGGATGAAAGATCAATTCACTGAATCGCTCCATTACTGGAAATCGATTAAAATAATCGACTTCTTTTGGCCGAAAAGATAGAGTCCATGATTAATCGATTTCGGATCGCCATCCCTAATACGCTGTTCTAAAGAATCCAATATAAAAACATACATTCAAACATTACTCTCAGCCATTATCTGTCGAATATTAAACACTAATTTGCTAAGGGATCTATGCAATACAGGGTCTCGATAACAAAATACAAAACAAAAATATAAATAAAACAAATAACTCAATGGAAGTTTAAACACTAACGTTAAACTGGGAAATAGTTAGACGGATACTGTGCTGACTTTATTTACTCTTACGACTAGGAATGGTAATTTTATACACAACACATTCGAAATACAATTTATATGGAAAAGTAAACGCTACCGTAACTAAGATTACGTATGATATAGATAATTTTAATACATCACGAGACTGGCGTATCCAGTATGATTAGGGTATCACCCCTCCCCCACTCGACCCACATCTAAAATCACGTACATATTCAAATCTGGCTACTATCGCTTGAGAAACTGATAACTTGATTAAATAGTATTTAAATCCACTGTCAAATTTGCCACGCCACTATATTCCCGACTATTGACAGATTTTTGGTCGCTCAAACAACAAATTGGACGCCCGAGCAACAGCGGCTTTAGCGACTGCGCTATATTCTAAGCGGTATAACGGCCGTTTATGCAACTGTCTGTTAGTTTAAGCCCATTCGTAGGCATTTAGAGGGCGACACTTTACAGACATAGGAGAACCTTTATTTTTTTTTATTCCCCACTGTATTTATTACAGAATTAACATTACTGAATACTGACACATTTAACTGCTCACATCACAAATAAAAAATCGATAAGACTTAAGATTACTTTTCCATACACATTATATTCCGATACACAATATATATAAGAAGTATGTCAAGTTTCATTATAAAATTTCGAGAAGATTTTCCGAATAATCTTATTCGATAAAGCTGCACGCTTACCACAGAATTGACTAACATTGGAAAGAGCACATTTTAAAACACAGAATTTCTTATTTTGTATAGAAATTTTATCGTCATAATTTTCTATACAATATCGGCAAAGATTTCCTTTTGAAATCCATATTTTTTTACAAAAAAAAAACGACATTGGGATCACCAAAAAGACAATTGTAATGTGTCATTAAGAAGTAGCTACCTTTATAATACAGGACTTATGACGTCATACTTAGCCAAAATGACTAATATTAGTCACGAAGGGCTCATATGATTGAACATTTAGTCTAGGTTAGTTTCTGCAGTCGCTTTGACTAATTCAGCTTATCTTTATCCCCGATATTCTAATATACGTAATCTATTATAAATAGGACACATTATTTTCAGTGTCAATAAATATAAAACGGTGAGTCTCAACAATTTGTCCCCGTTTATATCTACAAGCTTAGAACGTACCAGACACAGGCCGTCACAGGCACAATATTTTTTACTATAGATACAATGTGTATTACCGTATTTATATTTTTACAAAGAGATATTTTGCTGTTGGCTCGGTGATCATGCCCAGGAAGCGGCCGTGCTCCGACAGTCTCAGTTCAAGGCTTGTATATGTACAATATGTTGAAAACTTCGATAGCGTAATTCAGAAACCTAGCGCCATCTCTTGATGAGTCGCGGGAAGTCGCTTTATTATCAATCGTGATAGGCCGCAAAGACACTGGCCGTGGGCCTTAATATTATATAGACAAACGTTATTTTGCCTGACACGGCCCGTGTCTGGCGCGGTAATTGTCTGTAGATATAAATGAACATTTATATCCACAACCTACAAACAACATATCAGACAAAATCTTTTCTATACTTTTCTATACAATACTTTGAGAGACAATACCCACGCATACATGCGCAACTGTTACGGTAGATATAAATACGTTAATACACATTGTATAGGAGATTACTTTGCTTGTTACGGCCCGTGACTGGCCCGCTCAATGTCTGTAGATATAAATTAACCTTTTTCCGTCAATTCACTAGCAAAGGTGCTAGAACTGAACTAAGAACGCGACATAGACATATAAAAACTGAAGAGATCTATAAATACAAGTCTAATAAAAAGTATAGACCACTTTAACATTCTATACAATACGAAAAGAGTAGAAAAACATTCGAGTACAAGAAAAAAATGCACGTAAAGTAGAAAATGCGATTGCAGATCGAGTTTCGAGGAATCATTATAATATTAACATTAAAGATATAACATATGCCTAGATACATGTCGGCTGTGACGTCATAACACTAATGCCGGTTATTTATAACCAATCTATCCAAAGCCTACCAAAGATCGATATTTGACATCTTTTACTTGTACACCTTGTTAAATTCCGATCTTTGGTTAATAAAATAATGGATAGATAGATTATTAATAACGGACGTAAAGCGTGATGATGTGATTTATCGACGTTAGTGTGCGTCGCCGTATAATACTCTCGCACACATACACATTCACGAAAGCCTTAGTAAGAATATGCAATACGAAAAAGGCTCTCCAATTAAATTAAAATATCATATTAAATCACCTGCCCTCCAAATCGAATAGAAAAAGTAATTGCTAGAATTTTTACCCGATTGGGGAAGGTAATATATTTCGAGCGTATGTCTAATTATTTGGCACTCACTACAGCACAAACGGCTAGACAGATTTTAAAGAGGTGTCGTTGGATTCGACTAAATTGTTGGAGTGACATAGGCTATATTTTTAAACATTTAAGTTTTATTTTATTTTATAATAATTTCGAAATGTATATTTTGAGACACAATTTGTGCAAATAAATGTACAGTTGTATACTCATCGAATACTATTACTAAGGTTTAGAACGTGTGTTAAAAACAGTTTCAGCTGAAAACCAAACCATTTTTCGTCTCATGCGACTAAGTATCTACGCATATAACATATCTTAGATTACCATATAGAAATACAACAACGGCTATATATAAAATACTTACAACTAGCTAATAATACATAATACGTAATACGTTTCTTACCTAACATTCGAAAGTGTACCAGTTATAGTTGTTCGAAGGTGAATTAATAATTCTAGATTATACTTTATTTGCACCGGACGTCTAATCGGCGAAAAGTAGTTTTTTTTCGACTAATTTATTAATAGAGCGATTCTTAAACGATGCATATTAAATCGATAAGTCTCTATAATCTATAATAATACTTCAATTAATAAAATTTGTGTTAAGAAACATTGAAACAATAAGATTTCGTCCGAAAATCCATTAAAAAAATCACACACGGTATTATATTACAGGTTGTTTACTGTAGAAGTAATGCTGTTAGAATTTCAGTAACATACAATTTTTAAACGCGCGATTTTTTCGCTACGATTCGATACGAAAAAATCGTACCGTCGATCCTAAATATACTTGGGTGCCTAAATAAATCATGATATCTTCTCGACCCATAATCTTATTATAGCTTACCCAAATTAATAAAAATCCTAACGATTTTCCCCATTAGAGAAAAGTGCTACATTATAATTTCAATACGCGTCGCGTAAGAATCGCTTGAATACGACCATAATATAGGATCATAGACTAATACTTATCGCCACAAATATTTTACATTGAAATCATCACCAACTCGGTATAATCCCACTGCTGGGCACTGATTGAAAGGGTAAGAAATTAGGAATACTATAGGATTACCCAATATGGTATAGTCCGCGTAAAACTGCTAGTCCGCTGTGAATATAGAAATGAATCGCGTCGCCACAGCAAATTGTATGACTACACCTGCTCGCAACAACTTCAGAGCGGACTAGCAGTATGGCGCCGACTATATCTAAAATTAAACATACTTTATAACTGAATACAAGCGAAATAGTATACGATTGGATTATATTTACAAATATTTTACACTACTATATCAATGTGGTGGGATATATATGTCTAACAGTGGGACTTCGTTCAAAATAATGACCGAAGTATCATTTCCATTACCATAAAATCCGTCACAATTCTAATACCTATATATCGAGTTATCATAATTTATTAGGACTGCAAATTTCACGGGCAGGAATGGCCACTAAATGCCAACTAATCCAATAACAATATAATACTACAATCACTAATAATACTTAGTGAAAAAGTATTAATATTCGTGAATATTGCATGATCAAAATATTGAACGTGTTGCATCAATTATTTAGGAATTGTCAATATACACTTAGGACATGGCAACGCCATTTTCCAGAATCAGAAAAAAAATCGGTATTTCTCTGTGCATCCAGTTTTTTCTTAAACTAAATAATTAAACTTAATTAGAAATTTACAAATTATATTAGTGTTTTTGGCATTACATCGTGATAACATAATTTTTATTTTATTTACATCAAATTTAAGGGTGGGTCGGCATTACTTAACAACTTATTTAAACAATTACAATATAATTGTTCATATTGTTATTGAGCTATATGAAAATGTTTCCATATTGCCCAATATTACAAAAGTAACTTAAGATAAAGGAAATATATATTAAAATCTCCGCATAAAACAAATTATATAAATATTTTTTTGAAGCATCAATTAAAATTAATTTAAAATATATATTTTTATGTTACTTTGAACACAATAAAAGATAATCTCTCTCTAATTCTCATTATATTGTGATAACAATATTTATTTTAAACATTCCATTATTTCAGAAACAAAATTCGAATAAAACAGACCAAATATTCATTGTAAATTAAAAAAACTGCCATTTTTTAAACCATTTATATATATTTTTTAAGTTTTTTAGTAGATTTTTCCCACAGCCCTTGTAAACTACTAAAATCAATGCGTACTGTTTATTTCATCATTTGACTTTTATAATATCATTATGAAGTATTTCTTAATGATTATTAATATGGAACATAATCGTAAAGTGTTTGACCGCATTTTTCATTTAATGCCTCGGTAAGTTCTCAATTAAATACTTTAACAACACAATACTGACGCGCGAACGTTACTTTATTACATAATACAATAATATCATTGTTAATATATCCATATAATATATTAATTAAAATGCGATTTTGAAATAGCTGCCATCGTACACATATTGTAATTTATTACCACGAAAATAAAATTAAATATAATAATTCTTTGATAGATATCATAGGAGAGCATAAAAATAGGTGGACCACCATCTTAGGGCGTCCGCCATTTTGGAATAAGAATGACGTCACTAAGCTAGTAAAATGCATTGCCATCCAAACCAAACGTATATACAAATTTCAGCTCAATCAATGGAGGTAATTTTTTTAGAATTTCGTTACAAGATTTGACCCTCACATACAAAATAATAAAAGATCGTTAAATACGAAACCATGTAGAGTTGTGGAACACACACTAGTTTAAAATTACATTATTAAGTTAGCATGTAGTAATATGGTTACAACATATACGGAGATAGATTTATTATAAAGATAATTGCGTGACATCACTGTACGTAATAAGAAAACGCTTCAATTAATTCGTAGTAATAAAGTTAAATATTTTAGGGGCATAGCGACCAATTGTATGATATTAAAAAAATATGAGATAAAAAACAGAGAGCAGATTTATTCCGTGGCGCTTCTTCGGCAAACTATTTAATAACTCACTATATGTATAAAGTTTATAAGTCTCTCACACAAACTTATTAAAGTGTACGTACAAGGCGTCATTTGCCACACACACATACAAGAGAATTCAAATTCTTTTTCGCGTTTGTTCTTCTTACTTTTTGTGAGTCCGTATATTTGCAAATATTTATCATTTTTTAAATAAATAATAGTAAGAATAAAAACAATTAACCAAGTTGTTTTAAGAAATAATGGAATGTTTAAAATAAATATACTCGTATGCGTACAACTGAGTAAAAATAACCAATATTTTAAAACATACAATAAAAATCCGATAAAAATTAAAATTAGAATAATCTTTAGAATTATACATTCAAATTATATTGCACCTAGTCAAGATCAATAATTACTCGCGAGAATTGTAACTCTTCACCTAGATACACGCGAACAATGGCCGAGTAACGAGCCGAACAATGACGCGTATGTAAACGCTGCGAACGCATAATCATTCGGTAGCCACTGAAAACCCCGCATCGAGTTGTATCGAGTAGGTTATTTACATATTCGTATTCGCCTGCACTCGGCGAGTGTCTAACCCTGGCATAAGAACCTCGAAAAGAGACATTATGTAGGTGGCGCTTGCATCGTATGAAAATACGGGTAGATTGTTTAATAGAAACATGTTAAATCCGGTTTAAGCCAGAAAATGCCAGATCCTCACATTACGTTTTCCCCGTGTCGTAAGCCGTACATGTGAAGAAGTCCATTAAACCATATTAAAATGATTATGTCTCATACAGTACTAGCGCCCCGTAACGGTCTTATTTGGCATCTCCTATTCCTACCAAAACAGTTTAATTTATATTTACAGCAACTTTACTTATTTTAAAAAATCGAGTACATAATGAAATGTGATGTGCCGTTAACTAAAACTTATAACATTTTTAGTATAATAACATAACAATATAAGGAAATTCCGATCATATTAATAGATAAAATTATACAATAATACAATATAATACTCTAAAATATTCTGAAAAAAATAACATATTCGCGGCGCTGTGTGAGTTGTCTTTGTACGAATACAGTTAACATGTGCGCGTTGGCTAAAAATGCCAACTTTCATATAATTATTCTTTACATACATTTCTCTACATATTAAAACTGTATCATTACAAAGCAAATCACACAGAGCGATTCTTACAAAGAATAATACAATGATAAATTAAGTTATACAATATCAATTTTGAATAAATAGCTGTCACTTAAGGAATTTTACTAAGACAATATATTAACACACTAGTTTTAAATTGTCGAGACAAATCGAGCCAAGTAAAAAAAACTTCTTTTATAACACAAGATGGCACTACTACGTATTCCACAAAAAATAATAAATATAGAGTAAATAAACATAATCAGTAAGCATTTACGTATACGAACAGTAGGTACATAGAAAATTCGAGACAGTTAAATAAAATCAAATATCAACCGGCCGGTAACGTCAAATAATAATCTCTCTCTTTTTCCCCTTAGACAATCATAAAAATTGTAAAAAGCAATATATGTTTTAGAAAAGAATTGAAACGCTGATCATTAAAAAAAAAAAAAAAACAAAATTTTAGCGAGAAAGAGAGAGAATTATTATAGAAATGGAGATCAACTGATTTTTACGACACTTAACAAAATTACACCGCTAACTAATTTTCACGACCCTAAAACCACTTCTACACGAAACTAGAACACCTCACACAAAACGAAACCAATTCTAATAAGAGACAATAGTTCAAAAAACCTCGTGCACGTGCGGAAACACCCGGAGCGGCGTTCATTTGTGCGCGCGCGGCGCCGCGGGGCCCGGCGCGCGCAGCAGCAGCGGCAGCGCGCGCCGCGCCCGCGCACCGCCCGCGCCTCATGTCTGCAGCGCCGTGTTTATCTCGCGGTGGATCGTGCTCTGCGGACAAGCGGGTAGTGATGTATAGTAGGCTCATGTATGGTAGGTTTAATGTGGATCGTCGTCGGATAGATCGTGATATACAGGATGATTGGAAATGAGTGACAATATAGGTGTGGCTGTTGAACGCGCACGAAGAATTGATGATTCAAAATCGTTCTCTCTGTGTGAATGTAAAAACTTTAAATTTATCTTTAAATTTAATTTATTATACATCTATAGAAGAAAATTTAAATGTAACGTTTGTGTGTGTGTGTGAGTATGTGAGTGTGTGTGTGTGTATGTGAGTGTGTGTGTGTGCGTGTGTGCGTGCGTGCGTGTGCATGCGCGTGTGCGTGTGTGTGTGTGTGTGGCTGTATGTGTGTGTCTGTGGCTGTGTGTGTGCGGTTGCATGAGCATTCGTATGAGCAGACAAATGTATGCGTGATTGTGCGTATATGCGTGCGTGTATGTATGTTTTGCGATCACGCGCACGTACACGTTTACGTGCCTTTAAACGCGTTTATATGTTCGTATATATGTTTATATGTTATATGCGTTTATATGTTCACGTTAGAGTCACGTGTCAGAGTGTCAACTAAAAATAAATAAAATGTAAAATAATAGTAATCGCACAGATATTATCTAAACAAAACAGACAAATACATACACAACTGCTCCAATTCAAAATCGCTCAAAAATTACTTAAATTTGTACATTAAATTTCACGCTAGATTACAATCTAGATGGGAATTAATCGCTATTGCACAAAGCACCAAAAATTTTTTATGACACTCACCAGCTCCTCAAGCTGACGCGCCAGTTGGTCATTCAAAGCCTGAATGACCTGCCGCTGACCGTCCTGAGCGGCCAGAGCCAGCTCCAGCTGACTCTGAGCTAATTTTGCTTCTGCATCCTGCAATAACAAAAATATTTTGCTCAGCGCATTAACTTTTGAATCTTGATCCACGTTGGACAAATGGCAATAAAGCCCACTAATACCCTCAAAAATCTAATAATAACTGGGAAAGTGGAAGGCGAGAGACCTGGAGGACAAAGCTCAGACATCGTAGCAATGAGTTACCAATAACATCCATGCATTTTTACACTTTTACCACCATTAAGTACTGTCGAAAACCAAATCCAAAACAGGAATCTAAATTCATGATTTCTTCGGAGCCGAAGGTCAAAGTAAACTGTTCGTATCACTTAAACAGATGAAGACCATTCCACGACATCCTTTTGCTTATCCGATGCATAACGCTCACCTGCTCACTCTTCTTGGATTTAGTGATCTGAGCCAATTCTTCATTCTTCTGTGCCAATTCTGCTTCCAGTTGAGCCACGCGCTGCCTGAGTTGCTCCACTTCATTAGCATCACCGCCTGAAAAATAGATTTTTGTATGTTAATCACCAGGCAAAAGTGACAAAAGCAAGCGCCCTATCAATTGTTGCCTTCAATCAACTATGTCCAATAGGAGGCATTCGAATTTACGCGTAAGCACCGCATCTGTTGCTGACCTTAGTTTGAATTCCAATTCCATTTGCAGTTTTTACCGATGGTTTTATCCATGTCAGGCTGTTTACTTCCAATAAGGCGGACTATATTCTCGTTTGCTACCTTAATTCCGTAAATAATCTATCATCTTTCTCCTCTGATTACCATCATCATGCATGATCGTTGACTACAGCTTACTTCGATTTTCCCGCATCTTTCTATCAAATGTACAGCTTGCTTTATTGATACTTCAACATCATCAGCACTCCATATCCATTCCGCGCACTAATCCTTCAAACGGGGTGCATTTTTTTCTACAGCAATTTCGAAAACTCTTACCATCAAGTAGACTGCAAGCTCGTTTTCTTCTTCATAAGCACTTACCTTTCCCAGCATAGTGTCTGGCGCGCGCCACCTCCTCTCTGTACTGATGCAGCTGCCTCTTCCATTCGTCAACATTAGCAGTGCTCTCCTGCAGAGCCGCAGTGAGTCGTAAGTTGTTGCTCTTCAGTGTCGCCAGTTCCACCTCCCATTTCTTCGCGTTGGCAGAGCTGGTGGACAAGAGAAATCATCTATTATATATACATTTAGATTAAGGAGAACCGATGCATTGTATTCGACGTTAAGTAGCCACTGATACTCGTGGCTGCATGGTTGCAATCCTTTGTGGTCCCCTACTGAAATTCCCTACGATTGACTAATGGTGGTAGAGCTCCCTGTGTTTCGACTCCGACAGCACCCTTGCCAGACCTATTTGCGCATAGTAACAGCAGTGTTAAGCGCTACTGTGTTCTGGTGTAAAGGGTGTGGTAAGGGAGACATACTTTTCCGAGATTTCCAGCTTTCTTAACTGCAAATTAAATTTATATTCTATCCAAAGTCAAGCATAAACTATAGACATCTTACTGCCGCCGAGGACTACCTCGAACAGCCTTGTTTAGCGTACCACGCCCTAAAAACCAGAACACAGCGTCACTTAACACTGACAGTATAAGGCGTAATAAGTATGTATGCACATAACCCTGTGTCGCTTCCACGGCACCGGGTACCTTTTGAAGGTTTCCCCCTCGTAAACAAAAACAAAAAAAAAAGTTTGTATGCAGTATAATATGTATGGCAGAAGTGTATCCACTGCGTTACTGCTTCGAGCTCCACTACTATACTTTATTGCCTATACGCCTAATTATATATTTAGTAATAGTAATACGCACGAGTTATGAGTGTAGAAAGCGTTATATATTATTACGTTAGCAAATTACTTTATAACGAACTAAGTACATGCAACACCAATAACGCCTATTATCCCAACACACCGTCTAGTCTTTCACATTCAATACCACGCAATACTGAGCTTCATTTCGATTTCATTATTATGCATAAGACATGTTTCACATACGCATAATCACAATATGGAATAGCAAATTTGCATGGAGTGTGACCTCATTTATCGACCCGAAATTGAACTAGGGAGATTACTAGAGCTCTTATATACAATCTATATTTTCGGTTTTTTGGAAGAGATGTTAATAAAAAATAAAAAACAAGATTTTTTTTTATAATATGAGAGTAGCAGACGAGCATGCAGTCCACCTGATGGTAAGTGGCTACTGCCGCCCATGGACATCTGTAATCAACCCCAGATAGGATTAGATATTCCTACCTGAGGTCGGCCACAGATGCGCCGCTACCCCTGAGGACTAAGCTGGAACGCCTCGGAAAAGTCTTTCTCCCTTACCACACCCTTCAAACCGGAACACAGCAACGCCTAACATTGCTGTTATTAGGTAGAAATAGGTGTGGCGGTGGTGCCGCCGAAGTCGAACCACAAAGGGTTCTACCACCTTCAACTAACCATGGATCACGAGGCGATTCACAGGAATTTTAAAGTCTTAACCAACAAGAAACAACAGACATTGTAAAGCAAGTAAATGCTAATAGCCAATTTTTTTATAACATTGAAGTAGCAACTAGAGCATGCAACCATAGTACACACCTTGTGGTACATGGCTACTTCCACCAATGGACATCTGTAATCAACCCCCGATAAAATTATACTTCTACCTGAGGTTGGCAACAGATGCATTACCAACCTGGAAGACTAAATTGGAAAGCCTTGAATAAGTATGTCTCCCTTCAAACCAAAATACAACAGAGCTTAACACTGCTGTTATTAGGCAGAAATAGGTGTGGCGGTGTGCCGCCGTAGTTCGTTCATCTCAAACCTCAGAGATCTTCATCATGTTCATCATCATTCATCATCTTCATGTTTTAAAGCCGTGCTAGTAACGCTTACAAAATTGGAATGATTCATTCCTATACCTAACTACCTACTACCGATCGATACTTCAATAAAATCCGATACGCCGATACGATAAAACGAGGCGAAACCCAAAGACCAACGACCCGATGCGCGTCCGTGCATTGTCTCGTGTGAAAACACCCGAAACAAACACTTTCGATCGTAAAGTCTCAACTTAACGGTCCACATACGTGATAAAATCATAACGCGTATGTAATTTTTCTCGTTTTGATGCAACTATTATCGAGTATTACACACTGAGCGCGCTCATAGTGTTCTCGTTGTGATTTGCATAGTCACATTGAACGGTTAACTAACCAAGTTATTGTGGGACATGAGCCATCACTTTCAAGGTAAGAACGGTGGTAAAACCTCGTGTCTCGACCGAGAAGACACACCACTGACTCTTATAACAACAGAGTTAAGTGTGGCTTGGGTTGTAAAGTATGGTAAGGTACGAGATATACGAGGTATTTAAACATTTTAAACTTAGTTCTTAGGGATAACAAGGCATCATTGACCAACCTACTTAGGATTTATGATTTTAGACTAATATTGTCGCGGAATTGAGATATTTTAATATATAACTGGTAATTACGATACACGGTCTTTAATTTCACTTTTGCAGAAATTTCGACCAAGTTGCACGTATCTTGGTCATATCGAAACTATTTGTGATCACATATATTTATATCACGTCGACTTCTATCTTGTTTGATACTTCGAAAAGAAGAAAAAGTCAGGTACACCTAAATCTACCACATAACAGACATACGGCATAGAAATCCTATCATAACTTCCCTACAGGACCTCTCGAATGGAGTCATGTGAGCAGCGGAATGTAGCAGATTATATCAAATTACGTAATTCACTGATGGATCAATTATGACCAGCCGGTATGCGTGTCCATCTCGCTTATGAATCTCGATTATTCGCTTTACCCGCATTTCCATTGTAATCGAATAAGTACAATAATCTAATATATAAAATTCTCGTGTCACAGTTTTCGTTGCCATACTCCTCCGAAACGGCTTGACCGATTTTGATGAAATGTTTTGTGCTTATCCGGTATCTATGAGAATCGGCCAACATCTATTTTTCATCCCCCTAAATGTTAGGGGTAGTACAACCCTAATTTTTTTTATATGGCAACACAACGTTTGCCGGGACAGCTAGTTGTATTATAAAGTGATGGCCTCTTGGTTTAAAATGGGGCCTTTAATCGGGGAATGTGTAGTTCAATTTAAGGCAAATCGAGTCCACCAATACGCACTTGGCCAGCGCGGTGGACTATGGCCTAATCCTTCTCATTCTAAGAGGAGACCCGTGCCCAGCAGTGGGACAATAATTGATGATGATGGGCTATTGAGCTAAGTTCCAACCACTTAGCTATGATTGCTACTAATAGAAGAACCTATAAGCTGCTTATACCAAGTATCAGTAGGATAGATGCAGAATTATTAAGTATTCATATATCGTATATATTTCATGCACACAAAAATAATAATATTTTTTTATAATACAGAAGTAGCAAACGTGTACGCGGTCTACCTGATGGCAAGTGGCTACTACCGCCCATGGACATCTGTAACCAACCCCGGATAAGATTAGATTCCTACGTAAGTTTGACCACAGATACGCTGCTACACTTGCTAAACCTGAGGACTAAGTTAGAACGTCTCTTTCACCACACCCTTCAAAATAGAACACAGTAGCGCTTAGCACTGAAATATGGCAGAAATAGGTATTGACATTTATCTTATACCACACTCCAGTACATATATATGGATGTGTACCACAAAGTTTGTTTGTCCACAAACAAGGTGATATTCATGTCACCTTCGCGACATGAATAGAACAGACCGGTTTTAGCTTTCAAAGAAGATTTTGTTTCAGTATAAAAAGATGTAAACTGTTAATTTATGTAGGCCTCTAGAACTGAAACATTTTTATGAATGTCGAGGCTCTTTTATTTTGGGCCATTATGAGTTACGAAGCCGTGGGTTGTTAAGTAGATATTAGGTAAAGCTCTCGACTTTTGGAAAGATAATATTCAAGTAGGATTAATGTGGCGCGGTATGTACCTAAATCAAATAAAATCAAATTATTTTATACAAAACAGATCCTTTGTAGAACTCTTTTTGAACGTCAATACATCTACCTACAGCTACTTCACAAGGTGTTTCGTTATAGAGAAGAAGGGGCGAATGAAACTCAATAACAAACATCTTAAAAAGAATATTTACAATGGTAAACTTAACCAAATGATACATGTGGAGCTGGAGCTACTTTAGACCATACCGTTTTTACAGTGAAATAATCACTTAACTGATAGTACTCTTTTCAAATAGGGCATATAACTAAGTATAAACTTGGGCTTACTTGTATTTTATATCCGACTGCGGAGTGTAATGTTTTTCGAGCGTATGTCTTATTATTTGGCACGCCTTAAAGCCCAAATGGCTTGACGGATTTTATCATATGAGATGTCGTTGGATTCGTCTAAATTGTGGAAGTGAGAAGTAATGTTACTTCCCTTTACAGGTAATAAACTTTAAGCAGGTAGTTTTTCTATTCTTTTAATATTTAAAAGTATAGATACCTTATTGGAGGTTCTGTACTACAATATAGAGCAGTAACACCGCACCGGGAAATCATTCGATCTTCACGCTCGTTACAGAAATATCCGGAAAATGCGCCCAACGATCGATCGTAACGAGCAACAACGGTTGAGCAACGACGCGCCGAGCTCAATTATATTATGAGCTATATTCTTGTGTTGTGCAATAATGCAACAGCGGACTGTTACAGTTTTTGCAATAAGCGAGATGTGCTACAGGAGGCGAACGGAGATTCAATTGAGCTAATGTAATGTTTTGACGACCCGCGTGGCAGAGCGGTCAGCATACCGATCTGACGCCCAGAAGCTCCCGGGTTCGAACAGCTATCTAAATGACTAGCTGACCCGGCAAACTTTGTACCGCCTCAAAATCTATTTATCAAATATATTTCATATAAAATATAGCCTATGTTACTCGTGGATAATGTAGCTTTCATATGGCGAAAGAATTTTTAAAATCGATCCAATAGTTTTTGGGCCTATTCATTACAACCAAACAAACAAAGTTTTCCTCTTTATAATATTAGTGTAGATGAATTTAGGTTTCTGGAACTGGGTGTTTTTGTATATCTCTGTGTGTCCATCGCACCCACAATACAGGGAATCCTAGTGTGGGGCTATGAGTTTAGAAAGCGTTTTTTTCTAATATCGACGGAGCTCGTAACTGAGAGAGGAACATGACTATACACGAGAAACGTAATTATTCGTTTCGTCCAAATTTCGGACGAATAACTGGATGACATTAATAATTTTATGGCTAAAATCCTTACTTTACATGGCTCCACTATCTTACGATCTTACGAAAAAAACATTTTATTGTCGTTTCATCGAATAATAATTTTAACATTCCATAAGCATTTTTTTCTTTCTTATCTAGATTATGATTATGATTCAGGTTAGAATATTTATTCATAATTCGCATCAGCAACAAGGCTATAATTAAAATTAAATCTACTGACGCAATTACACCATAGATTAATTACAAATTTATCATCCCTTACCTTTATCAAAACTGTCAAAAAAGCAAACTTGTTGAATTCCAAACAAAAATCCACGTAAACACCTGTCCGATCATCTAAAATTAATTAAAAAGTGTCGCCGTAACACGAACATACCTTTATTAGGTCGGAAGGGTCATAGGGTCTATAAATGGATCAGTTCACACCCATCCCGACGCCGCCGCCGGCGTCCGCTCCGTCAATATTGTCCCCTTGTACACTGCTATTGTACTTCACGTGACATTTACTCGATGCGGACGTTACCTAGGTATCCGTGAGTATCTCTACGGATATTTATTTATATTCACTAGTAGAAATCAGAGATCTGTTTTATTTTACGCGAAAATCTTGTTATAAACTATTGCTTAACTTGCCTTCTTAGTTCCTTAGTATGTTGTTAGTTCCTTAATATGTGAAGTTCAAACCTTGCGACGGAAATTTGGGCTGAAATTTCATATAAGTTTTGTTTGGATAACAATTGATAATTAGCTTAGTGACGTCATTGTAAATCCAATATGGCACACATCCCAAGATAACGGACCAGTTATTTTTTTAGATACTCTTATGATATAGCTAATGAAAGGTTATTTTTTTAAATAATACGAAAAACAAAATGGTGTAATTAAAACATTTATTTAACACGATACATATTTTAAAAATAATATTTGACTACTTATTATCTCATCAGTAGTACATACATTGTAAAAAAATGGTTGCCTGTAAAGTCGGTTTTACGGGCGAAGATTTTACGTGACAACGTCTTTTTCTCGGTAGAATATTTATTGATATGAATATAAATATTTTCACTACAGACACAGCTGACGATACTTTAACCACACGTGTGAACTTGTATTGTGACGCTTTCTTGTTTTTCCAACGCCAAGAACGTTCGAGAAAGACAAAGACAGAGATACAAGCATGCGCCGATTCAATGCGCCTAATTCTCTAGTGCTGCGCGCGCGGCAGACCGATCATAGTTGAGTGGGAGAGAGACGCAAGGCATTCGGCGGGCCTCTCTCTCGTTCGGTGACTCATCGTAACGTTACCGGGCGTTACACTTTTTCATAAGTGACTCCCAGCCGCAACCTAATTTAAGACGTTGTCACGTCAAAAATAAAGTATTAATTTATTACGGTTCAAGAGACAGTAACAGACAGTTCGCAGATGCTTAGAAATAGGCTGCCATTTCTACCTTTGGGGTGCGGAACTATATATATAAACATAACGACTCCTAATTAAAAAAACTTTCTTTACGCAAAGCAGGTGCGCAAATTGCATTAGAAAATTAATACGTTACCATAAATATATTTAATATGCATATGAGTTTAAATTGAGGAAGGATCATTTTACCGTTCCGTACCGGTGGTTTGATTAGAACGATAAATAACCGGCTGATACAATGAAGCGGTAATAATTGAAGCGCGTTCAACCGGAGTCATGTAATTATTCTAACTTATTCAAAGTTCGATTGGCCATCGCTCATAGAAATTATGTTATGAAATTAAAAATTAAACGAGTGATAGGACTCTTTAGGGTTCAACTCCAGAGACACCACTACACCAGCTATACACACATACCTCCTAATGACGATTATACGGATGGAGAGACACTTATATGTATAAGGTTCTCCAAAAAGTACTCAGATATAGAAACGCAACTTTGGCCGACCTTAGGTAGAACTTATGTGCTATTTAAGATTAATTATAAATATCCATAAGCTACACTTATCATCAAATGAACTAATTTATTACATGTGTTATAAACGTTATACATATTATGTAACAAAATACAAGAGTGAAAATAATATTTTCACGTCTAAGGCACTTCAGATTTAAAAAAAGAACATTTAAAATCCAGACATATTCTACAAAATAAAAGCAAATAAATATCCGAAAAGCTTCAGCACACTTCAGTAAAAACTGAAAGCCCTTTTGGGATTAAAACTGGAAAAAAATTAAGAGAAACAAAAAGCGACCCGCATGATCCCCTAGAAGGACTCCGGCCGTCGTAGGTGCGATGAACACAAAAAAGTGAGCACACAAACACCTAGACCCTGTACGTATTTCTGATTTCATCATTTAATTGTACTATTTGAATTAGGATCAACCCTTTAAGGCGTGGTGAAAGAAAGACACGAGAAATTTTGCGTAGTACTCAGAACTCAGATACTCGCACCTATTTCTGCCTCATAACAGCAGTATTAAACGTTACTATGTTCTGGTTTGTGTGTGGTAAGGGAGACATACTTTTCCGAGGCGTTCCAGCTTAGTCCACGGGGGTAGCGGCGTATCTGTGGCCGAACTCAGGTAGGAATATCTAATCCTATCTGGGGTTCATTACAGATGTCCATGCGCGGCAGTAGCCATTTACGATCAGGTAGACTGCATGTTTGTCTTTTTTTTTTCTTTAGGTTACGAGTGGGAAACCTTCAAAAGGTACCCTAAGCCGTGGGAGCGGCACGGGGTTATGTGGGATTCTTACCGCACTAAAACCCCCCCGGTGGCCGTCCTCGGCGCTGCGTAAAGGACTCCGGGATCTCCAGAGGAACGCAACCGGAGTTCTATGTTTTACCTATTTGCATGCTCGTCTGCTACTACAATATAATTCAAAATATTTCAAGTGCAATTTCGTAACATTCATATTGTGCGTAACGATCACTTTCGCGATATCTTCTGTTTTGTTGCGAATCGCGCGTCATTTCCGAAAGTTTCTAGTACCTTTAGACATTGCAACCTCACTGAAGGATTATATAGAGCCAATAAAATGATTGTCACTGCAACATCGCAACTCAAACGACGATAACATAGGTGCTATGGATGGATATCAGGGTTGTCACCTTTAATAAAAACATACTATTTTATTTCCTATCCGACGTCCCAAAAGAAAACGTCTGGACTTAAAACTATACAACACTTTACGTTTCTTTTTTTTTCTTTGTACTGATACTGAAATCGTTCCACTTTATATACGATTTACATTTAAGTTCATAAACCGTTTATTGTTCCTTTAAAAAGTGTCCCCTGTATCAAATTGTTCTGTATACATTTTTTTTTTGTTCAAATAAGGTCATGTAGTTGTACCATATAGATAAATAAACACATCATTATAATCTCTTATAAGTAAATATTTCCTCGAAAATATTACATACAAGTCATTGAAAAAAATATTCGTGTAATTTTATTTTTCCATTTTTTTATGAGAGTTTATCTCTCCGCATGAAAATATTTACGCTTCGTCGCAACCCTTAAAATCACCAATAATAATATAATTCGCGTGTCACGCACGTAACGTGAATTACGTCCATAATAACACAGTACAGTTACGTTTATGCGAAATTATATCTATTCTGTTTTTACGCCGATGCGCTTGCCCCGTTTACAACATCGTTCGTTCTTATATCCTCTTATTCTTTTACTCCTTATAAATATTCCTTAAGAGCTGTGCCCCTTGTTTCACCCGCGTTAAAAGTATATAAATAGTAAATAATGTAGAGATATCATGGCTTCTGTTTTTTTTCTAGTGAAAACTTCTTTATTCTATATATGGATAAAAAAATGTTAAATTCGCAGGACACGTGACCTTATCTAAAAATCGTAACCCTAATACTTTCTTTAAATAAAAGCCTTAGTTATTCCTTGTTTAACATCAGCTAACTGCCAGTAAAATTCCCCTCAAAATCGGTCTAGCCATTTCGAGAATTTGCCGGAATGGCTGATCTTGACAGACAAAAGAACAATTTTTTTTTTCATTTTATATACATTAAGTAAAAACCTGTTATTTTGCAAGCAGGCACTTCAATTGATTTATTTATATAGATTTCTTGACGGTAGAGCCATCGTCAACCCTTTACTGCTCCACTGATAACACAGCTTCACAAAAATGACTGTTTTTGTTTTTCTTTTTTGTAAAAAAGTAAAAGCTCATACTAAGGGTACAGGTCTCCATCATAGTGAGATGTAATTAGGCCATAGCCTTCCTTGCTAGTCTAGTGCGAATTTTGATAGACTTCACACATATATCAGAACTTCTTTTACAATATAAAACTGTCAAGGTGTCGGCTTCCTTATGATGTCTTCCTTCACCATTAAAACAAGGAATAATTAATTTGATTCTGGATACCCTGATGAGTTCTTCAGGTAGACCCTCTTCTATAAGACGTTGGTTACAGAAGTCCATGAGCGGCAGCGACCACCTACAATCAGGTGGACTCCATACTTTTACCACTTCAGTATCACACAAAAGAAGCCCAAATAAATAGGAATTCCTACTTCAATAGAATCTACAACAAAGACGTATTCAGCTTTTTGTCGTGTTTTTACAATTTCCTACTAGTTAATTAGCAATTCAACTCACGCGTACCACTTACCAATCGCGATGACATATTTGTGTATTAAAACAAGGCTTCAATTAATGAAATATGGTTCTATTCTTTTTTTTTATAATATAGGAGTAGCAGACGAGCATGCAATCCACCTGATGGTAAGTGGCTACTGCCGCCCATGGACATTTGTAATCAACCCGAGATAGAATTACATATTCCTACCTGAGGTCGGCCACAGATGCGCCGCTACCCCTGAGGACTAAGCTGGAACGCCTCGGAAAAGTATGTCTCCCGTTTTATAATGTTGATGTAATAAACGAGCATGCAGTCCACCTGATGGTAAGTCGCAACTGTCGCTTATGGACACCTTGGGGCCTACCACCATCTTTTGAAAACCATCATAGTTCAGGATAGTTTTATTTCCTCCATAAAACAGTAAAATATTCCGTCATACACAGTTGAACAAACTTAAACCCTTAATAATTTTTCGCTTATCCATTGTATAAAACCAACTGAAAGATATTTTGCTTAAAAAGTTAAATTTCCTGCAAAAAAGTAAAAATATGATTAAAATAATATTGTTTTAAGAGATGGTAGTAACCCCACTGCAATGAAACGCAGATAAGATTAAGAGGAAGACTACATGTTGTGTTGCTACCTCTGCTCTAATTTGGAACGCCTCGGATAAGTCATCCATAAGTCCAGTCATAAGTGACAACTGCCATCCATGAATAGCTGTAACTAACCCCAGATAAGATTAAGATGTAGACCACAAGTGTGTTGCTACCCATAAGGACTAAGTTGGAACGACTCCAATAAGTATGCCTTTCACCACATCCTTCAAATCAGAATACACGGCCTGTATCTGACACGGGCCTTACACAACCGAAACGGCTTACCATGCCTTTCGAAGCAAATTTCACCACCAACGGTCACCCATCCAACATGCGACCACGCCCGATTTTACTTATCTTGGTAGAATTTCGACTCATAACATTTCCCCACATCGCGTGAAGATAACGGAAAAGCCAAGCACAAAACCATCCGCACCAGATCGAAATTCATCATTTAATAGACAGCATAGCCGGGATCGAACCCGGTCCGTTTACATATCAGACCAACCACTACGCCACATGGACCATCAGACACAACACAACACAATTCAACTTTTATTTCTGGATGAAAGAACGTTGCCCCAAGTGATTAATGGCGGTATGAAGTGGATGAATTACGTGAACACAAGTGATTATTTCATTATCCTAAGTGATTATTACAAATGTATCAATAAATGTGGAATGCAAGTGCTATTGCAATAACATTATCGTGTATCGTTAAACCACTCGTAATGTTACAAATATGCGGACAGATAACTTAAACTGTAATCATAATAAATATGTGGGATAAATTGCGAAATCTTTGTTAACATTTGATTGTAGTTATATTTGAGCTACTTTTTTATCTTCTTTATAATATAGAAGTAACAAACGAGCATGCAGTCCACCTCATGGTGGACTCAATACACCTCAGATAGGATTAGATCGCTACCTGAAGTCGGAAACAGATACGCCGCTACCTCTGAGTATTAAGCTGAAACGCCTGGGAAAAGTAAGTCTCCGTTACTACGCCCTACAAACCAGTACACAGCAGCGTTTAACAATGCTGTTATAACAGAAATAGGTGCGGCGGTGGTGCCGCCGGAGTCGAACCACAAAGAGTTCTCCCACCTTCAAGAGCATGCACTCCATTTGATAGAAAGTAGCTACTGCCGCCACGGACATGTGTCAACCCTAAATAAGATAAGTCCTGCATGAGATCGGCCACAGATGCTTCTCTACTCCTGAAGACTAAATTGGAACGCCTCGTAAAATATGCCTTCCTTACCCACTCCCGTCCATGCATACCACAGCAGCGTTTAACACCGCTGTTTTTGACAGAAACAGGTATGACGGTGGTACTTCCGGAGTCGACTCACAAAAGGTTCTGCCACCCTCAAAAGATTTCTGTAGATAAAAGCTGCATTTACCTCAAAACATATTCAAATAGCGATCTGAGATCAAACAACAATACTGTTTAAAGATATGAATATATAAGAGGGTGAAAGGGGGACATGGGGGAGTGGTTGTGTACTCTGAACGTGTCGAGTGCAATAACATTGAGTATTCCATAAAATATTCATCGTCATTTTACAAACAAACGGCAATATTGTTCAAAGATATATAATATAAAGGAACAAGGGAAAATTATATAAAGATATGAGTATATAATCTTGTAACCGCATGCTTCGCAATTGTTAAGCGTATGTTTGAAGGTGGTAGAGCCCTTTGTGGTTCGACTCCGGTTTGAAGGGTGTGGTAAGTGAGATATACTTTTCCGAGGTATTCCAGCGTCGTCCTCAGGGGTAGCGGCGCATCTGTGGTCGACCTCAGATAGAGATATAATTATATCAGGGGCTGATTACAGATGTTCTTAAGCGGCAGTTGCCACTTACCATTATGTGGACTACATGCTCATCTGTTACTCCTCGTATCATAAAAAAAAAATACGCTTCAAACGCACAATCGTGTGCATGCATTGCAAATCCTTGCGGCAAATTCCCTTTGATTTTCTAAAACACTGATTTTTTAGCGTTTGCAAACCTACACGAACCAAGTCAAACTCTGCATCCTCACGTTTGAATTTGTAACGGTTTGTTTAAGTTTGGCAAGCATGAGGACTTGGGTAAGGAGGTGACAGGGGGATGAGGGGGATGATGGGGTGTAGTCGGGTACATTGAACGTGTCGAATGCATTGCCAAAAGATTATCCCGACATTTTCATGTTGTGAAAATTCCGAGGACATTTTTATAAGCTTACGGCAACGGCGGCGTTTGAGATAAAACATTCTCCTTCATAACTTATTTCTTAAAATTGTAAGTAGGTATCGACTAGTCTACACTCAATAACGTCGGAACTATAAGAGCTACAAAGCGGAATGTGCTACAAAGGCATGCCATCATCAGGCGTGCATTTTTAATTTATATGGAGCAGTTCTTGCGTTTCAGTGTAAGGCCGTGGATGCCAACTGACTCATATGACATATCAGGCGAACATCTTAGTTCTCAGAAGTCCGCATATGTGATCGTTTTCAAATAGAACCCCCGATTTGTATGGTGCGGCAATGACCACGGTTTATACATACAACTCATACGCGCAAAGGGTCCCGGGTTCGATCCCCGGCCAGACAGATATTTAAATGATGAATTTAGATATCTGTTCCTGGGTCTGGGTGTTTGTGTATTTGTCTATGTGTGTGTCCATGGCACCCACGACACGGAATCCTAGTGTGGGACTGTGAGTGTAGAAAGCGTTTTTAGCGTTTAACTTTTTTCAGCAAATAATGTAATTCAGAATAGTGTAATGTTTATTTACCTCTCGCTCCACTCGTTCTCTACCGTGTGTAAGTGAGACATACAAGCAAAAGCCGCCATTTTCAAATACATTATTCATTGAAACAAATCATAGCTTATTACTAATAACACGATGGTACAATAATAGGATGGTAATCCGTTACATTGGACGCGTTAGCAAATTACTAAGAAATGCGTATTGGCGTTTCGCAATACGTTGAAGAAAATTACTCATCGATAATGTCCAATGTAAGCAATTGTTAAAAAAAATCTAAATTTTTTAACTAATAAATCATTATTGTTTCGGGTTGAAGAGAGTTTAGTCTGCTTCTGCGTATGTAGAACTTAAATGATCTTCAAAGTTAAGCAATGCCGAACGCAGTCGGGTGTTGGATACCCATCCATGGCCGGGCACCCGCCCGCTAGTGTTAAATTTCATACGAGATTTCAAGATTATATTTACGGAGGGCATAGTAAGTGCCTTTGGGCCTAATTATTGCTATTGGATTAATTTGAATAATTTCAGTGTTCTACGAGGTAAATAACTTTAAACAGATACACATAAATGATAATTCATGAATGTAAAGAAGAGAACTAAATTAAAATATCACAAGCATACCCATAATTATTTTCATAAGGATAGAATTATTTTAAAATGTATTAGAACTGTTCCTGTAAAGATTTTTTTATTGAAGTTTTCAAGTGCGAGCCCATCTTCGAAGTATACCTAACTATATATAAACATCTTGCATTACAAATCCCAAGAACTTTCGTACGCCCCCTACTCCGAGTTCTCGCAAAGCTCATCTCCCATTTACAATCGACCTTACACCGATGCGAATAGAGGCCACATACACACACTTCACACAAACGCGTGTTAGAATCGAGAAACGGTGGAGGGATGGATAGAATTAACTATTTCTCGGGTATAAGTGGGCACGCGTAAAGAAATAATTTACATTTGAACGTCGAATCGGTACGAGTGCTGATAAAATATATATTTTTTGTTTTTAAATTTCAAATATAGTGCATACGTGAAAAATGGAGTTTACTATCGTGAGTAATTTTCGAGTTTTTGTGGTTGTGGTGTCGTGAAAATTAATAGGAGTAAAGTGTTATTATTTAATTAGAATGGTGTAAATGATATTATTGAAAAGTTCTAATATTTTATACATACTTTATAAGACAAATAAACCGAACAAACTATCTAATTAATTAGCGAATTCGTCAAATTTAGTTTACAATATTTTAAGAAATTATAGCCCATCTTACGAGTTTTACAGAATAGTATTTTTAACTAATGGTATACTAAAATATCGTCTCTTCATGCAATTATGATTATATTATTTATCGATCCAATCTCTCTCTAATCTCCAACGTTAAATGAGTGTGACTACAAATAACTTAAACAATAAAATTTACCTAATTATAAATGAACATATACACAAAAGTAATTTTCAACGAAAAAAAATAGCATTTTAACACCATCTCTCAATACGATAATGATTAGCAATAGAACAACTATTATTGTAGTTGTTAAATGCGAGTCAAACACACGAAGTGTTCCGTATCACCAAATTATCTTTTAGTATTTCTTTTTAAGCACTTTTTTTTCTTTTTTTTTTAGTATTTGTTTTTTTTATACTAGCAGCGTAGCAACTATAGTATATGTGTTGTGAAAATTTATTAAATTATTTTAGTAAATAATAAATAATAAAACACTTTCTACACTCACAACCCCACACTAGGATTCCCTGTGTCGTGGGTAGAGATGGGCAAAGAACCCGGTTTAAACCCTGTGCAGGGTTTAAACCCAATAAATACCCGTTTATTTCCTCCCACTGGGTATTTAATTGGGTGTTTATAAAATGAGTTAATAAAATCTACACAAAGCTTTTAAAATAGTTCAAATGTTTATTTAATAGATATACTATAGGTTTTTACTGTATTTCTAATGTTTTTTACATTTTTAAATATTACGTTTTTAGGGGTTCATCTATTTTTATTATCTTTTTAATTATTATTTGGTTGACGAAACAAATAGCGCACAACTAAAACAAATAAATATACCTCTCGTATACTATTGCACAGGTGGTGTGGGAATATGGGCATATAATGTAAAATGTAATTCTTACGTAATATCTTAATAATTATAGCTTTAAGAAAAAAAATATAAACATTATTTTATAGAAAATTTTAAGTGCTACAACTTTGGTCCAAGGTACTTTTCGATAAAATTTACCGTTTTCGAGAAAAATCCAGAAACCCGAAAATTTTGACGTTTGACCCCGAATAAGTGCCGACACACACATCGATGAGGACTTTTGGAACTTTACTTGTGATGGTAAACCCAAGGTCTCTACGGAAATTTAGCTTTATGTTATTTGATTACTATTTTAATGTCTAAATTGACCGGACTATAAAAACTCCTCTATCAAAATGTTTCAATGTCATTTTCTGTAAATTAAGTAGAAAAAAGTTAAAAAAAAGTCTTCCCAAAGTTTAATCTATTATTGTTATTATCTTTGTTATTTTTGGTTTAACGGCAAAAAGTTATAGAACTAAAATTATAGATAAATCAATTTGAAACCATAATTGTTCTTACTAAATTTCTGTGCGACAAATAGTTTGCCTGGTAGAGCGTAAAAACGCTTTGTGCCCCTTTTTTCAAGATGGCGGCCGAGGGACAACATTTGGGACTCCACAAATTAGGACTGTACACTAAGCCCTTTACACTAATCATTGACATCTATAAAATAAAATTGGGTCTTCGAAAATTGCAACCCAAATGTAACACATCCGAATGGACTATAACAGCGTAGTTAAATGAAATATGTGCTTTTAGAGTGCACTAAATATGCATATTTAGTGAATTGTTTACAATATTATTTTAAAAACGATATTACACGAAGAAAATAAAAATATGAATGACAATAGTTTACACCCGCTGTTTGGGTGTTTATTTGGGTTTAAACCCTATTTCACCCAAAATACCCGGTTTAAACCCGTATCCACCCATTGGGTTTAAACCCTCTGCCCATCTCTAGTCGTGGGTGCCATGGACACACACATAGACAAATACACAAACACCCAGACCCAGAAACAGAAATCTAAATTCATCATTTAGATATCTGTCTGGCCGGGGATCGAACCCGGGACCCTTTGCGCGTCAGACCGGTATGGTGGCCACTCTGCCACGCTGGTCGTTATACCAGCGTGGCAGAGTGGCCACCATACCGTCATGGTCAGTAGGTACCTATTTGTTGTTACAGCAGTCACAGTAATACTCACGATAATAAAATCAAGTGTGAATTGACAGTAACATTTGAAAATTTTAATTTAACAACGTATCCCTATGACAGACGGACAGCGGGGACTTAGCGGGGGATTAAGGAACCCTAAAATCAACCACTCGTGTATCAAATCCATAACCGCACTATATCGTGCATAACATTGGCTTACATAAACCATATAATCCATCAATACAAAGTGTAACGCATGTAACATGCATGTTCTGAAGCCATTAACGCATCGGCAGGGTACTGACATTGACGTATTGGCGTCATTTCCTTGTTCAGTAATGAACCGAATTATGATTACAGCATATTACGTATCAGCCCCATGAAAAAAATATGGGCGGTATCAATTGTAACTTGTATATCTAAAAAGTTAGTGTAGACGTAAGTGACGAACTGACAGTTTTTTAATGAAACCGAATGTAAATTATAATTAATTAGGAGGCACGGCAGTGCCTCCGCCAAGTCGAGCCTATTTTATTCTAATTAAATTGTTATCAATTTAAGGTGTCTAATATATTAACTTCATATTATCTTTAATAACATATTCTAACTCAGGAATACCAAAATTAAGAGGGACAATAAACGAATTTTATTAAATAATTTAATTACAAGCATTGCTTGAAATTTAAAAGCATTTTCTGAATTGTACAGTTAAAAGAATCAGTCATTATATTTATACAATACTTACTAAAACAATAATGACTATCAATTATACAGTGCACTTACAAATCCAATTAACGAAAAAAAAACAGGGTACTGAGGCTAATAAGTCAACGCTAAGCCTGACGTTTCCTTCTCAGCTTCCTAGTACGATAATGAGTTATCGTAATGAATATTCGTGGTCATATATCGTCATCGTTGTGGAACTATGCACGCTTTAATAGGTTTTTTTTACATAATCAGTACTCTGTCACGATATCATTAAAAATGTAGTGTTGTGGTATTGCTTCTATAATTGTTTAAGTGGCGTAAGGCGACGTCGCTATATAAAATGCAACTTCTTCTACTTCATACTACATTCTACTTTAATCTGTGACCGTATTTCATAAAGGTATTTTTTTTTACAAAGTGTGAAGAATATCATGTAAAATAAGTTAAAATACTTAATAACTGTATACGAATATATCATTATGACACTCTACCACTTAATCGTATTAGTTTTCCTAAAATAAATCACGCAACAGTACCAAAAAAAAATATTAAAAATTGTTACCTATCATCATGTAAATGCATAACGACAGTTACTGAGCGTTTTGCGGCACGCGAAATAATTGAACGTTTCCTCTCGTGTGAGTTACTTATTGCTAATAGATTTGCTGTCATCTAGTGTTCGATGACTGAAGAAAGTTGCATAATTTTGGAAGTTATGTTGTTTTTATCAAACATGTACCCTTAGTATAAATTTTTACGTTTCTACAAAAAATACAGTTTTTGTATTTGTTAACGCATTTGCCCATACATTTCCAATCATCGCCCCTAGCGGACTGTATCAGAACTGATTGGGAATGTATGGGAAATACGTAAACAAATACAAAAACAGTCACTTTCGTAAAAACGTAAAAACTCATACTAAGGGTAGTGGAAAGTGCTCTATAACGGATCATATTTGGTCTTCTTCAACTGTTTGGAAGACCCTTATACATGGGATATAAAAGGGAGTAGAGCCATTTGATATTTTCTCATTAACACATGATTATCCCAATGTTGCAGAGAAGTTCTCACAAAATGGGAAGATGATGTAGCTTAGGATTTCCTTAACACCAGATTTTAAAATATCAATACCTCCAGTAACTTTCAGATACACGTGTTTTGACGTAACACCAATAAAATGTACAATAACGTTACAGTGAAACTTATTCAGCGATTTCGATGCATTATCGATGATATTTCAAAACTAAAAGTAAAACATTAGACACATCGTTTTATAAAAAAAGCGTAGAGTGAAATCTAGTCGCGTGAGCGTTGAACACGCAACGGAGATGTATTAGTGATGATTAGAATAACTGAGTAAGCGATATTGTTAAAATTACTTAAAGCTAATAGTATTAGAACTCAGATCATTGTCTGACACCACCTCTACGCCTAATCTTGTATTATAGTAGCAATGTAGCATTACTGATTTCAGGTTCGAAGGTACCACTTTTCTACAAGTAGCAACTTACTTGTGATCGGTAGAAAGTATGTATAGAAAATTACTACTGATAGTTAAAATACGGTCATGCTCGTTTATTAAGTATTATATTAGACACAAAATATAAACATGATTTTAAGTAAACATGCCCCAAGATTTTTTTTAAAAATCATCTCCTCTACACTACTTGTATGAGCCAGAATTTCTATAATATGACTATAACTACGCGGGAACTTATATGAAATAGCAAAATTTTAATTAAACACTAACATCATTTAGACTCTCCAATCCACCGCAATTTTGAACAGAGCAAACAACCAAAATTAGCAAAGCAATTGCGAATTACACGACAAACGTATTTATTTGACACTCATTAACACCCACTACGCTAGTACCGCTCTTATCAAACATAATCAAGTGTGTGGCTAGTCATTTGTATTTGCGTCCGCGATAATTACAGTTAGTGACTTGCTAAACACAGCTTAGTATAAGCGTAATGAACGGGACGAAAGTTACGATGTCACGCGAAATTGATGGCCGTGACGCAATGTGTGTACACGTTACTTGACAGAATATCGTGTGTCGGCTTAATGTGGGACTATGCTGTGAATTACCGAAGCTAATCTATGTTACACTAACTTTCGACAAAATCCGCTTCCAAAGTACTGACGTCTCCATAAAATTATCACACACGTATTTTACTGCTTTTGCGAGTAAAGCTTACGTCTTGACTGAAAGTAATAGACTGTAAAATTGAAATTTGTACAACTGTTATGAATTTAATATCTGTTTTTTTTTTCTCGAATGACGCTATTTTTCCAATAAAATAACATTATTTGTTTAAATTAACTCGAACGGCCTTAATACATTAATTGATAATATCAAAAAATTAAAAGAAACAAAGTTAACACAAGTAGATTTAAATTGAATTTCAAATAAAATAAAATTTCAATAAAAAATATAGGTGCGTATTCTACCAAATACGAGTACAAGAATTTAATTTCATTTATTCACAAAGACTTAACTCATATATTCATTTCGCAATACAGCAGGCACTCTGACATACTCGTAATAGTCTTCCATTCGTCCGCAAACAATAATAATTAATCTCATTATTTACGATCGATTCTCCACTTACATACGTATAAATTGGAATTGTATTATTAAGGCAGGGAACTGATTTACGGGAAATTTATGTTTACATTACAAATACAGGGAACTGACGTATCAAACTCGGTTCGTACTTCGTATACATGTTTAGGGCAAAACTAGTGTTACGAACGTAACAAAAGTTACGTTGTGAAACCAAACTGTGAAATGTGATGTAAGCTTGCAAACATTTACCTTACAAAATGTATGTTATCGTCATAAGATGACCGCTTATTGTAAGCTAGTGAGCACGTGTGATTTATTGTCATCATAATCATTATCAATATTAAAAGCCTGGTTTTAGTTTATTTATTTTAATGTAGAGTTGCTACCGTATAGTCATGATTATAAAATTACTTACCTTACTTGTTGGTTCTAATTAAACATTTTATGTTTTAGTTATAGATATTATATTTCAACATAAGAGGGACTTAATGTTTTTGAACTACAAAACTCACATGGTAATATATGGACATTATACAGACAATTTTTAAAATAACTAAATAATTTATAGGAACCAAATATCCCAACTGCATAAAAATATAGCTTATGTCAGTCCCACAATTAAGACGAATCCAACGACACATCGTATGTTAAAATACTTCAAGCCAATTAGGTTATAGGACATGCCTAAAAATGACACATACATACATACATACATACGCTCGAACAACATTACCCTCCGTAGTCGCGTAAAAAACAGCATGTATGATATTAAAACAATATACAAAACTTACATAGAAGTGTTAAGTAAAAATATATGTTAAAAATACATATTTACCGCTACATATATTATACTTAAGACTGACATAACACCATACTTAAGTACACTCAAAAACACATAAACACACATTTTACAATAACAGTTTACATACAAATCAGTTTCTTGTTGATATTACTTATATTTAAGTTTGTTAGCTTTCTCTAGCAGAAAACGATCGCAGATATTATATAACGCCTTACAAAATGGCATATACCTAATTCTTATGCGGCATGTTGCAAACAATATCAGATAAATAAACCAATGGCTGTAGAAAATGGAAATGATAATCAGAAACATAGATCAGATTTCTAATGGAGATCCGGGTTCAAATTCAATGGGTACGTATTTCACTTTTCTGACTTCGGAGTTAAATTGACACATATTGTATGTGTGAAGCAGTGATAGCCTAATGTTTTAGAAACTCGACTTCTCAAACGAGGGGTCCAAGGTTCAAATCCTAGACACGCGCCTCTGATTTTTGAAAGTTATGTTATAAATGTAATTAAAGAAATGTTACCGTATTAGAAATTAATTATCACTTGCTTAAAACGGTAAAGGAAAACATCGTGAGGAAACCTGCATACCTGAGAGATTTATATAAAAAAAATCTCAAAGGTATGTAAAGTCTACCAATACGCACTTGGCCAGCGCGGTGGACTATGGCCTAATCCTTCTCTTTCTGAGAGGAGACCTGCACCCAGCAGTGGGACAGTAATGGGACAATAATGTATGTTACCCTTACCACACCCTTTCAACCAAAATACGACGAATGATGTAGATGTTTTATGACAGAAATATGTTTTAACCAAACCTAGCACAAGTATAAAAAATCAATCTTTTCAGTTATCAAAAAAAGGATAACATTTATTTCGCTTAAAAAAATAAAATTCACAAAATTGGTGTGGGTCTGGGTGTTTGTGTATACGTCTCTGTCATCTATGGTACCCACGATACAGAACGATAGGGAATCCCAATGTGGGACTGTAAGTGTAGAAAGCGTCTTTTTTATATATACACTCGGCAAACGTTGTGTTGCCAAATAAAAAAATGTTAAGGGTGAACAACCCTAATCACTTAGGGGTATGAAAAATAGATAGCAGCCGATTCTCAGACCAACTGAATATGCATATACAATTTGGTGAAAATCGGTAAAGCCGTTTCGGAGGAGTACGGTAACTAACATTGTGACACGAGAATTTTATATATAAGATTTTTATATATCACCAACAATAATAAATTGTAGGTGTTCGCTCACCTTTAAAATATACAAGCGTAAATAACTACCTGACAGGGTAAGTACCATTTTCTAATAGACAGCTTAGCTTTTACCATAACCCTATCACAATTCACATACAAATCCGCCACTTATCTAACGTAAGGCTGACATTTTATTCGGTTACGTGAAAGCTCGATAGTATAATCGCTAAAACACTCACGATTTTGAACTAGGAGCTTGTTTCAATTGTTAATAAAATTTATGAAATGGTATACGGAGTTCCATGTATTGTAATATAGTTTTCATGTAATACAATAAGCAAAATACAAGTTTGTAAAATGATATCTGGTCTCTGATGCTATTTTGATAAAATTTTTCAAGGTCCCTTCGTAGTTAAGACTCTTCATACACCACCTCCACACCTTAGTTTTGAAGATGGTAGAATCCTTTTGTGGTTCGACTCCAGCGGCACCACCGCCACACCTATTTCTGCCTCATAACAACAGCGCTTAAGCTGCTGTGTTCTGGTTTGAAAGGTGTGGTAAGGGAGACATACTTTTGCGAGGCGTTCCAGCTTAGTCCTCGGAGCTAGTGGCGCATTTGTGGGCGACATGAGGTAGGAATCTTTTCTTATCTGGGATTGGTTACAAATGTCCATGGGCGGCAGTAGCCACTTACCATCAGATGGACTGCTACTTTCATATTATTAAAAAAAAGAAAAGATTTTTTATCTGATATACCTATACACATTTCACAGATTGTTTGGTCCTGGCGAGCTTTCTTTTAGCTGATAAATACACATTTTAAAGATTTCGCCTATGTACTTTCTTTCCGGCTAGGGGGTGCAAATGTACCCTCTTGGAACCCCCAGCCGGCGCCCAGGTATGGGTACAAACATTAAGTCCACTGTTGGGCATGGGTCCCTCCCCACAAGGCCTAGCAATACCACCCTATGTTCTTTTACATTTTAATTCAAACATAACTCACAACGCCCGAACAGTTAAGACGTAGCCAACAAAATCCTTTGAATAGAATTTTCCATCTTAAGTTAAAAGTCTACGAATAAATTGCTTTATTCTTAAGCGTCCTTCTTAATTATGTCGTCGGTTAATTACGTCGTTCCCTTAACCCATTTATATTACAGCGATAAGACGACGGCCAAGTGCGAGAGGGGCTCGCAATTTTTGCACACGTTTCATTTTTTTTAACATTGATGTAACAAACGAACATACAGTCCACTCCTTCTGTAATCAATCCCAGATAAGATTAGATACCTATCTGAAGACTAATTTGAAATTCCTCAGATGTCTTTTTTATAATATAGGAGAAGCAGACGAGCATGCAGTCCACCTGTAGCTAAGTGGCTACTGCTCTGCCCATAAACATCTGTAATCAACCCCAGATAAGATTACACTTCTACCTTTGAACGGCCACAGATACGGTGCTACCCCTGTAGACTGAGTTGGAACTCATCGCATGTGAATCTCCCTCGCCAAACCCTTCAAATCAGCATGCAACAGCGCTAAACACTGCTATTAGGCAGAAATAGTTGTGACGGTAGTACCGGAGTCGAAACACAAAAAAATCTACTAACAATGTTTGCGTATACGTCAACGTCACATAACTGCGCCCGAATGCGTGCAGTTCAACTTCTTAAAATCATAACTGATTAAAACCAAGTAAATCCCAGTAATGATACATCATTACCGGGCAACACGTACAAGTTTCAGTAATGACAGAGAATTGCTAGTCGCAGAACACCTGTAAGCTTTAGAGAAGTTGAACTTCACACGTGAATGTAGCCTCAATAGCTCGTTAACGATGAGCCGTGTGGCGGGGGGTCACTACACAGATGTGACGCGCAAAGGGTTCCATGTTCGATCCCCGGCCAGACAAATGAATGATTTATTTAGATATCTGGTTCTGGGTGTTTGTGTATTTGTCTTTGTGTGAGTCCATGGCACCAACGACAGGGAATCTTAATGTGGGGCTGTGAGTATAGAAAATATAACGATATAATTGTATTAATTAATTACATATTTAAGATATAAAAAGGGAACCCTATTACTAAGCCTCCGCTATCTGTCCGTCTGTCACAGGGCTATATATCTTGAACCGTGATAGACACGCACTTGATATTTGTGTAGAGTATGCATAAAGTACAGTATAACAACAAATACTAAAAATAAAAAGTTGAATATAAAAGTGGTGTCCCATACAAGAAATCAACGCCAAGGCGTTACCAATTGCGCCATCTGTGTTCATGTATGATAAGTTGTCAGCGCACACAGTATAGATAACACATCGCACAAAAACCTCTATGTATCCGTCGCACACTAATTTCTACAATCTAAATCATAACTTAAACTGATAAACAAAACGCACAAACCATTGGAACTTATTACGAATTCCTCCAATTATTAAAACCTCATCAATTACGAGCCCTTCAGCTGAAGTTCCCATTTCCGCGAAGCGGTCGCGGTGCACCGCAACAGGAAGAGATTACCGCTCTAATTGAATATGCAAATCGGCTTTGCACATGTGATATGCTGTAGGGGAGATACATGCCGATCGACTATCGACTTTGCGATTAGATTTAGATGTATTGCAAAGAAATCTGTGTCTTTTAAGCTGGTAGAACTCTTTGTGGTTCGACTTCAAAGGCACTGTCCCCGTCAATTCCTGTCTGCAATGTAAGTCGATGCTGTGTTCTGATTTTAAGGGTGTGAAGTTAGACAGTTATAATTATCGCCAAACTGCTAGTCCGCTCTGAAGTTGTTCCGAGCAGGTGAGGTCATATAATTTGCTATGGCGACGCGATTCATTTCTATATTCAGAGCGGACTAGCACTTTTACGCGGACTATACCTACCCAAGGCATTCCATCCCAGTCCTCAAGGATAGAAACGCATGTGTGAACAATATCAAATCAAATCAAATCATTTATTTGCAAGAACATAGTATTTTACAAGGATCTTAAATTTATAACAATTATCTTATGTTCTACCACATTGGGCGTGCAAAATTTATGTATCTTGTTCATTATTACATGGAAAGTCAAATATATGTCATACACGAATCTTCAAAATTAAAATTACATAATTAAAGAGATATAGTGGATACCAATAATTTAAACGATTCATTTGATTATTTCATGTCATAATATAAATGTATTATCGTTCAGGAATTCATTGATATTGTAAAAACACCTATTGACGAAGAAGCTATATAGTTCACTTTTAAAAGCATGAATGTTCCCGATGGTGCGTATTGCCTTAGGTATTTTATTGAATAGTATAGAAGCTTTGCAGAAGATACTTTCTTTAAATATATTTGTTTTGCCAGCCACAGCTTTTAATTTATAATTTAGTCGGGTTCGTGTGTGATACCTTTAAAGTTTCGGGTTCCTTTTTATAAAAATATGGGATACATTTCAGACGTCGATGGGCAGCGTTTACCGTTACGTCATGCTCATAAGCTTGCTTATGTTCAAAAACACAAATTAATTATTTTATTGACGTTAATAAAATATTAAAATAATATTCAATAATAATTTAAAAGTAGAAGCATTAGTGATTCGACGTGGAAGTTTTTTTTTATAATATAGGAGTAGCAGACGAGCATGCAGTCCACCTGATGGTAAGTGCCTACTGCCGCCCATGGACATCTGTAATCAACCCCAGATAGGATTAGATATTCCTATCTGAGGTCGGCCACAGATGCGCCGCTACCCTTGAGGACTAAGCTGGAATGCCTTGGAAAAGTATGATACTTCGAAGGTTAAAGTAAAGTCACTAAAGATGAACACCATTAAATAAGTTCATTAATTTATATATATTATCAACTAGCATTAAAGAACACAATATTTACTAATTTAAACAATATCACAGAACATAAATCAAGGCGCGTTAGAAACCAATTTTAAAACTGTCCTCAAAGTATTAACACCTTGAGGCAAGTTCGGAAGTGATTAAATAATGTTTTATCAAATTACATTCAAATTCCATAGAATGAAATAAATGAACGAACAACTTTGCGACTATTATTAAATTATTATTATTAAATTATTATTATTAAACAATTATTAAATAGAAATAGGAACTGTTTGCTATTATTAACATTTTGATTAAAAATAATAGTGAATTTACATGTTGTTTTTATCCTCCTAATTTTATAATAATTTGTCTATTTTTTATGCTGTTTACAATATTATGGACAGATCAATAAAATATATATAATATTATTTTATTACGAACCGGATCTACAAAAGTTACTTCAACTGATAAAACGCACTTAAATTTGTACATTCCAGCGACTAACCCCTCTACTACTCCTGGTGGCATCATCTCTCGCCCAGTACGAGGGCTACGGCGAGCTGGAGAGCCACGGCTTCGACGGCTACCATCTCAAGCAGCAGATCGCCAACCACCTGGACGACCATCATGGTGACGAGTATGAACTGGATTACCATGTGAGTATTCACTCATCCAAGCTAGAATACCTTAAATAAGTGCATCTCTTTTGTCACACCCTTAAAACCAGGACACAACAGCGCTTAACACTGCTGTTGTTACGCAGAAATAGGTGTGGCGGTGGTGCCACCAGTCGAAAACTAAGGGATCTACCACCTTTTAAACTATAAACTTCTACAGACGCTATCTTAATTCATATTGAATTCACAAATTCACAAACGTGTTAAAAGTTTGAAACATCCTTTAATTTAGTCCTTTAAAAGTGCATAAATCTTTAACTAAAACGGTTTACTTAAATTATTTCGTAGTCAAAATTTCGAGTTACACTAGAGAGTCCTTACCCCGTAATTATGGCGCTGAAATATAAGATCTTAAATACATTTAGGCGTTTTCAAGTCTCCATGCTTAACCTAAAATTTAATATGCTCATTTCATTAAAACGAAAAATTATATTATATAATTTATTCCCTCCCTCTGCTAGTCTTAGATATCTACAAGCCGGTGATTACAAGCGTTTATTTAATTACTTATTGTTTATTAGTAATTAAAAACCTAAAAGAATTACCCAAATGCGCGTTAAGCTCAACGGTCACCAAATTTTCAATATTATTTTAATTTTAGTTTTTAATATCCTTAAAATAGCCTATTAGTTACGGTTCAATTGATAAATCGATAACGACGAAAGGTATTTGTTATTTGTATAAGCCTCCCTTTAATTATATTATTTTTAATATTATTATAGACAGGGAAGGCTTATAGAAAAGGGTATTAGGTTCCTGTTATTACCTTTTCGATACAGAACCCTAAAAATAATATGAATATAGGTATTACCTATTATAGCTATTACCTATAGGTATTAACTATATTCATACGAATATAGATTCGTATTTTTCGCTCCTCTTCATTTTATTTTACAAACTTTTTCAGTTATATAACACGATATTGAATACATACACCTAATTTATTGTATATTTTGTATTTTCCAGGCGCATCCCAAATACTCATTCGACTATTCAGTGAAGGACCCCCATACGGGAGACGACAAGGAACACTGGGAGACCAGGGATGGCGACAAAGTTAAGGGTGAGTGTCAATGTCCTAGACATAAGGGTTGCAAGCAAAGTTACGTGTTGTTGAAGTTATCGATACAATTTATATCAACAATCGATAATATCAAAAGTTGCAATGCGAACGATCACTATTGTCACAAAAAAAAAATCACGAATACTAAACTTTCACAAAATATTGAACAGGAAGAACTTATAATAAATTTCGGAGTCTATTAATTGTGTCCACTTGCTACTTAAAATTACCGAATTACAAATGCCTAAGAAATGATTTATTTCACTACTTCGATATCGTTATTTCATTTCTTTTCGATTTGATAATAATAACGGCAATGGGTCAATAGAATTAAGAAGAAAATTAAAGTCGATAAAATCATTTTTTTCTAGGGAATAATTGTCAATTTTTGAACTTTTCTAGACAAAAAATAGTTAAAATTGATTATGTATAACTACTTTAGTTATACATATACACATATTATATAACTTCCTTACGTTTACCAAAAAATATTTTTCAGTCCTTCCCAGTAAATTATAACAAACTAAATTTATGAATAATTGTCTGGTTTTCTACAAAAACGTTACCAACCCCGTTTTATCCATTGGGGCAATTAAAACTATAGCCTTTAAAGGCTAATGTTATTATCGCCTACCCCACGAGGTAGCAATAATGAGTGATTACGTTGAAAATTTCCCCGTATAGTTTACGAATATTTTATTAAAACTTTTAATATTATAGTAATGGTTGGGAAGTGAAAGCCTTGAAAATTAATTTCAATTTTAAGTAAATAAATGAATTCAGTATATGAATCGTAAGTCTGTGAATTTTCCAAATGAAATAGAACAATGTTAAGCGCTGCTGTGTTCTGGTTTGAAGGGTGTGGTAAGGGAGACATACTTTTCCGAGGCGTTCCAACTTAGCTCTCAAGGGTAGCAACGCATTTGTGACCGACCTCAGGACAATATCTAATTCTATCTGGGGTTGATTACAGATGTCCATAGGCGGCAGTAGCCACTTACAATCAGGTGGACTGCAGGCTCGTCTGCTACTCCTATATAATAAAAAAAATCTTATAAGGACAATTTCATTTATAAAAATTACAAATTCTTGATATTTATCTTAAGATATCCAGAACCATAGAACTTTCAGATCAGTTAACTATTTAATAAACTTAGTCTAGATCTAGATTCTAATCACATTAAGCTAACTCGCTGATGCAGTGTGTACTATTGAAACGTGCTTCAGTGCAATTACTCTAATTATGATCCTACACCATGAGCACCATAAGTAAGGATGCGACAATATATCGATAATATCCAACCTTAAATTTCGACATTTTTTCGACATAGAGGCTATTGTGAACACGATATTGTCATATCGAAAAAAAAATTACATCAATATCGAAATTTTAAATATTTTATATAGTGATAGGACTAGGTAGGCGAAAAACAAAGTAGTCAAAATTAATAATCTTTGAACTTGGCCGTTAAAAAAAATATGTCACTTTTTTTTAATTTTACGAATTATCCAATGTATTGCGTGAAATTTTCGATATTATTTATATTTGTCTTCTGTATAAATATCGATAATTTCAAAAGTTACATCCTTAATTCCAACCCCATTTGAAGACTTGTTCCCTGTGTCACAGGGCGAGTTACCACAACAACCTACAAAGGTACTTTGTTTTTGAAAACAATACGGATGTAAATACATTTACTTACAAAAATCCAATAAAGTTAAGAGATAACAAATAAATCAAAGCTTTCCTTGTGATTAAGGTACACAATTTACTAATTATAAAAACGATTTCTTATTTATACAAGTTCAATGGAATATTTTTACTGAGAAATTTTAATCAAGGGGGTTCCGATCTTTGGGTTCCGATAAGAGGCACACATTTTTATAATAAGTTGGAATAAGAAAGTATCACACAATCCACTTAATTGTTTTAATTTATTAAGTGTAAACTGGTCGCTGCTGCCAATAGACCTCTGTCCACCGCGCTAGCCATGTGCATATTGGTAGACTTCACATAACTTTTTTTAAAGATCTTTCAGGTATGTAGGTTTCGCGATGTTTTCCTTCGCCGTTAAAACAAGTGATAATTAATTTGCAATATGCACATAACTTAAAAATTAGAGATACGTGCCTGGGATCTGAACCTCAGACCCCTCGATCGAGAGGCCGAGTTTCAACCACTAGGCTATTATCACTGTTTATACTGCGTACTGAAATCAGCCACACGTGCCTTATTACCCCGAAACACAATAATGCCTGATATTGTTCTTATAAAATAATATAAAGCAGAAAGTTGTTAGAGATTTTTCGGCAAAACCACGATGGACTCTACTACCTTTCAAATTACCATCTAACGTTACAAATTATACCAATCCATTGCAACAGGCACATACACACTCATGGAGACAGACGGTACGAAACGCGTAGTGGAATACGAGGCGGACGACAAGAACGGCTTCAATGCGGTCGTGCACAAGATCGGCACGCCGAAGGAAGACCACGAGGAATATAAGGTGAGTAAAACGTTACAACACCGTACCGTTCTATGATCGTGACATGACCGAGACGTGAAAGTGTTTTATATATGAAATATAAATTGCAACTGAGCGTAGATGGTCAATCCGAAGCATCGGAAATAGCGAAAAGTGAAATTAAGAAAAAATACTTTCTGTTCTGATTGGGAATTCCCAGATAAAGTTGGGAATATAAATTCGTTGTAGAAAAAAAACTAAACGATAATATTTCTTATAATAATCAAATTCCAAAAAATAATTATAAATGTAAAAATTTGTTAAGTAATGAAACACAAGACTCCGTTCAAAAACAATACTGATTTAGTATTCTCATAATGGATTTTAAAGATGGCACTAACATACAGCATTATAAGCTTATTCGCACCTTTTAAAACATTTTACAAAAGTGAAAACATCAATTTCCTATTATTTATATTTGTCCCGTTGGCCAAGCCTGCGTATGGTGCTAATTATATATTTTTTCCAGTTCACATCACAAAATAAATAGCATCTTTTAAATTATTTTCCAGTCTTCTCAAAACATCAATTTCAAATTTATTATATTATTATTCCCGTTGAGCCTTTATATCGTGCTAATTATTATAATTTTCTATATTTCCAGTTGGCAAAACCCGTTTACGAGCCAGTACACTACCAACCAGAGTATGAGCACCATTTCGACCAGGGTGGCTTCGTGCCCGTTGTGGGCGGTTACGAACACTAGATCTTAAAACCCCCGAGGGTGGTATAATGTTAAATTGACTTCGGTTTTTCATTTTGTATATTTTTATTTTAGCTAATAGTCAAGATTTTGTTGTGTTTGAGTTTTTAGTTAGATAGCTAGAGTATTTCTTTACAAACCTAGTGAACTGTACAATTCCATTAATGAAATTTGTCGTGTATTATTATTCAACTATATAGTTATTGAAAAAAAGTATTATAAATATTTTTTTGTTGTAAAGATACGAAATATTTTAATAATAATGTAGATTTTTGCTGAGTTCTTAAAATCATTCTTTAATGAAACAAATTTAAAATATATTTTTTACAACAAAGCAAATGCACTATTAATAAATTATTATAAAATTCGTACTTTACAAATTTGTAACATATATTTCGAAACAGATTATAAAACCAAGTCTTAAATTGACCTAGTATACTTAAACCCTTTAAGGCTGTCTACATAACTAAAATAATATTCACTTTTTGTTCTACAGAGTATGTTCTATGTAAGCTTTATATAATTTTGAGGCATGGCTTTATCTTACAAGTCTGTAAAGGCAATGTACCTGTTATTTTATCTTTGTTTTAATTTCGTTATTTCTCAATTTTAAATATTTTTATGTGATTTAAGTTTTTTATTAATGAAGGTAGAATGTATTCGTTTACGACGCCTCCATTTGTAGGCATAAAGCAATATATATTTAAAATTATATTCGGTTTATTTTCCAGTTGTTGGTAGTAAAAACTAAATGAAAAAAAAATGTTAAATTAATAATTTAAAATAATTTGTAAAAGTTTTAAAAGCGACTGAATGACTTATTTACTTATAGATGAAAAAAGATTCTTTTTTTAATAATATACAATCATATAATATAGAATAAAACTTTGCAGTACCCTTGTGATATTTTACAAGTAGACTCATTTTGTGTTTTTGCTCAAATCAATTTTATATATATAGAAAAAAATGAGTAATGCTTGTGAAATTTTGTTGTTATTTATTGTATAAATCTTGTTATTAGAGTAAAATTGTCTGTGTGTTTGTCTTGTTACACTATTTTTATCTTAATGAGACTGTATTGATTTTTTTTTATTTTTTGTAGAAATAAGTATTGTACAAAAACTTGCTATCGAATAAACTTTTTGTTATGAATATTGCTGTTTCATTTATGTTGCGTTTAGGCTTAGATTTCATGGTTGGAATGTGAACTACCTTTTGTAAATGTAGGTTTTCATATTTTACGCGTGTGCATTTTTCAAAACGAAGGATATAATTTAGCATCGGAATGCGGAAGCGGAAGAAAAACGTTTCATGCGTTCTATACAAACTTTTTTATAAGTTTTGTATAGAACGCATATTATTTTATTAAAAGACAATTAAAATCCGATTTTCCGTTGAATAGTTTTTCATAAGTTAATTCTTATAAGCGAGCAAAAAGCAGTGTATTTTTTTTAAATGCGTTTACCATTCGTCTTCTGGTTAGTAAAATATATATTTTTAACAGACTTTAAAAAATAATTCCGGATATCTATATTCGCGATTTTCTCAAAAATTACTGATTCGATTTCATTGGTATTTTCGTTATTTGAAACCTATTTCCAAAAAAAGGTTATGGTATAAAATTCATAAAAAATTTTTAACTGGTTATATAGCTTCATCAATATCACATTCAAAATTCAAATGCCTATTCGCTATTCATTATTCTTCAGACCGTAGGTACAAATATATGCGCGCTTTTGTACGAACACGTATCCCTACGTCTGTGTCATGTTTATACGACGAAATGTCTTTCATTCTCTCTGTGTGTGTATAAGTACGTGCGTGTTTGAGTGTATGTGTCTTTGTGTCTGTGTATACGTATATCTCTATATCTCTATGTATGCATGTATGTATGTATGTGTACGTGCACTAACCTCTGCGCGAGCGCGAGCTTGAGCCTGTCGTTCTCGTAGCGCAGCTGCTGCTCGGCGCTGTCGCCCACGTCGGGCGGCGCCACCGCCGCGGCCAGCGGCCCGCGCGGAGCCCGGCCCACTGTCGCGTAACCACCCTGGGGATGACCAAACTTCGAAACTTCAACCACACTTAAAGCATTACAACGACAAGCCAAGGAAGAGATGTTTCAGATTTTTTCAAGGCTGTAGACTTATATTTCTATCTTAAATAAGGCTTTCCCAACTCCACCACTCCGTCCTTTTTACATCGGCAAAAGAAAAAATCTTCAAAGAGAAGGGCCCTTTTTTCGCTGACAAATTATTCCGCACTATATGGCATGGGCGTTTAACATAGAAAAAATATTAAATTTAATTTTTATTCAACAAAAAACATTAACATTTTTTTTTGGACTAGGTATAGCTGATGCCGCTAATATATTATTTTTATAATAATAAACTTATCAAGACTTAATATAGTCACTATTACTATTTGTAACTATATACCTGAAGTGTGGAAGAAACCGAGTGTGCGCGTTGGTGCACCATCATCTCATCGTTCTCTGGTTTAGGCTGAAACAAAAGCACAGTTGAAACACATTGACATTGACGAGTGAACGATACATTGGTATCAACGGAACGGCTGTATGTCAGGTAGGACATAAAATTCACACATTTTTAAAAATCTATTAAAAATCGAATATGTAAAAGGATATAAATTTCCATTTCCAAATGTCAAAGTTTTCAAAGCAATCAGTCAGATGTTAGCAAGACCGGTTTCGTTATACCTGTAACTTTTTTATTTTTTATACCTTTATTCATCTTTACCTTTACTTAACCTAACTTTTTACATCTTACATATTTTATTTTTTTATCTGTGTCAGTAAGTTTTTATATTACAAGTTAACAACAGAGTTTCAATATTTTATCATAGATGCTTACCACTCCTTAGGGCTAAGACGACCGCCTCATTTCTGAGTAAGCAGAAATCTTCACTCTATTGAGACGCAAAATTTGCTTCACACTAGAAATAGATGTGATGTGACAGTAGTACCTTCCTAGTTAATTAATACTTTCTCTACCTTTCCGCTACCGCTCTGCTACCTTTCCGCTAGAAATGGGTTTTCATGCTACCTATGTTTTCCCAATATAATTTTTGTATCGTATTACATTTTTTATCGTAGCGCCTTTTTTCTATCTTATATCTTATGCTTCACATTTCTTACCGTACCGCCTCCGTAACTTCTTGAAACATTTCTATCTATAATCGTTTTCGTATCTTTTATATCTATCTCTCGTATATGCACTGACCTGTACGGGCGCGGGCGCGGGCAGCGCGTCGTCGGCGGCGGTGGCGCGCGCGGCGAGCAGCGGGCTGGCGGTCGCGCTCGCCACCGGCGTGGCCGCGCCCGACCCGTTCGCCGCGCCCTTCGCCGCGCCGCACTGCTGCGCCTGTATCGCCTCCTTCACCTCTTGGAACTTTTCTATGAACTGCCGACAAAGGGAAGCCTTAGGAGTGATAAAACGTGAAATTATTTGAAGAAACTTTTACGTTATATAAAATGATTCGTTCGCGTGGTATGAAAAAGATTTTTATTTTGTTAAAATGCCGCTACAAAAATAAACACAACAGCTTCATAAAAATTAGAAATCTTATATCAAAGAATTTGAAAACTAATTTTAATTTTGGTTGATATAAAGGAATCGTTTTTATGAAACGTCACGATAAGCGCTTATTGTCTTTGTGGCGTGTAAAAAATATATCATGCGCCGCTACCCCTGAGGTCTGAAACGCCTCGTAAAAGTATAAAGTTGAAGGGTCTGATAAGGGGGGATCAGGACTCAGCTTTTACATACACAGATACACAACTTAACGGCTGTTATTAGGCTGAAGTAGATGTGGCGGTAATACCGCCGGAATCGAGTCACTAAGGGTTCTACCACTTTTAAGTCTGACCGACCTTTGGCTACTATAATTTGAGCAATAGTTGCGTAGGCTACAATTTTGATCCTTAATCTATTGGAGTCGCCAAGCAATTTCGACAGTCGCGTAAACCACTTCTCGATCGCTAAAGCTAAAAGTTGCCCAAGCAATAGTAGCGCCATTTTCTGTCGATCACAACTTAACATATATATTTTTTTTTTGTTTACGAGGGGGAAACCTTCAAAAGGTACCTGGTGTCGTGGGAGCGACGTAGGGTTATGTGGGATTCTTACCGCACTAAAACCCCCCCGGTGGCCGTCCTCGGCGCTGCGTAGAGGGCTCCGGGATCTCCAAAGGAACGCAACCGGAGCCCTCTTAGCGCGTTGCCCCGTCGGGCTCCGCCCAGGTGAGCTTGGAGCTCGCCACACCGTCTGGTGCGTACGACGGTATGCGACCACACATACCGCCGTCCTTCCCGGGGCCGCTGGCTGGGCGGTTCGAGCTCCCACTCTTGCCACCCGCAACCCCGGAAGCCACCTTTTAGTCGCCTCTTACGACAGGCAGGAGATACCGTAGTCCTATTCTATTCCCGAAACTACAGGGACAACTTAACATATCTAACCAATTGTGTACTACACGACAATAACAACTATATATTTTTTTTATTTTATTAAACTTTATTGACCAATAAAAATAGTGGTACAATAGGCGGACTTAATGCTAAGTAGCATTTTCTACCAGTCAACCTTAAGGATGTGCAGAAAATATAAAGGCGGCGCAAAATACATGTTAATATTAATAAGTGAAAGAAGAGAAATTAAATAAAAAAAAGAATAGAACTATACTCTAACATATAAAGTTTATTTGAAAATGAAATAGTACCCACCTTCCCCAATTCACTCTCGCTAGCAAAGCCTAGCCCGTACACCGTGTTCGCTCTCACATCGCTCCACTGTCCGAACTTCTGGGATGTTTTTGTAAACGTCATGTTCGCCGTTATGGTACTGTTGATTACCGCCTGCGAACAAAACAGATTATGTGTAGAGATTTTTGGGATTTTTGACTTAAGGAGGGATCCCTCGAGGCCCGAAAACCCTGCGCCATGCGGCGAAGTCACACCGCGGCATAGGACGACCATTTGTTGTTGTTGTTGTAGAGATTTTTTATATAATATAGGAGCTGCCTTATGATTGAAACTCCGCCTTTCAAACGAGGGGTCCGAGGTTTAAATCCCTGGCACTTCTGCAATTCTAATAAAAAATAATTGAAATAAATGTCGGTTTAGTACATATTTCTGAAGTCGGCACTCATATTGGACACGCTGTTTACGCCGTTATCCAACGAATATATTGAGTATTTTTTACTTTGTAGTGACATAGAAGTCGGTTGTATTTTTTGTTAAAAATTGTTTTGATAAACAAATGACAGTTAATCTGCGATTATGAGTTACAATTATTACTCGGTAATAAAGGCAATTATATTGGTATAGACTGCAAGGTCCAAACTGAGCTTAGCATTAGTGTGAGTAAACACAAAAGTAGTCAGATAAAAAACTTACAAAAATAAATTTTATCATTTTTAGTTAATTAAGAAAATATTTGTGTTACATTAAATTACATTTCAACAAAAAATAAAATAATATTATAAATTTTTCGCCACATTCATGTTTATTTATATTGAATACCATTTTACTAAAAATCGAATACAAAAACAAAATATCAAAAATCAAACAATTCTGCTACCAGTACAAGAAGTGAAGAAGATGCACGATTGCCAAAAAGCAGTATAAACCGGTTTAAATCAATTAAACGACGTAATCTGACTTCACACCTACACTATCCATGTGCACTCACACAAATGCAAAACTCAGCTTAGACCTTGCGGACTATACTTTTCCGTATTCTGTAACACATTATATTCTTCCTTTTTTACCAAAGTCCATCAGCTGTCAGGTCAATGTAAGCGCCATTAGAAATCCAAACGCCAACTGAACGGAACCGCACTTCCGCATAACACATGAATGCGTATTGCAATATGTTTAATGCACATAATAATATATTGCTATGTAATGCTCGCCTTTTACGTACGTCCCAGTGATGGACATGGGTATACTCACGACTGAAGGTGATCTGGAGAAAGCATGCGTTATAGCAGTGCTTCTAGTTTGAAGAGTAAAGGAGATAGGCTTATCCGAGGTGATTCAGTTTAGTCTCTAATCCTATCTGAGGTTGATTATGTATGTTCACGGGTGGCACTGGCCACTAGACGTCAGATAGACTGCATTCTCGTTTGCTATCTACTTATATTTTTACCTACTACCATTAAAAATATAAATAAAAAATGGTTGCCTGTAAAGTCGGTTTTACGGGCGAAGATTTTACGTGACAACGTCTTTTTCTCGGTAGAATATTTATTGATATGAATATAATTAAATTGCACAATAGGAACAAGGAATTGAATGAAAATAAGAATTGCACAAATTTTAACTATAGAAATATATTTTGTTTAGTCTCTAGTGCTGCGCGCGCGGCAGACCGATCATAGTTGAGTGGGAGAGAGACGCAAGGCATTCGGCGGGCCTCTCTCTCGTTCGGTGACTCATCGTAACGTTACCGGGCGTTACACTTTTTCATAAGTGACTCCCAGCCGCAACCTAATTTAAGACGTTGTCACGTCAAAAAAGTCATCAAAATCCACCAAACCGTTTGGGCTTCAGGGCGTGCCAATGAATGAAACATACGTACAACATTACCCTCCGCAATCAACCAAAAACAAAAACATCATACCACTTTAAACAAACAACACTACTGTTTAGCTGTAAGACAAGTAGAAAATAATGATTGTTATCATTAAACAACTCGTTAAACCATTCCCTGGGGACATTTGAAATTTAAGATCGCACGATCGTTATCGTAAGATAGCAGTCGGGAATCCGCTACGGGAATTGAGATTTAAGATTGCTTTATTTGTTACGTGATACTAACTGAAGTACAATCGTGCTTCCGGAAGCGTTTTTCAATTTTACGTTGGATCCCTATATAGTTTAAAAGTAACCATTATCATGCTCTATGAGGTAAACTGCTAATTGCAAAGAAAATTAGTAAAAAAAATTGCCTCCTCAAATTGAATCCTAAGACTTAACCTATCTTGGGTTGATTACGTATGTCCATGGGCGGCAGAGGCCACTAGGCATCAGTCGGACTGTATGCTCGTTTACTATTTCAATATTATTAAAAAAAAAACCACCAAGCTGTTTGGACTACAGGGCGTGCCGATGAATGAAACATACATACAACATTACCCTCCGCAATCAGCCAAAAACCAAAACATCATACCACTTTACAACAAACAACACTATTGTTTAGCTCTAAGACAAGTAGAAAATAATGATTGTTATCATTAAACAACTCGTTAAACCATTCCCTGGGGACATTTGAAATTTAAGATCGCCCGATCGTTATCTTAAGATAGCAGTCGGGAATCCGCTACGGGAATTGAGATTTAAGATTGCTTTATTTGTTACGAGTTTCCAGTTTATTTATTTATTTATTAAAGGTTCACCAACGTAGTATACACTTATATAAATTACATTGCAAAAGTTAGAAAAATAAGTCGTGTACCCACAATTATAGGTGAACACGGCATTTACAGAATAGACGCTCTAGTAGATTTAAATATAATGATAATAAGACTACAATTTACATTAAATACAAGATAAGAATATATATTACACAATTTTATCACAATTAATAAGAACTTAGAAAAGTTGTGGTACATCTGAGCTCCCGGAATGGTTTTTCAATTTTACGTTGGATCCCTAAATATTTTTAAAGTAAATCGTTTTCAGGCTTTATTATAGTAATAATTTACAAGGTGAACTGTTTTCACTACAAAGAAAATTTCGAAATTTTGGGGCGGCCAAATTTAATTATCGACAACTTCTATAAGTTTTTGTTGTATAATCAAAAATAACGAAGTAAGTTACAAAAAAGCTTGATCTTTTTGTGTTACTAACTTCGTTTTTGAACAAAGTTTATTTAAAAAAGTGTAGTAATTTTAAAGAGAATTGACGTCTGAGCGTTTTGAATTGCTCTTTTCCAAGAGAGCGGCTGAAAAGTTACGACACCTCAAACTTGGTTTTATCTTCAAACTAACCCTCTTTTGACGTATAAAAAATTAATTGCATCCCCAGACTTTTTCACCCTAAGGGCCAAATATTGTAACATTTTATTGGTCTAACATTCCTAATAATTATCAATCCATTACAGTCCCACTTCAACGCAAAAAAACTCATCCTGTATATGAACTAACTAAGATAATATACAACCCTACTGCGTCATATATAATCTTAGGAAGCCTTTGATATCCTCTCAGCTATTCCCTAGTGAAACGGTGTCTACTCCAATATACTAGCAAATATATTGTACGTATAGTTTCATCTGAAACTAGCCGTGACTTGAAGAATGATTTAATATATACAGCATGTTACTAATATTATAAAATATATAAATAAGTTTTTTCTATTTGTGTTCCACTTTTTCGGGTTAACTAATTTTCATGTTTGGCAGATCTTTTTTTATGTAATATAGGAGTAGCAGACGAGCATACAGTCCACCTGACGGACATCTCTAATTAGCCCCAGATAAGGTCAGATATTCCTACCTGAGATCGGCTACAGATGTACCGCTACTCCTTTAAAACTAAGCAGGAACGCCTCGAAAAAGTATGTCCCACTTACCACACCCTTCAAACCAGAACACAGCAGCGCTTAACACTGCTGTTAATAGGCACAAGTAGATATGCGGTAGTGTCGAACCACAAAGGGTTGTACCGCCTTGTTCTTCATTCTTCATTGTTTGAAGGTGGTAGAACCCTTTGTGGTTCGACTCCGGCGGCACCACCGCCACACCTATTTCTGCCTAATAACAGCAGTGTTAGGAGCTACTGTGTTCCGTTAAGAAGGTTGTGGTAAGGGAGACATACTTTTCCGAGGCGTTCCAGCTTAGTCCTCAGGGGTAGCGGCGCATCTGTGGCCGACCTCAGGTAGGAATGTCTAAACCTATCTGGGGTTGATTACAATTGTCCATGGGCGGCAGTAGCCACTTACCATCAGATGGACTGCATGCTCGTCTGCTACTCCTATATTGTAAAAAAAAAGTCACAAATGTATCGACCATGAATGTCAGAATTTTACTTTTACTCTCATATATTCCGTTATATATAACATCACAAGCGAAATTAATAAACTTATCGTGAAAATTCGAGTCGTAGTACCGTATTAAATCGCAGTCCTACGACGTAATAATCAACCCGATGTTGAAATCAATACCGCCCCCACAGAGAAACAATAATAGATAGTGAAAAGTTGTGATTCAATTCGTATAAATTAAAACACCATAATCGAACCATTGTTTAACAGACTCCTGGAACCCTTAAATCTGGTAATCGTAGTAGCACATTTAGCAACATTATCTATAGCAATACATCGTCGTCGTAAACCTATTACAGTCCCACTGTTTGTAACGGGTCTCCTCTCAGAAAGAGAATGTTTTAGGGCATAGTGCACTGTGCTACTCAAAAGCGAATTGGTAGACTTTACACACCTTTGAGAACTATTTAAAGATCTTCCAAGCGTTTAGGCTTCCTTATAATGTTTTCCTTCGCCATTACAGCAAGTGATGATTATATTCTTTTTTATAATACGCAAATCAGAGGTGCCTAAAATTCGAACTGGGCCCCTCGACTGAGAGGCCAGGTTTCAACCTATCACTGCCCATATAATTATACAATACCACATACCTTAGTCCCCTCAACGCTGATGATCCTGTACAGGTTCCTGGAGGAGTCGTAGAAGAACGACACGGACACAGCCGCCGAGCTGGCCGACATCCACGAGCGCTTAGTCTTCGGATCTATGTGGAACACGTGCGCTTTGCACGTAAAGATCGGCTGCTCTCTGTTGGGAAACAACATTGGGTTAGGTTAGGTTAGGTTAGGTTAGGTTAAGTTAGCCGTTAGCTTAGGTTAGGTACTAGTAATTATTATAAAACAACTTTTTTATAATATAGGAGTAGGAGACGAGCATGCAGTCCACCTGATGGTAAGTGGCTACTGCCGCCCATGGACATCTGTAATCAACCCCAGATAGGATGGATATTCCTACCTGAGCTCGGCCAAAGATGCGCCGCTACTCCTGAGGACTAAGCTAAAACACCTCGGACAAGTATATCTCCCTTACCAAACACTTCAAACCACGAACCTGAATAATTAAAAATAATTTAAAATAAAGGAATTTCTAACATACAAGATGCGCACGAAAAACATAACCCTTCCTTAGCAGTCGCATAAATAGGGAAGTTAACGCCTATATGACTCCCAAAATTTAGACGAATCCAACCATACCTCATATGTTAAAATTCGTGGATGTTCGTACACGTTCTGCGATCAGCGATCAAACGTGGGCGGGATGTGGCATTCGATTGCTGCATCCAGATTTCTAAAAGTAGGTAAAGTATCGATTGCCGATACTGAAAATAGCATGTCTGCTAGAGCCAATAAAGTAGGAGACAAGAATATAGTCCACTTGAAGGTAAGGGACCTCTGATGCCCATGAACATAAATCAACGCTATATAGTATTGGAGTCCTACTTGTGATCGGTCACAGGTGCATAACTATTCCTAAAGACTAAAACTCGCAAAAAATTATCAATTTTAAATATTTTTTCCTATGATAGCTTGAAATTTAAAAACTTACGTAGGCAAAACGTTATCAAACTTAAAAGTTTGCCAACTAAAAATTAGAAAGACTGATTATTTATTTATTTATTTATTTATTTATTTATTTACTCTTTATTGTTAAAAACAGTGTGGTGCAAAAGGCGGACTTAATGCTAAATAGCATTTTCTCCCGGTCAACCTTAGGGATGTGCAAAAAAATTGAAGGCGGTACAACTATAAATAAATAATAATAATAAAAAATAGGAAATAAAATAAAATGAAACAAAAAGGGAGAAAGGAGAATATGAAAAAAGAAAGAATGCGAGAAAGAAAGAGAAAAAAAAGAAATACGATAAATAATTTACGTTACTAATATTTATCAGTAACGTAAATTGAACCTCGTACCGTTATCAATCGTTATCGTTACCAAACCCTTCAAACCAAAACAGAGTTCGAGACTGCTCTTATAAAACAAAAATAGGTGCGGCAGTAAACCACAAAACGTTCTACCATCTTCTAATATATAGTATTACAGTAAAATAATAATAAATACACAGAGCGCCGATGTGTAAATTAATTCTCCATTTGTCAAAGCCATTGCTGTGTGGGAAAACTAATTGTATAACCCACAATAGTGGGTGTGACGGCTGAGTGTGTATCAAATAACCATTGTTAATACTGTCACTACATCACAAAAAATCGTTATTGTGTGTTCCTTTTATTTTACAGCACAATACAGTTTACACCAACGCAGTATTTGTGTCATAGGTATGAAACATCTAGTGTACAGTATTCAATGCAACCTTAATTTCAGTGTCTTGGATTGTGAAGGGCGAAATTATTACGAAAAACAAAACACAGACTGCTTAAAAATATAGCCAATATCATTCCCGCGAATAATTCGAAAACACCTCATATTTTCAAATCCATCAAACCTTTTGGGCTGCTGGGCGTGAGTGTGAAAGAATGAGACATACAACATATGTACGGTGAAAAAGTCGGGAAAAAGTAGGTAGGGAAAATAGGCTGACAAAAAGATGAGGTGATTTAATACTTAGAAGTAGCAACGCGTCCATGATCGGTGTAAAGTATTTTTTTTTATAATATAGGAGTAGCAGACGAGCATGCAGTCCACCTGATGGTAAGTGGCTACTGCAGCTCATGGACATCTGTAATCAACCCCAGGTAGGTTTAGATATTCCTACCTGAGGTCGGCCACAGATGCGCCGCTACCCCTGAGGACTAAGCTGGAACGCCTCGGAAAAGTCTGTCTCCCTTACCAGACCCTTCAAAACTGAACACAGCAGCGCCTTACACTGCTGTTATTAGGCAGAAATAACGGAAGGTGTGGCGGTGGTGCCGCCGGAGTCGAACCACAAAGGGTTCTACCACCTTCAATTAAGCAAAACCCCTGTTCTATATGAAGTCGGTTGGAGATGTCTGATGACCATAGGCGACATTGGCGACTAGTAAGACCTGGTAGTTATCATGTGAACTACATGCAATGAGCATAAGGCTACTTCAGTCTTTTACAAAATCACAATTTAACTTACATTAAAAAACTTCCAAACGTTTCATCATCATTTTCAACACAAAAATCATAATTTAATTCTTATTATCCATTTATCAAGCAAAAAAACAAGTAAATGCGCTAAAATATAGTAACATCTAAGTAACCAATATTCTAATAATAATTGACTTACTTAACATCGGTTTTAAGATCCATTACAACACAATAGTTTTCGCACACAACTCAATCGAAACTGGACTGTTACAACACATACAACATTGCGAATAAAATGTATCAATGTTACCGAAACTCTCAAACCGAATAAGTTCTTACTATCTGGTATTAAAGGCCATAGTTGCATGTTCAATCGAAATTTAGGGCACTTGATAAACCAATCAATAATATGACAGTCGCGTGAGAAAGTTATAAAGGAATTTTTTGATAAGATTATGGCAACAAAGTGCATTATTCACTTTTGGGACTATGTACTATCTTATATACTACTAGCTTACCCCACAAACGTTGTGTTGCCATATAAAGAAAAAATGTTAAGGGTGAACAACCCTTATCACTTAGGGATATGAAAAATAGATAGTAGGCGATTCTCAGACCTACTTAATATGCATATAAAATTTGGTGAAAATTAGTTAAGCCGTTTCGGAGGAGTATGGTAACTAACGTTGTGACAAGAGAATTTTATATAAAACATTATGCAATTATTCTTATCTTTTTGATTTCAAAAATATTTTATCATAATAGCAGCAGTGTCTACTGCTGTTTTGTTTTGATTTGAAAGGTATGGGAGAGATTTATGTGAGGCATTTCAACTTAGTCCTCAGGGTGAGGCAAGGTATCTGTCACCGATTGCAAACAGATGTCTAATTCTTATTTCGGGTTGATTACAGATATCTAAGAACAGCAGAATTCACTTACCATCAGGTGAATTACATGGTCAGTTGTGGATCAAAATTATAAAAAATATTGTATTTTACTCTGCTCACAATCATCCTTACATCTATAATAATAAATACAAGACAGGATCGGAGATCTATACAAGATTATGTTATGGTGGCAGTTGTATTGACATTCAAAAAGTACCTATTTTGAATGAAGAAATTTGATTTGATTTACTACTATGAGAGGACTGTGTTGAAATGCCACAAATCTCCTTTACCACTGCATTACATTCTGACCTGAGGTCAGGTGTTTCTACCCCCTGAGGACTAAAATTGGAACACCTTGGATGTATTTCTCTCTTACCACACCCTTCATAACGGAACACAGCAGCGTTTACCACTGCTGTTATTTGGCAGAAACAACTGCTTATAAGCAGTTGTGCCTCCAAAGAGTTCAATCACCTTCGAAACCCAGTATAATATAAATAAAAACACATTACAAAATGCTATATGATCCAATGCCATTTTTACTCTCATTTATAGTCCACGCAAAAATGCTAGTCCACTCTGAATATAGAAATGAATAGTGTTACCATAACAAATTGTATGACTACACCTGCTCGCAACAACTTCAGAGCAGACTAACAGTGTGGTGCTGACTATAATAACCGTGAATTATTTGATACTACTATGATGTGACATTAAATTAGATCAAAATCCAATTGAAGGTGAAATGAATCAAATGCTTTTTTTCTCAAGTGCATGATATTTGCGCTTCGCGCATGATATTTGCGCTTCGCGCTTTGCGCATGTCAATGGTATTGTAAAGATGCAAATGTAAAAACTATTGCATATGTTTGAACAAATATTGGTACATTGGTACACAATGCATGGCAGACTTGTTGGCGTAACTTTAAACCATAACTCATTAAGGCCAATGCTAAAACAATTTACAGGTATACAACCTTACTGTATGGTGTAAGTCAATTTCTAACTAGAATTTTATTTAAACTTGCCATCAGTTTTTTTTTTATGAGGTCATAAGGGACAAGCTGTGCAGTTGTGTACTCTCACAATAAGAAGGTTTGGGTTCAATCCTATGACAAGACAAACAACTTATTGGTGAATGAAGACTCCCGTTTTAGTTCTCTCTTATCCATTTATATCCAGGACAAACACAAAGTGGAATCCTTACATAGCATTTTGAGTATAAAAACCATTGGTTATTTATTTCACCGATAATACATTAATGACCTAATGCAGAACCGAATCTTGTTCAAATCCCACTACTGACTTATGACTAGCAATAGTGGTATTTCAACAAGATACAGCAGTGTTAAAAATATTCATTAAAAATGTTATTTTGTAATTAAGTGTAAAACTATGTGATGAATCTACTCAAAATTTGTATGTGTGACCATTACCAAAACAAGGCATTCTTATAAGTGACTATAGATGAAGAAACAGTTCATATGATTTAAGTTTCAAGGTTTATTAATGGGATGTGTAACCCACTTTAGTGTGTTAGTTTGAAGGGTGTGGTAATGTACCTTAGCCCTCAAGAAATAACAACCCTACCACACTAGGAATAAATTAAGATATGTTGTATAGGAGTCCTATACAACTTGATACTTACAAACGATTTTCAGATTTTCTGATGCAAATAACATTTTATACCAGATATTACATGCATATTTCTTACTCAATGGTGCATAAAAATCGTTTCAAATATCAAAACATTTTTTTATTAAAAAATATGAAAATTTCAATTTCAACACGTAAATAAATACGAAATCATTTTCCATCTTTCAATCGAGTGTAATGAGCGCAATTACAGTAACTAGAGCTTCAACCCTTACAGACTAAAAGATCGCTCAAGTATGAACAAAAGCTATATATAGCAGGTCAGTCCGTCCCTTGACGACCTTAGAGGGCAAAAGCACTCGATCGAGTGCAATCAATGATCACCCGATAACTCGAACAAACCGAGCGTAAAATGTTTTTACTATCATTTTATTTTTGTAATAAATGATTATTAAATTTTAGAATGAAACAAATAGAAATCGCAAGTTCCGAAAATAGGAACGTCTTCCCCGTTTCCACAGAAAAACACCTAAAATTATCCCTTCGCATGGGTAAAGTGCATCCACCACCCCTCCCTAAAATACCCAGGCATTGGCGAAACCCGATTTCCAGTTTTCAACACTTTCTCCTCAATTAACATAAATATTTTATGCCGAATCAAATAAAATATAATCCAGGGAGTTAAACTCACCCCATGGTTTCTTTTCCTGCTGTCATTTAAACACAATAATTTCTAAAATACCTCACTTCATAATTCCCAATTTTTCTACACAACTGTCATGCGGCGGGAGCGCCATAAACTAAAGCAATTTTTTAATTTTGTTAACATGCGACGGTTATGACATCTGCGGCTTCCATAAACAACAAAGTTAAACAATTATCTTTTTTTTAATAAAAAATAATAAAGAACTACGTATTGAATACCATTAAATTTGCTGTGTTCAAAAAAATATAAAGTGGAATATAATTTTGTTATTTTTAAATACTTAAGAAAAAATTCTAAATGACGACATCTGTGAAATAGTGTAGTAACTTCTATTATAGCTACTTGACACGAGATGGCGCTAGAAACGTTAAACGTAAGTGATAAAAAATTGAAATGCTAGTATTACACACTAGATGGCACAACTCAGCCTAACAAAACGCTATATGTAACCAACCACGAAATAAATAAATTCAACCAAAAATATTAAAAGTATAGTCATTTAGATGTAACAACACAGCGAAATAACGTTAGTATAACTTTAATTAATTAAAATAGCTTGAATGTATTTAGAGTATTGTAACCAATAAAATAGTAATCTACCCACGTATTGTCAAGTGAAATAATTTACTACTAACAATATCTAACACAGCGCAGTTACTAACAATATCTATTCAAATGAATTATCGGCCTATTGTCAACATTCAGGTCAGTGGCACAACTAGAATGAAATGAATTGATTTTTCACACAATTCATTATTCAGATCGTTAGTTCTGTATGCCACGTAGGGATGGCGATTATTTCCGAGAAAGATCGATTCTCGAATCGATTGGAATCGAGGTGTAAAAAATCGATTCACAAAGACATCGAGGCCCAATGAATCGATTCTCCAAAAAGATATCTGCGATCTTTTCAACTAAAAAGGGCAAAGATAGCTAAAATAGGTCAACCAAAGAAGCACTGAAATACGTGTCCGTCAGCAAAAAAAAAATCTATAACACATTCAGCCATCGTCGAGAAAAATCGACTTTCAATTTTATAGCATGAAAGATCGATTCACTGAACCGATCCATTAACATCGACTAAAATAATAGATTATTTTGGCCCAAAAGATCGATTCGATAATCAATCGCAGATCGCCATCCCTAAGCGACGTAACCGCCCTAAACTAGATCGCCGAACGAGTGTGCAAGATGGCGCTGAGTGAAAGTAAATGTTGTGTTATATAAAAAATTGAACGCCAATCGCCGTACGCGCTTTATTAAGGCTAAATTTACTTATGTCGCTATTGAAATACATTATCCGGTTTCAATTGTATTCAAATAAACATTAAAACAAATATCAAAATATGAATTTATTTTTTATTCGTTACTTAGGTATAGTCCGCGCCAAACTGCTAGTCCGCTCTGAAGTTACGAGCAGGTGTAGTCATACAATTTGCTATGGCGACGCGATTCATTTATATATTTAGAGCGGACTAGCAGTTTTACGCAGACTATACTTATTTTCTATTTTTGACTAGCGTTTTACCCTGGTCTCATTAAATTAAATGAGATGATGTGGTTAAACATGATACACGATTTCGTAGAAATCTATTCATCCTTTTCCCAAGGAGTTTCAAGTTTTATCCGCATGTCACGGATCATATATTATACCTACTTGTAATAGACTTAGCACTGCTTTTTAGGTATATTATTTTTATGGTAAGTGGCTACTGCCATTTATACATTTGACATCAACCCCAGATAAGATTAGAGTCCTATCTAAGGTGATCACTTGTGACAGATGCGTTGTTGTCCCGTAGGACTAAGTTGGAACGTCTTGGATAAATATGTCCCTTACCACACCCTTCAAACCAGTACAGAGCAGCGCTTAACACTGCTGTTATGTAGTAGGAATAGGTATGGCATAGTGCCTCCGGAGTCAAACCACAAAGGAGTTTACCACCATCAAATCCATCAAGCCGTTTGGGCTGTAGAGCATACCAAAGAATGAGACATACAGACATACATACATACATACACACGTACAAAAATCATTACCCTCCACAGCCGCGCAAAAAATATATTTGGTAGCTAAGTTATAAAACAAAGAAGTGCAGTGTCAGAGGACGTCACCTTCATTATATATATTTTTTTTATAATATAGGAGTAGCAGACGAGCATGCAGTCCACCTGATGGTAAGTGGCTACTGCCGCCTATGGACATCTGTAATCAACCCCAGAGAGGATTAGATATTCCTACCTGATGTTGGCCACAGATGCACCGCTAGCCCTGAGGACTAAACTAGAACGCCTTGGAAAAGTCTGTCTCCCTTACCCCACCCTTCAAACCGGAACACAGCAGCGCCTAACACTGCTGTTATTAGGTAGAAATAGGTGTGGCGGTGGTGCCGCCGGAGTAGAACCACAAAGGCTTTTACCACCTTCAAATAAATATGATTATTTATCAGTTTAAGTTAGCGTAGAATTACTCATTAGTCTGATAGAAGGCTGGATTGTAATTAATATAAAGTACCTTATTAGTCACTGAGTACTTTATACCTGCAAAAAAACTAAGTAAGAAGCTAAAAGTAGCTAAGTATGTAGAAAGTAAAACAAGCCATTTGACGTCATTGTTCTTTTTTACTAATTTCGCACAAATTATTGAGGAAAATGGTTGAGCTAACTAGAGCTTTTCGTTTGTTGAAAGCTAGCTCTGACAAGATATATTATAAGATGACGTAATAACTGAAGTCTTAACGGTTTGAAGGGTGTGGTAAGGGAGACAGACTTTTCCGAGGCATTCCAGCTTAGTCCTCAGGGGTAGCGTGGGTGTAAGTAGGTGGGTATAAGTAGGGGGGCGGCTGGCCTCAGGTAGGAATATCTAATTCTATCTGGTGTTGATTACAGATGTCCATGGGCGGCAGTAGTCACTTACCATCAGGTGGACTGTATGCTCGTCTGCTACTCCTATATTATAAAAAAAGTGTTTTATTCATATTATCTGAAGGTGGCAGAAATAGAAACCCCTGTTCGACTCCGGCGGCACCATCGCCACACCTATATCTACCTTATAATAGCAATGTTAAGCGCTGCTGTGTTTTGGATTAAAGGGTGTGGTGAGGTCCTTACCACACATTTAAGGGATACATACTTTTTCAAGGCATTCCAGCTTAGTACTCAGGGGTAGCGGCGCATCTGTGACCGACCTCAGGTAGGAATCTAATCCTATCTTAGGTGGATTACAGATGTCCAAGGGCGGCAGTAGCCACTTACCATCAGATGGACGGCATGCATGCAAGTATCTGAGAATTTTTACGGTTTATTCCGGAAATCCCCACCGAGAAATCCCCACCAGTGGGGATTGTTATTTTTTTTTCCAAAAATCCCCACTAATAAAACTAACTCAGCTTAGTGGGGATTTTTGGAAAAAGAACTAACAATCCCCACCAGGATTTATACGAGTAGTTTCAAAATTAATAAAAAAAATCGTTAATCGTTTAATTAGATCTTTAAGTAATCATGTCAATATTATAATCATCTTTTATTATAAATTGTTTACATTGAAACGATAATGCAGCTATATCGAAAGCTCTTCAAAAAAGGTGCAAAAAGAGCTCTCCTTCATAGCCGGCGATGCATTGGCGACTCCTCTGGTGTTGCAAATGTCCATAGGTGACGTTAACTACTTTCCATCAGGTAGCACGTCTGCTTTATGACGACCTGGCGAGGTCCAAATATAAAAAAAAAAATTACAACAATTAAATGGATAAAAAATATTTGAACATTTTACATCGTCGTCAATTTATCTCATTTTTTCCAAAAAATGTGGCACTGTAATGTTGGCATGGATTAACTCCTGTTGAGCATTTAATATAAATTGGTCATTTTCTTTGCTTCTTGGTGATCGCGGGTTCCGATGGCGACTCTCGTTAGCACTTCTTTCAAAGAACAAAGCGTCTTCATATAAATAATGTAGTAGTTTCAGTAAACTTGGATTTTTCTTCGATATAGCTGCATTAAGCTTTTTATGCCAACCTTCTAAAAAGTTTGTGGTTCTATGTCTCTCTCCGTAAACACATACTACTTTAATGAAATCGTCTTTTATCCATTGGCTCAACATATACCGGCGAAAACGTTCACTGTTTTGATTGTCTGGGCTTTGACTGGCAACATAGTACAACACGTGGCCTTAAAAGTATAAAACAGTTTTTTGGGGATGGTACGTTTAAAAGCTGTTGTTTTCCATTTTATCAACTTTATACGGTACATGGTGAACATGGTAGCACAGATGATAATACACACATCGTGCCATTGTTGTACATTTTGATGAGTGACAAAACACAGAAATCTTACAACATAGTTTTTTCCATGATAAAATCTATTATACCAATGTGGCACCCACAAACATTCAGGTGCGATTTTGAAAAGGCCACGATTAATGCTATTCAAGAGGTATTTCCGGAAGTAATTGTTAGAGGTTGCTTTTTTCACTATACAAATGCCATTTGGAAAAAGGGGCGAGAATTAAATTTGACAAAATCCAAAATTTTGAAGAGGCAAATTGAACTGGCTGCAGTACTACCACTGTTACCGGAAAATCAAATTATGGAAGGCTGGTTCTATGTTGCCAGTCAAAGCCCAGACAATCAAAACAGTGAACGTTTTCGCCGGTATATGTTGAGCCAATGGATAAAAGACGATTTCATTAAAGTAGTATGTGTTTACGGAGAGAGACATAGAACCACAAACTTTTTAGAAGGTTGGCATAAAAAGCTTAATGCAGCTATATCGAAGAAAAATCCAAGTTTACTGAAACTACTACATTATTTATATGAAGACGCTTTGTTCTTTGAAAGAAGTGCTAACGAGAGTCGCCGTCGGAACCCGCGATCACCAAGAAGCAAAGAAAATGACCAATTTATATTAAATGCTCAACAGGAGTTAATCCATGCCAACATTACAGTGCCACATTTTTTGGAAAAAATGAGATAAATTGACGACGATGTAAAATGTTCAAATATTTTTTATCCATTTAATTGTTGTAATTTTTTTTTTTTATATTTGGACCTCGTCAGGTCGTCATAAAGCAGACGTGCTACCTGATGGAAAGTAGTTAACGTCGCCTATGGACATTTGCAACACCAGAGGAGTCGCCAATGCATCGCCGGCTATGAAGGAGAGCTCTTTTTGCACCTTTTTTGAAGAGCTTTCGATATAGCTGCATTATCGTTTCAATGTAAACAATTTATAATAAAAGATGATTATAATATTGACATGATTACTTAAAGATCTAATTAAACGATTAACGATTTTTTTATTAATTTTGAAACTATAAATCCTGGTGGGGATTGTTAGTTCTTTTTCCAAAAATCCCCACTAAGCTGAGTTAGTTTTATTAGTGGGGATTTTTGGAAAAAAAAATAACAATCCCCACTGGTGGGGATTTCTCGGTGGGGATTTCCGGAATAAACCATTTTTACTACGCTTTTTAATAATATATTTATTATGTTAACTTCCGATTTAGATTAGGTACACTACCGTAGTATTTAGTGTTACCTACGGTCCAATAGATTGACCACAAGTCTTACCACTAGAGATGTGCCGAGTCAGGTCGACTCGAGTCAGTACTCGAGTACTTACATAAACTCGCATACTCGAGTACCAATAGTGATACTCAAGTACCAGTAATACTCGAATACTGACGATACTCGTACACTACTACTACTACACGTACAATAAAAACTTGGATTAATTTTGTGTACTGAGTGGCGTTTTTTTTTTTGCTCTTACGTGCTATTGGACTATGTTGTGCAAAGTTCTCGAGTACTTTGTGAATACTTTGGACTCGAGTACTGACTCGATTCTTTTTTATATTAGTACTAAAGTACTCGAATACCAAAAATGGCCGACTCGGCACATCATTACTTACCACATCAGCATTTATACGAGATACTGCACGTACACGTGACGCCAATATGCGTATTGGCAATTTTTCGTATATAAATGCACACATGTAGACATTTCATGCACCCTCCCATAATTTCACATTTTTACATATTCTACTTAAATAAATTAGTGTAAAACCGACTCTCATTGGGATTGATTTTATTACGCTACCTTTCCCCCAAAACTTTTTGAAGGTGGTAGAACCCATTGTGGTTCCACTCCGGCGGCACCACCGCCACACCTATTTCTACCTAATAACAGCAATGTTAGGCGCTGCTGTGTTCCGGTTTGAAGGGTGTGGTAAGGGAGACATACTTTTCCGAGGCGTTCCAGCTTAGTCCTCAGGGGTAGCGGCGCATCTGTGGCCGACCTCAGACAGGAATATCTAATCCTGTCTGGGATTGATTACAGATGTCCATGGGCGGCAGTAGCCACTTACCATCAGGTGGACTGCATGCTCGTCTGCTACTCCTATGTTATAAAAAAAAAACTGTTATCTTAGTTCCTACTACGTAGTGAACGGTACAGCATTTAAATTGTAAACATCAGTAGCGTTAATTAAGCAATCATTGTTATAATAGTTCCTTTCTTTACTTTTTGTCATCTTAACTAACGAAAGATCGATAACAATTTCAACTAAAATTATCAATACAATACTTATACAATACACCTAACCAGACCATTGAACTCATATTTCAATAGTTTATGTAACACGTAACAAGTGGGACTCTGTAATGGGTGTTTTAATATCCAATTAAATTGATTTTAACCTAAATAAATGCCTTTTGCGACTTGTGTAAATTGTAATCGATCTACATAATTAAGTAATATTGTTTGAAAATTGGATGGGTGACCATTAGTAGCCAAACGTATGCATTTTCAAATTTCGAAGGACACTTTGAGCCTTCGCTTCCGATTGTTTTCATGAAATAGCAGACGCTAAGCATTCTAAACTTTAAAAGCGGTTTGAATCATGTTAGAAATTCACTATAAATATTAAGATATATGAAATAATCACACATTATTTGCCACTGTCTGTCAACTAAATCGGTATGCCTTGTAACAAACCAGGACACAGCAGCACTAACACTGCTATTATAGGAATGTACGCGAGGCAGTGATGCATCCAGTGTCGAACCACTAGATTCTACCACTTTCTCTAAAGTTCGGTACTGAATTAGAGATTAATTATCACTTGCATTAAGGGTGAAGAAAACATCTTGAGAGAACTTGTATACCTGATAGATCTAAAAATAGTTATCAAAGGTATGTGAAGTCTATCAATACGCACTTGGCCAGCACGGTGGACTATGGCCTTTGATAAGTAAAAAATATTGTAAATTACTGATCTTAATTATGGCCTAATCCTTCTAATTCTGAGAGGAGACATTCTGGGCTTACTGGCCGTAGATACAGACCTTTATAGAAGTATTCATTTACTTCAAGTGTAGACGTCCGCTCATTTCTGCAGTCACAAAAAACAATCAAATGCGTTAAACAATTAAACCGTACATCAAACGTTGAGCAATTACAGTTATAAATATCAGTGTCGAAACAGCGAATCGAAACGAACTCATAATTTCCCTTCCTGTAGGTAGGTGCTATTCTTGAAACAATAATTCGAGTTACGTGTAATAAAGATCGAATCTTGCTACATAATCTCGATTGGAGAGTATAATTAGGTGCGTGGATTCGTGTTTTGAAAATGAAACAAAGTCAGAGACAACGGAATAGGGGAATGCAAGCGTAATTATATTTTAATTGCTAATCTCTTAGAATAAGAGGTTCATGCCGTCCGGCCTGAGAGTAGAATTCTCCAATTTTTTTTAAAGAAATAAACGGCGAAAAATGGGCAGGACTAAACCGTTTCTAAAATGTGTGAAGGGTCACAGAAATACACACCTACGACGTTTTCCCGAAGCAGCAGCAGCGAAGAGAATATGCCGGTCTCCTACCGGCTAAACCCCCATGGAATACCATGGGGTTTTAGTCCCGTGGTCCTAACGTGGTCCATGGATACGCTAACAGCACTCGTCCGCGGCCCTGACAGACCTGCAACCTTCTAAAATAAGATCCAATATCGTAGATCCCCATAAGCACCCGTTCCCATCTTATTGACCCTCAAATCTTTTGTCGCCCACATAAAGCCCCCTCGAAGTCATCTTTGACCCATGAGGGTTGACATAGACCACCACTTTTAGAAAGGCTGTGTTTAAATTATAATTTAGTATTATAATTTAAGCACATTTAATTTAATTTTTAATTTACCTATCTATTAATATTATATTATATTTTCTCATTTTTGTGTTGTTTTATTTTTTAGTATATAAAGTTTGTTATATTTCATTCTCATTGACACGTTTACATCTGTATTGCATGTGATGTTTACTTCTAAGTGGTCGTACATTTATTGTTTGCATTGTAACAAGACTTAATTTAAAAATACCTTTTTTTTTTTTTTTTTTTTTTTTTTATAATATAAGAGTAGCAGACGAGCATGCAGTCCACCTGATGGTAAGTGGCTACTGCCGCCCATGGACATCTGTAATCAACCCCAGATAGGATTAGATATTCCTACCTAAGGTCGGCCACAGATGCGCCGCTACCCCTGAGGACTAAGCTGGAACGCCTCGGAAAAGTCTGTCTCCCTTACCACACCCTTCAAACCGGAACACAGCAGCGCCTAACACTGCTGTTATTAGGTAGAAATAGGTGTGGCGGTGGTGCCGCCGGAGTCGAACCACAAAGGGTTCTACCACCTTCAACCTACCTACGTATATACAACCGTTAGTGAACTTAATAATTTAAAAAAATAAATAAATAATTGGTCTAAACTCTTCTTACTTTGGCAGACCACGACCAGACCAGAGTGCCAAGGATCTTACAGAATACTCCTGTACACAATGTTAATACTGTTTTCCTCGACATTGCCGTGCTGTGAATTTCTGATATCGCCAATTCCCCACGCACTCATCCTTGAAACGTGTAAAATTCAAATTCTTTTGTTTAGCATTGTCTTGGGTTATGATAAGGCTGCATCAACAGTAGAATACTACGTAACTCTTCAATACTTAGGACTACGAATATTACGATAGTATTTTTATAATGTAAGAGTAGCAGACGAGCATGCAGTCCACCTGATGGTAAGTAGCTACTGCGGCCGACAGACATCTGATCTACCCCAGACGGATTAGAACCCTACGTTCGGCCACAGATGCGCAGATACCTTGAGACCCCTTACAAAAACCTTCAAACCAGAACACAACAGCGCTTAACACTAATGTTACTAGGCAGAAAAAGGTGCCGCCAAAGCCGAACCCTAGAGGAATCTACCACCTTTTGATATCTAACTACTTCTAGCCAAATTTCTAAATGACTATCCTACTGGTCACGAGTCTCCTCGCAAACTTAAAGGGATCTAGGCCATAATCCATTATACAGGCTAAGTTGTTGTTATTATAAGATTGTTAAATTTCATATGTCTTTAACGAGTCTTTTATTTATACTTTTTAACGCGTTTCGAAAATCAGATGAGAATTATTTTATGGTTTTTAGTCTCAGATGTTATCTCAGACGTTCTTTACGATATTTTTCTTATCCGTTAAAGAAGTGACAGTAATTATTTAATTAGAATTTTCTAATACACACATAACTTCATAAGTGCTTGCTTTGGATTCGAACCTCGGACCATAGCGTCGGTGTTGTTTCTACAGTCAAATAAAGAATAGTGTTACCATCTATTCTTATTAAAAAAAAGAAAGTAACTCATAAAATACGCGTACAAAAGTTTTATTACTAAAATGACTGATAATGACCATATAACAACAAACTGCCCTATATAGGCGTGTCGTTTGAAAACGCCATAAATACTCGTATATAAAATTCCCATAAACTGAATATAAAAAAATTAAGAAGGCTGCGGTGTCTTCAACCAGTCAATGGTATTATATAATACATATCTATAACTTTGATTAGTAATCAATAGACTCCGAGTAATCGAACTTATCACAATATAGTGAGGCATAGAACAGAACATTTTTTTTAATTGTCAATTTAATTTTATTTTATTGAGAGTCGATTTCACCAACACATAATTTATACTAGAGTAGCTATTCCGGTATAACTTTAATTTGTCAATTTATTCCATGGTTAACTTCAATTTCATTTCACCACGTTAGTCTAAGGATATCTTACTCTCGCATAGTTACTCTGTGCCGTTGAACGAATGAATTGAACGAATACGTAACGCATCCAAGTAAAATATACAGTTTGACGTATACTTGGACAATAGCGCTGCATATCCTTACATTTGTTCGGATAATACGTTATCTTACAGTTGAGTTGATAGTGATCTCGCGCTTTGACAATGACACTACTAATCTAAGAATAGCAGCTTACTCGGCCGATATCGGCGGTATACGACTTTACTCCAGTATGGAGATTTTATCCCTAGGATAAATGTTGGTAAAACGTAAAATAGGCTTACTCGCGAGTAACTATCGACTTATTCTGGGAATAAGATTTATGCGACGTTGGTGAAATCGGCCCTGAATGTTTTAGTACGTAGTTGCTTTCAGAATGTAGTTTACACCTGTAATTGAGGTGACACTTAGATTTAAGTTCAATGTGATATATCTAGACAATGTATATGTTCACTTTGTTGGTGTAACCCAATGATAAATAAATAACTCTTTGACGCTTCAACGCTTTCTACACTCACAGCCCCACACTAGGATTCCCTGTGTCGTGGGTGCCATGGACACACATATAGACAAATACACAAACACCCAGAAACAGAAATCTAAATTCATAATTTAAATTTCTGTCTGGCCGGGGATCGAACCCGGGACCCTCTGCGCGTCAGACCGGTATGGTGACCGCTCCGCCACGCGGGTCATCTAATATATAATAAACTATAAGTTGATTTACGCACATTGCACGCTAATTTCCATAGCAAACATAAGCTCGATCTTCTTGTCGATCTTGACGGTCTTCTCTAACGTCTTGGTCGATTGGATGAGTGAAGACAACAGTTAACACGAACCGAAAGTGAGCTGAAATTTTGCATATACATTTGGTTTGGATAACAATGCAAGATCACCTCAGTGACGTCATTCTAATACCTATATGACAGACCCAAAATGACAGATAGGTTATTTTGCCTTCAACTTTATTATATGGGTATCAAATGAATACTTCTGAGAAAATACGAAAAAGAAAATAATGTATATAAAAGGCATGTTTTTAAAAAACTTTTAATTTATCTTTATTTCTTTTTATTGTTAACAAAAACGGCATGCGGTTGATATGGAGTCTATTGTATAGTTAGTCTGTGATCTACATGAAGTAAATTGGATATGTTACGGACTTACGTCATTGAAAATAATATCTGATATCTCGTTTCTAAGCTGTTCTTTTAGTTCTTATAGTTTTCTCGTCTTCTTTATTGATTTTACTGCTCCTTTCAAAATAATATTTTATTAAACATCGAGTATATGGATAAAATTAAAAATCAAGTTTGCAATGAACTTGATGGTAATCCCTTCCCCCCATGGACATTTATAATCAACCCTAGATAAGAACAGAGGCCTGAAGTCGGCCTCAGATGCGTTGCTAACCTCCCAGGGAGGAATTTTAATCTCTATTCTGGATCTAGCAGTGATGGCCTTGGTTAAGAAACTTGGCCTCTCGATCGAGGGGTCCGAGGTTCAAATCCTAAGCCTCTGATTTTTCAAAAATTATGTGCGTATTAAAAAATAATTATCACTTGCTTAAACGGTGTAGGAAAACATCGTGAGGAAACCTGCATACCTGAGAGATTTATAAAAAAAATCGCAAAGATATATGATGTCTACCAATACGCACTTGGCCAGCGCGGTGGACTATGGCCTAATCCTTCTCATTCTGAGAGGAGACCTGTGCCCAGTAGTGGGACAGTAATGGGTTGATGATGATAAGGATGATGAAAGTGCATATGTCAAACACGGCATGTAGCGCACTAAACCTTCATTACACAAAGTCCAAGTCCGAGTCAAGTGGCGCAAATATTAGTAATGATTAATCACTTCTAACAAGAAAATGTAACCAGTTTTGACAATTGAAATTGTCACTGTCATCTATTTTCGTGTTTGAAAAATATTAAAAAATGTAGTTTTTAGATCATTTACGAATGAAACAATATTTCTCCGCACTTTTTCTTCGTTTTCGTACTTTTGCACCACTTACTGCGCATGTCGGCATTGTTCCGCGTAAATTACACCATGACAGCCATTAAATAGCTGACAGAATTCCCAGCCGTTTAAGTCATTTACTGGCTTCCTTAATTACAAGGCGGTGAGATATCTATACTGGCCCTATGAATGTAGAAAGCGTCATGCATGCATGCATACGTAATGTATCTAGTATGGTAGACCACAGCGTAAATAATGCCGCCATTAAACTTCCTGACTCTGACCGCGACCTCGCGTCGTTCGTGACCCAGCGACCCGGCCACAGTCAACACAATGACCAGAAGTTCTGTTACATTAACCTACCCTTACTCATATTTTATAAATTTTTACCCAACTTTTTAAATAATTATAATATAGTAGCAGACGAGCATGGTATCCACCTGATTGTAAGTGGCTACTGCCGCCCATGGACATTTGTAATCAACCCCAGATGGTATTAGATTCCTACCTGAGGTCGGCCACAGATGCGCCGCTACCCCTAAGGATTAAGCTGGAACGCCTCAGAAAAATATGACTCCGGGAGCATCACCGCCACACCTATTTCTGCCTAACAACAAGAGTGTTAAGCTCTGCAGTATTCTGGTTTAAAGGGTGAGGTAAAGAAGACGAGGCGTTCCAGCTTAGTCCTCAGAAGTAGCGACGCATCTGTGGCCGACCTCAGGTGGGAATCTAATCCTATCTGGGGTGGATTACAGATGTCCAATGGCAGCGGTAGCCACCTACCATCAGATGGACTGTTTGCTCGTCGCTACTCCTATATTATGAAAAATATAAAAAGAAATGTTATAAAAGCAAAAAATGTGCTTCAAAATAACTGAAATGGGAAGTAAAGTAGCCTATGTTATTCTTACAATTTAGGCGATCCAACGACACCTCATATGTTAAAATACGTCAAGTCGCTTAGACTGTACGCCGCAATAGCTTGTACCCGCGGCTTCCCTTTCCAGTCAGAGGTTTTTATTAATCCCTCGAAAACAGTTTTTTTTCGGGGTATTAGGTACCTTTCCTTTTCTGAGCCCCTTACGTTAAGGCATGAAATTGTAGACAACAAACAAACAAACTCACATTCGCATTTATATTATTAGATTAGATAAGATTTTCGCATAATTTCGTGACATCAAAGAGACTGCAAGTTGGATGCTTCAGCCAGATACAATAAATTTTGTAGCATCATAATATTCATAATCAATCAATTACAGAGCCAACGATATGTTCAATCAATCAGAGTTAATTATCATATAGATATAGTATCAAAATATATTAACAATGTTCGATAGCCTTTGGAAAAGGTATTATTAGATAGGTATCTTCGAGTATTTTGATTAGAAACAACATAGATAAGTATGGATATCTCACCGCCTTGTAATTGAAGGAAGCCATTAAATGGCTTAAACGGCTGACAAATGTGTCAGCCGTTTAATGGCTGTCATGGTGTAATTAACGCGAAGCAATGCCGACATGTGTAGTTAAGACGTGCAAAAACACGAAATCGAAGAAAAAGTGCGGAAAAATATCATTTCATTCGTAAATGATCTAAAAACTACATTGTCATTTTTTAAATATTTTTCAAACACGAAAATAGATGACAGTGACAATTTCAATTGTCAAAATTGATTAAATTTCGTTGTTAGGAGTGAGTAATCTTTACTAATCTATGAGAAACAATGAAACAATGCAATTTTGTTCAATAATAAATAGAAAAATTGGCACTTACCTGGCACAGCGATCCCCGTACAAATTTTATTTAACTCAGAGGAAGTTTTCTATCCTGTCGTCCCTAACCCCTTTCTCTCCCTCTGGGCACGCATATCAGAGTGAGAGGGTCACATATATTTGAGATGTTTTTAAACTTTTTTTTTTATAATATAGGAGTAGCAGACGAGCATGCAGTCCACCTGATGGTAAGTGGCTACTGCCGCCCATGGACATCTGTAATCAACCGCAGATAGGATTAGATATGATTAGACCCAAGGTCGGCCACAGATGCGCCGCTACTCCTGTGGAGTAAGCTGGAACGCCTTGAAAAAGTCTGTCTCCCTTACCACACCCTTCAAACCGGAACACAGCAGCGCCTATCACTGCTGTTATTAGGTTTAGGAAATAGGTGTGGCGGTGGTGCCGCCGGAGTCGAACCACTACCTTTTCAATCTGAAAATAAATTAAATTTCAATCTAAAAAACTGTTTCTTCAGTCAGTAAAAAGGAAATCTGAACCTCCCAGTAGTTCCATAAAAGCCTAATAATTTTACAACGTTGCCCTACTGTACCTTATCGTCTCTATGATGTTACGAGTTACTCATCTAAACAATATCTTAATGCATTTGATAGACATCGCGATTATTGTGAATTTATTTGAACCATTGTACTATTCAATACGTAAAACGTGTTTATAATGTCAAGTGTATTAAATGTTGCTATACTTGGATGATGTTAGTATTTTCTCAGTTAAGGCCGTGTTTTGATCAAGTAGTATAATACGAAAAAAATCTAAGTAATTGATTTGTAAGTGCCTCCGTAGCCTCCTATATATTTCATATCATATAAGCCTTGGCATATAAGCATGGCCACCTCTGTCGAAGTCGACAACCGCTGGAGTAGACGGCTCTTGGAGTGGAGACCGCGTCTAGGCAAACGTAGTGTGGGACCTCCTGCAAGGTGGCGCGACGATCTCGGGCGGCGGGAACTAGTTGGATGAGGAGAGCCGAAGACTGGGCTCAGTGGCGTACCTTGAGAGAGGCCTATGTCCAGCAGTGGACTAACGTGGGCTGAAGATGAAGATGATGACGCCTTGCCATGTTTAAACGAAGGCGTTTTCTTTGTATTTTCTAGCTATAAAATATAACATTACAAAACGTTATAAAAAACAGCATTTTAGAAACATAACTGTGTTCTTCGTATTTTTCTTAGAAGGCCCTTTTATTTCGCGCGGTAAAAAATAAGATTTCATCCGTCATCTTGCTTACTATCTTAGTTTTCGATTCTTGGCACGCCATGCAACCGAAACGGCTTTTAAGATACGAGTATGAGGTGTCGTTGGATTCATCTCAATTGTGGGAGTGACACGCTATATTTTTAAGCACTCAGGTTTCCTGTTTTTATAATAGATGTCTAGTATTTTCGCTTACTTAATAATCACTTAGTTATCGGCATTTTCCTGTTATGTTTTAAGCCTATCGCTGTAGATACGTGATTTCATCACTAACAAGACCTTTGTCTTTTTAAGCTTTTTAACCGACGCCTTACGTCTTAAAAATAAAAAATCTTATGGAAATGACTTCAGCTTAATGACTAGATAATAATCACGAAATCCTTGGACACCTTTTTGCAAGATGAAGTAACGAGGAATTATAATAATGTTGTTTTTAACAAAATAACGAAATATTATCTCTTAATACAATCTGGTTGGTTTTGCAAAAAGGTAACAATAAGTAAGTTGTTTCGTTACAGCTGTTGTTTACTGCTTTACTAGGTTTTTTCAGCGGGGTTGCTTGTTTAAAAATGTACTTGAAAAAAGTAATTTTGAAAACTTAGTTATTTGATATACCTCACATATTCAATTATGAGGCGGTCTTTGTTCTAACCGACAACGCATCTATGGTCAGCTTCAGGTAAAAGCAGAACCCATATTCTATACTTACCTATGGAATTGATTGCAAATATATATATATTATGGTCGGCAGTGACATTTTACCGTCAGATGGACGATTACGAATTAAGCATAATTCTTCAATCTTATTATAAGAGTTATTTCATTAAAACTGTAATTTTATTTAACGATTGCGTTCTCTAAGATTTTCAATTATTTAAATTGAAAATCATTTAATTTATTTTAACTATATTTTTTAAAATATTTTGTTAACCATTTTTATCTCATAAAACACGATAGTAAAGTTAATTACACGTATAAAATTAGGCAACAGCATAAATAATCATATAATTAAATTATTATAGTGTAGATAATATCTTTATATTTATTATTTTAAAACCAACGTTTGTCGTACAAATGCATCAAATCCTATAGGTTCGACTCCGGCGGCACCACCGCGGGCCATCGCCACACCTATTACTGACTAATAACAGCAGTGTTAAGCGTTGCTGTGTTCTGGTTTAAAGAGCGTGGTAAGGCAGACATACTGTTCCGAGGTGTCTACTTGGTCCTTAGGGGTAAGGGACTGTAGCCGGTAGATGCCTATAGCCGAGCTCAAATAAGAATCTGGCTCAAATAAGGCTCGTCTGCTACTCTTATATAATAAAAAGCGATTATGCATAAACTGGATAATTAATTAACGCATTTGAGCTTATCCATGTGTATCGTGTTAACTAATGTACTCGTAAGTTGCACTGCATCTATATAAAATGTTGTCTGTACATAAATCCAATGTTAGTAATAGTTTACACACAATTATGCCGATTTTAAAGGTACAACGCTGTAAAGGTAGATTTAATTATTAATTTTGAAGGTGATAGAACCCTTTGTGGTTCGACTCCGGCGGCACCACCGCCACACCTATTTCTACCTAATAACAGCAGTGTTAGGCGCTGCTGTGTTTCGGTTTGAAGGGTGTGGTAAGGGAGACAGATTTTTACGAGGCGTTCCAGCTTAGTCCTCGGGGGTAGCGGCGCATCTGTGGCCGACCTCAGGTAGGAATATCTAATTCTATCTGGGGTTGATTACAGATGTCTTAGACGCCGAATTTCAAACGAGCATGAATTTTATATTCTTTCCTTATTCATTTTAACAGTAAAGTTGTAACAAACATACAATATAATTACCTGATATTACACAAAACCGCAGTCAAATCGCTCTATATCATCTTTACATAATCTTTTTAACGGTTACAATAATTGGTCATATTACCTCATATCTTACATAACTGTGTAATTTTACAATTCAGTGTTACAAAGAGGCGTTTAGTTAACTAATGTATCCTTACTGAAAACTTAGATTTATTTAAGTGATTTGGTTAAAAAAATTTAAAAAAAAACATGAAGATAAAGTTTTAGTAGTTTAGTTAAAGTAAAATCGTGTAATTGCACGACTCATGATGCGAAGCATCAGAGAGTGCTTTACGATCGAAAAAATTTTTTCGCTTCATTTTGGCGGCTATTTTTATTATTATAGCCTTGATAGTTCACGGAATCAAGATATTTTGCATACTATTGTCGAGATAATTTAATGGACATTAATTCCATACTTTTTAAAAATTGACTTACTGCAATAGAATTGGAAAAAAACACCAAAATAGGTCAAAAAATTTTCCTGTCCGTCATGTGTGATACCTGAAAACACTGTAACTTGTGAAAAAATCCATCATTTGAGTTAATTTTTTTTTTAAAAATTCTAATCGACGATTGTAGGTCACTGAATGCGAATGATTAATTAATTCAGTGTCGTTTATTTGCAATTAATAAAAAACGAAAACTACAAGACTGTATGAAGATATTATGTACATTTATTCCACCAGGGGCGCTTGTGCAGTACCTTCTTCCTACTACAGCTGTTTTTTCGGCAATTAATTTTGAACGACTTAAGTTTTTTTTTTTTATATTTCATAATTAAATGAGCATTATGAGTCGTGCACTTTTGGATTTTCCAAACTTTTTTACTTTACATAGGTCAGTGAACTAGATTAAGGACATTTGTGAGTCCTAAATTAAGGACAGTGGTGTGATTTTTTTTATAGTATAAGAGTAGCAGACGAGCATGCAGTCCACCTGATGGTAAGTGGCTACTGCCGCCCATGGACATCTGTAATCAACTTCACATAGAATTAGATTCCTTCCCGAGGATGGCCTCAGATTTGCCGCTACCCTTGAGGACTAGCTGGAACACCTCGGAAAAGTATGTCTCCCTTACCACACCCTTCAAACCAGAACACAGCAGCACTTAACACTGCTGTAATTAAGCAGAAATAGTGTGGTGCCGCCGGAGTTGAACCACAAAGGGTTTTACCACCTTTAATTTTAATAATTATCTGCGTTATTATTGTTTCTTTATATTAAAGTTATTTAACTATATTTTTTTAGGTATTCTACAGCATTTTTATAACAAAAGAATAGATTAAACTAATCCAACGACACCTCATATGTGAAAATCAATGCTTTGGACTGCAGGGCGTGACAAATAATGAGATAAATACATACATATTACATTCATACACTAAAAACATCACCCTCCGTATTTTCGTAAAAAGCGAACGCATTCAATTACTTACACCGTAGCAATATTTTAATGTATGTAAAAATTTACCACATATGTTTAGAAACTAATTATCACTTGCTTAAAACGGTGAAGGACAACATCGTGAGGAAACCTGCACGCTAAGAATTTGAAAAAACTCGAGTGTGTCTGCCGTTTATCTTGCCTAGGATTTCATTTGCCTGTAGAGTAGGGCTACGGTATCCCCTGCCTGTCGTAAGAGGCGACTAAAAGGGTTCTTCCGGGGTTGCGGGCGGCAAGAGTGGGAGCTCGAACCGTCCAGTATGCTACCCCGGGAAGGACGGCGGTATGTGTGGTCGCATACCGTCGTAATCACCAGATGTTGTGGGAGGAGCAAACGCTCCCCCAGGGCAGAGCCCGATCCGGGCATCGCACTTGGAGGACTCCGGTTGTGTTCCGTTGGAGATCCCGGAGTACTCCAACAAGCGCTGAGGACGGCCACCGGGGGGGTTTTAGTGCGGTAAAAATCCCACATAACCCGGCGTCGCTCCCACGTCGTCGGGTACCTTTTGAAGGTTTCCCCCTCGAAAAGAAAAAAGGATTTCATTTGCCTAATTTGAACCTCAGATGTCCACATAGCAAGACCGAATTTCAACCCACTAAGCCATCAGAACTTCTAGTATTTTTCGATTTATAAAACATACTAATTAAATATAATAATCTTAACCTTTACACAATTAATATGCGAGAGGAAAGGTCACTTGTTATTGATATTTATATTAGTCTATAAAATTAATTGTATCAGATTAAAGCATCTTTAGTCTATGTAAATAACTTAAATAAATTTAGATTTCCAAAATAAACAGATTTCCAAATTTTTGATTTGATTTTGATTTGATATATTAATGTTTTGTCTATTTAATTACTTACAGTATTATAAGAACTTAAAATAAATAAAAAAATCAAATAAAAATAATTGCAGTATTTGAAAAATAACTCAAATTATAAATAAAATAAATGAGCCGGATCGCTGCCCCGCGGTAGTGTACCAAGTCTTATATTTTAATTAAATTATAAGGGTAGCTAAAACTTGCAGTCCAGATTCTTTTTTGGTTATTGATGTAGTTAATGAGCGTGCGGTCCACCTGATGGCAAGTGGCTATCGCCGCCCATAGACATTTATAATCAACCCCACATAAGATTAAGTTGGAGTCACCTAAGGTCACAAATCTGAGGGCTAAATCGAAACGCTTAGTACCTATAAATGTCTCTCACTTACCACCCTCTCAAACAGCACCTAACTCTGCTGTTAAAGGTAGAAACAGATAAAGTACAATGTAACTAAATACATTAGCAACATCAAAATTGATTTCCCAAAATAGTGAAAGAATTCATTTATTTGTAGGTATTAAATATTAATTTAACAATCTGAGACAATGTGTGAATGTCCTCATACCTAACTACATACTAATCGCGACAAGTCCTCATTATGTATTCAGACGAAAAATTTATAACTTTTTTATTGATTTATCCATTAGTATTATGTAAAAAATAGTACTATAAAAACCGAGAAAAGTGATAGCCTCTTTTTACATTTTGAAAATCTCCATGTAATACCTTAATCCGGTAATACCTCGGGAAAACATAACTGTGGAAGACCACCATAAGTCCGGTACTTCTACCTTCAACTTCAAAGAACTTCATCCGTCAACGAGTACTACGATAAAGGAAGGATGACGTAGGCACCAGATCCAATAGCTTTAGTTATTCGACAAATATTACTTACCTATAACATTTTAAAAAGTGAAAAATTCACACCTTTCTGAAATTACTTAGCGCATAATTTTCTTGCGTAAATAAATGGATTATTGTTTTTGTATGTTTTCATTGACAACATTGTTATAACTATTACATAAAAGGACACCTTTTTGTCTATGAAAATTGGAATTACATAGCACTATTAATACCCCTAAAGGAAAACCTTTGTCTTCATTTTATCTTGAGTCAGACTTCAAAGTTAACTTAATATTTTGCTAAATGTTAATCTTATTGAAGTTATAATCAAACGTGCTTAAACCACAGCGGTATTATATGTGTGTTTATAAGGTTGCTATGTTCTGGTATGAAGGTTGTGGTAAAGGAAATTATCGATATAAGGCATTCCATATTGGTTTTCAAGGATATCACATAGTATTTGTGTTAGACATTTTTTTTATAATATAGGAGTAGCAGACGAGCATGCAGTCCACCTGATGGTAAGTGGCTACTGCCGCCCATGGACATTTGTAATCAACCCCAGATAGAATTAGGTATTCCTACCTGAGGTCGGCCACAGATGCGCCGCTGACCCTGAGGACTAAGCTGGAACGCCTCGGAAAAGTCTGCCTCCCTTACCACACCCTTCAAAACGGAACACAGCAGCGCCTAACACTGCTGTTATTAGGTAGAAATAGGTGTGGCGGTGGTGCCGCCGGAGTCGAACCACAAAGGGTTCTACCACCTTCAAAGAATTAAGGAAGCCACCACTTTAGGAAGAATTCTTGTTTTCTCTCTGATATGTAGGTTTCCTCATGATAATTTCCTTTATCATTAAAGAAAGAGATATAATTTATATGTTACATGCGCACATCAAAAATTTACTTCAATTAACTTTACTTTTTACTTCTTAAAATTAGGGCCTAGGGTTCGAACCCTGCACTTGACAATTAAAGATGACTAAATTTCATACCATTGTGATAATAATATCAATATTTAAATAGTTTATGTATTTTCATGTTTCTTATCGATTTATACATAAGTAGGTATTATGTTTAAGAGCAACTTTTAAGGTTACGTTACAACTATTGTAACATAAAAAGGAATCTTTCATCCGACATACATGGCCGACCAGTCGCAAGTGTAAACCGGGCCTAACATTAAGCAACTGTCGCACGGTGAGAACCGATCAAGGCGAACTGGGGTCAAAAATAACTTTCCATCCCGAAGGTCAATAAAACGCTGCAATCTCTCAAAAACTTATATTAAAATATTAATATCTAACAGAGGAGACGCTATAGCGTAAGCACCGACAGACAAACATTCTTAATAATAAGGTATATTAGGGTTAGGTTAGGTTAGGTTAGATTGGCGCTAGTAAGGCCGTATGATCACGTGACCGTATTTGTACATGCTAATATCTGAAACCGTTCCAATAGATTTAAATGTTTTGTTAATTTTGATGTTTCCAACTTGAAAGGAAGTTTTTCGATCCGATAGATGGAGTTTTAGTCATTTTTTGTGACAGAACAGAGCTTTTGGCGCTCTAGTTAGGTCATATTTTTTGAAAATTAGCAACATAGTATATCACTTTATGAAAATGTTGCTATTTTTGAAAAAAAATATGACTAAACATATAATTTCATTCATACGGCCTTACCCCAACTAACCTTAATTGTTAAGATAAAAAAAACATTAAAATAATACAAAAATGTTCAACACATCATTTTCAGTTCGAATTTTCTTTTCTTAACATTTCAAAATGTAACCAAATGTCTCTACAATTCAAAAAATATCGGTTAAAGCGCAAAAAAAGTTAATCATACAAAAAAAATATTGGAAATAAATTCTTTATTAACATAAGTAATACGAAAAATTAGGATTTATTTATATCTACAGGCATAGAGCGTGTCAGGCACGTGTGACAGACAAATAGTATCCTATACAATGTGCATTAAAGTACATATTTATATACTACTCTGTCAAAATATTATATAGAACTACCAATAATTATAAAAAAAACCATGCTTAGAATATAGCCTATGTCACTCCCACAATTTAGACGAATCCAACAACACCTCATATGTTAAAATCCGTCAAGTCGTTTGAACTGTAAAGTATGCCAAATACACACAATTTCGAAAAACATTACGTTCCACTGCCGGTAAACATTACACTCCACAATAAAATAAAACTAGATTTTTGACGCTCACTGTCTGTAGATATAGATAATCTTTATACTTTAAGAAAGTCGGTTAAAGAAAAATAAGTAAAAAGATCTATAATCTCAGTTCAAATAAAGATTGCGTTTCATAAAGCAATGCAAAGCGATGCCTCAGAAAAGATAGGTCTAGATACCGCTGCCCAAACGAGACACATACAATCATTCGATTTTTTACAAAAAATTGATGTGTGTGTGACATCCTGGTATGACGTTCTGTTTGTGTGTGTTACGTAAATATACTAATAATCATACTATTACAGATGAGTTGCCACTAAGGACTAAAATAGTCAGGTAGGTAGGTAGATAGATAGACACCAAACACAATATTATACGCAAACACAAAACGAGAACAGATATCTAAATTAATTAGATAACCTAAGCCGGGATAGAACCTGGAACCGATGGCGACAGTTTCATTAAATCCCTCAACCGAATAATATACATAGTATGTATTTATGTTTCCTCGAACCAAGCAGATAATCTAGACATATCTTTGCCTCGGCGTTAGAAAGGAAATAAATACAAAAGTATACGCGTCTCAGACTAAAAATAAAGACTAAGCCTCTCAAATACATCATACATTTACATACATACAATAAAATTGCCAATTACGTCTAAACTAAATTTCAGAATCGTTTTCCACACATAAAAATAATTAGGCCATCCTGTGGCGCTAAGTTGTGCAAATAATTCAACATTACATGACAAATTTACACACAAACGATTTTAGACTAAAATTATCGCGAAATTGTGACATTATAATAAGCAAAGTACTCACGATACGCGGTTGTAATATTAACAATAAAGAAGTCGCGTATCGTACTCGTTACATAAAAATTCCACAACCTTACACAAAAAACAAATAGCGTACTCAAATTGTTAAAGGCGTAGTCTTTCTTTTTGATCTGAGACAATGGCCGGCGAAAGTCGCACGCAATACTTACAGTGCTCATTTCCGACCGCATAAACATTACTTACGTAACGTACATAATAAAATCACAACAAAATTATAGTAAATGGTGCTGCCACATTGCACTTATACTCGTGTTTAACATACGCTGTTATATTACACGCTGTTATATTATACGCTGTTATATTATACTGTCTATTGCTAGGCAAGAGTTTTTAGAGCATGATTTTGGGCTTAGTCCACTTCGCTGGCAAAATGCGGATTGGTAGACTTCACATAATTTTAAGATTTTTTCTAAAACCTTTTAGACATAGTTCACAAGATTTTCGTTCTCTATTACAGCAAGAAATAATTAATTTCTATTGCACATAACTTTCAAATTGAGAAGTGTGTGCCAAGGATTCGAACGTCGGAGTTCCAGATATATTTTCTATATGTAAAACATTGAACATTAACTAAAACTGCAATTTCATTAACTTTAATTAAGTAACTAAATTTATAACATAAAGTAACATATTGTAACATCATTTGTAACTAATATTGTAACATAAACTAACATAATGTTAAGTTTAGTTACGATTTGTTAGATCTTTTAACGCTCAACGCTAACGTTGTAACATTTTTATAATTATCAATTCATTCCACGGAAATATTCTTTAACTAATGTTAAATACAATTTGTTATCATTTATTTTTTGTGACAATGTTAAGTGACAAATGTTAATGTTAACATTGATAAGTGAAATGTGGCAGTATCATAAAGAATGAAAGTATATGACATGGCGACTGACTATTTTAACTTAACTTAACTTAACTTAATTTAATTAACAAATTTAATTAACAAACGGTCAAAACGCTGATGGCTTTATTTTTATCGGTAGAAAGAAATCTTAGATTGATTAGATGTTTGTAAGTAAGAAAAGAGGTAAATGTAAGATAGAATTCCATTTTTCCATCTAAAAATAATCCAATTTTTAACAAATGCCTTTCTATTCATTTTTATAACGGTCCTTAATGGTAAGTCACTGCCGCAGATAACATCTGTAATCAACCTCAGGTAGGATTGTCCTATCTAAGATCGGCCACAGTTGCTACTAATGAGGACTAAATTCGAATGTCTGTGTTCTTAACACAATATTTTAAATAGAACACAGCGCTTAACATTGTTATTAGACAGTAAATTACCTACATACTCTTTTAAACAACAGTAGAGTTTTACTACTAAAATGAAATACTATTTACCATTACATTGCAATGAACAATTTAACCTCTTTCCATTTACAACTTTCGTATACCAGAGCCTACAATCTCTATGGATGTCGACTTTGCATTAATTGTTTTGTGCTAACAACTCAACATACTCGGATGAAAACTCGACCACAACGTAATGACAATAAATACAGTAATAAATACTAATAAATTACATTAAAAACGGCATCATAATTTAAACTAGTTTAAAACTAAATGAGCTTTTCGATCACAATCGTCAAACTATACAATTCGCTGAAACGACTGGTCATTCATTACATTCCTTTACTTTTACATTTACATTACATTACACCAGCGTCCCAGCACTTATAATAACACGCGAACACGCTTCCTCATATTAAACAAGTGGCATAACGTGAAAGGTAGTTATCCAACGTGATTAGAAAGGTGTCACGGTTGGCCGCTGCTTTCTAGCGCGAATACAGCGCGAGGTCTGAGATTCTCCGTTGGCGTGCGGCGGCGTGGAAGCCCCGGGTGCCGTCCGGAACCAGCGGCGTGCGCGGCTCGAACCGGGGAGCGCAGGACAGCCGCCGCCCGCCACACTCCGTCCCCGTCAGCGAACAACCGGATAATCTTCGCGACAACCACCCTTCGGCACTACTAGCGCTGCCCGTACTCGCTTGGGAAGCCCGTCTTGACCCACAAAAGAAGGAAACCCCAGAATCCGAGCTGTGGCTGCACGTCGATTGTCGTCGAGGCACCCACGTCTGGATTTCAGGGGACCGAGGCGCGAAAAAGCCGCTAGAATTCCTCCTATAGTACGGCGTGCCGTATCTGTAGTCGTATTCGGGCTCTGAGCCGCTACAACAGGAAGAATACTCGCATTCATGACGTCGAGGCGTCGGGCGACGCACCTGTGTCTTCCGTTTCGGCTCCCGAGGGACCCCATTAAGTTCATACACTCTCATACCTTCTTCATCGGAACTCTGGAGGCGAAGAGCGCCCCTAGCCGCTTCCGATTCAGTGAACTCGACCAAAGCGCACACACAATTCACCAAACTGGGATTCTTGTTGAGAAACTGCCGCACATCAGCCGGCACCGGGTTACCGGGACGCAGAACCCTAACTAACGCGATCTCACCACAACTCGCGAATAATCTTGAAACATTTTCAACTGTCGGACGATCTATCGGCATCTTGACAGCCACTACAGTCCTGGACGGAGTAGTCTCGTCGTAAGCAGGCAGGGGATCGATCCTACGAAGCTTGGTTCCCTGCTCGTTGATCTCTAACTTGGTAGAATTTTTCAGTGCCTCCGCGACCACCCTCCAATCCTTCGTCAAGTGCTTAACCCGCTTGAAACTTGATATTAACTTGAGGGAGACGTACCCTTCCTTGTTGCGTCTCACATGTTTGAGCAGGAAGGCATCCTTCGTTATATTGGCGTCGGAGAAGTAAAATTCCACTTGAGACACTATCCGGTTGGCTAATTCCTCGTCTGGCGGGTTGTAGGGTGGTTCCTGGGAATCGGGCGCGACTTCACAGCCCGAATCCTTTCCGCCTCCGGATCCTGTCTCGGAAGCGGTGTCGGAGAGATCGGCATGGTCGTCGGAGGACGGACGGCGGTCGGTGGCGATGCCCTCGTCCGGTTCGGTCACGCCCTGGCTAAGAGGTATCCCCTCCATGTGTGTAGCGCGTGGGATTGCCACTATTGCATTACAGGAACGTGCGACTCACTCGATAGCGCGGATCGGACTGCGAACGCGCGGCGGCGTGCACCGCTCTTTTATAATATCGGGGGGATGTGCGGTAAAAGGCGTTCGGAAACGAAATGAGATGACATTGCAGACTTAGAGGCGCGAGGCGGTAAGCGTTAATTATTTAACATGTTGGAATTATTCCGTTTGTGGTGCATTGGAACTATATTTATCGGTCGCATTAAATAAGATAACACGCACGAAATACGATTAGAATGCACGCGATTGCAAAGCGAATCAGTAATGCGCTATGATAGCATGATGATTGTACTGGTATCAGGCAGAATTGGTTCGGTAAACTGGGTGCTATATTTACATAATATGCTAAGTAGTAAAGCACAATAGAATTAATAGTGCCATCTTGATAATTTTTTGCTTACTGATAACTGGAAAACTATTACGTAAAGGTTCTGGTTATGGGTCTTTCAGTACGAGAAGGGCATAAACCATAAACCACATATTCAATTCGATTGGTACACTTCATAAAATATAACACAGTAACTAAACTGCTGTTATAATAAGACGTATATTCTACCACCCTTCATTTGGTAGTTATTATCAACCCATTATTGTCCCACTGCTGGGCACACCTTAAAAGTTTTTAAAGAAATCTCTCGTATAGGTTTACTTACAATACTTCACCGTTAAAAGCAAGTGATAAATCATAAAATTATTCCTAATACGTCAACAAATCAGAGATGCTTGCCTGGGATTCGAACCCCGGACCTTTCGACTGAGAGACCGAATTTCAGACCTCCCTCGCGAACATTTAGCGCTATCTAAATATTTAGAACTAATTATTTTAACAAACATTTCGGTTCAAGCAACAATGACCTTATCAATGTTAGCATATACTCTTTTATTTAAATTTTAGCAAGTTTAAATGCCAAACTAGTTTCAAACAATAAAAGGAATTGAGTACCTATCATTATTAATTAGATAAATACGTTTTGTAAAAAAATATATCTTTGTATGAGCATCCTTGTATTTATTTTTACGCCTCATTCTTTATTTTTATTGTATTTGTACATGTCCGAGGCATTCCAGCTTAGTCATCACATGTAGCGACGCATCTGTAGCCGAACAGCGTAGGAAACTAATCTTATCTGGGGTTGATTACAGCTGTCCATGGGCGGCAGTAGCCTCTTACCATCAGGTGGACTGCATGCTCGTCTGCTACCCTAAAAAATGTAAAGCTAACATAGTTACAGAGATAAATATAATTGATGATAATGATGACGATGATTGATAGACTCGACGAACAGAAATAACTATGTCTTGTATATTTCTTACTTCTTTCTAGAAATATACGGTTTATTTCGCTTTGAAGAGTGGTTTGGTTTGGTTTGAAGTGGAAATAGAAACACATATTTTATACAATGCGTTAAAGGTAGCAACGGATCTGTGGCCGATCTCAGTTCGAACTCTAATTCTATCTAGGGTTGATTATAGATTTCCATAGCTAATTACTGCTCGTTTCTTACTTCTAAAATATATAAAAAAATCTCCGTATGTCTACATACCCAATATGCATAGCTAAAAATGCTTCCAGGTGTAGCCACTGAATATAAAGCAGGCTTAAAAAATATGTGTATCTAGACAATAGATTATAATTGGGTACTGGGTGTGGTTAATGAATAGTCAATTAACTGACGAAGCAGTTAATTTTAACCGCCGAGTTAACTTATCGCTTTGTTGCAGGTAATTTTAACTGTAACTGGCGTTACAGTAATGTAATTAATATGATTATTTACTTTCATGAAGTACCTACTTAGGAAAGGTACTTTTTTTTCTCCATTACAAGTATCTAATAGGTTGTTTTTTCGCCATCTTTGTATGTTTGTAAAAGGACTAAGGGTAGTAATATTGAACTACTTTAAATTAATTTAAAGGCCTAAGGGTAGTAACTAAGCGTACAACACCCTTCTCTAATTAATCAATTTATAATTAATTATATTTTAAGCTTTTAGTGCGTGATAAAAACATGCTAGTCATTTAAAGATTTTAATTTATTTCTAAGTAGGTATCTTTTCATCTCAGGTATGGTATTTGATTTAGGTAAAAAAACAGACATTTAAATTTTCAAAAAAAGTAGCCAATACTAGACAAAAAGATCAGATATTTATTTTCCAGAACCATAAAATTTTATTTTGAAATAAACTCTGTTTCAGTTAAGTTCTTTAAGTATATTATAACAAAACAATAGATCATTATAAGCGTAAAAAACTAAAGTAGGTTGCATTAATTATGTTACGATATAATAAATTATATATCGACCTAATATCATAATAATTGAAGTAATTAAACCCTCATACGTAATTAATTTGTCTTACAAAGAGAACATGTTTCCAATATTGACTTATGATTTTTACGCTAGAATAAAACATTAACAAGGATAATAAATTAATAATATAACAAAATTGGTTAAAATAACTTTATTTATTTATTTATCACTTCCTTCAAGTGTACACCATCCCCTCCAATAAACAGGCTTCGACTAAATATCTTACAAAAAAAATATTCGAGGACTACAATTTACAATTATAATTATAATTACTAAAAAATAATAAACTAAGTGTAAAATAAAAAAGAACTTATTTACAAAATGTACATATATACAAAAAATAAAAACAAAAATATAAAAACACAAAGACACCACCATAAAAAATTGTCGCCGTCACTGTCTTTGGGCAAGGTTCCCATGACGCTGGCAGCATTTCCTCTCTGAATTGCTATACCAATTCTTTGAGTAAAATGCATGCCAGTTCTTGGGTCACCACTCACCAGAGATAAACTAAGTGTTACGTCAATTATAGGCACAAACAGCATGCATTAATACCAATATTAACATAAACTTTAACAATATTTCATCTATTAACCAATAAAGTTAAATGGTTGTGGCTTTCAAACTGTGGTCTGAAGTTGGAATCCTAATCGCGCACCTCTGCATTCAAATTTATGTGAATTCTAGATATTAATTACCAACTATGGCATAATCCTTCCTTTCCCAATCTGAGAGGATCTGTACCCAGCAATGGGGCAATGTTTCATTGACAAAGTATCAAAGTAAGAAGTTTAATGTCCAGTATGCTAGTCAAGCAAATAGGTAGACTTCACACGTCTTTGAAAACTTTTAACGAAATCCCAACCTTATAGATTTCCTCATGATGTTTTCCTTACCCTTTACAGTAACAAATGATATCTTATTAATGTCTAATACACATAACAGCAGTGTTAAGCTTCTGTGTCCTGGTATGAAGGATGTGGTGAGACGTACTTTTCTGAGGCGGTCCAGGTTAGTTCTCAGGGGTAGCGGCGCATCTATGTCCGACCTCAGGTAGGAATATCTAATTCAATCTTGGGTTGATTACAGATGACCATGGGCGACAGTCGCCACTTACCATCAGGTAGACTGCATGCTCGTCTGCTTCTCCTATATTATAAAAAAAAATCTATTTATATATCTATAAGTGATGGCATTAAACAAACTCTTACTCATCTTGTATAAGTAAGTCAGTTGGTGAGGAAAACAACAAAACAAAGGTCGTTCTTGCGGAAAATCATCACGACATCCACAAGAACACTTCCTACTCAAGTACGGGATGTGGTGGTGAATACTTAATGGAAATGGATGATACATTGTAGGGTCACAGAGAGGCTATCTTTTTATATAAGATTGGTAACAAACAAGCAGTCGGCGGTATTGAAGAAAGAAATAAGGAAAATAAAGTTTATTCTATAAATACTGATCTTTTTTAAGTATAACGAACAAAAGTAACTCTATCTATTACCTTCTCTTTCCCATCAGCATAACGTAAAAAAAATTTGAACTTAGAATCAGCCAATCGTTGGATTAGAAATAATAATCCAAAAAATCATATTAAACATTTATACATACAATAGTAAGAGATATATAATTATCCATTTGGAATGAGAACACATTCCTATCGGCCAAATGACAAAGTCATTGGATAATCATCATTGGATAATCATCCGAATATTCTAATCAGTCTGAAATCAGAAATAAGAAACGAATCCACAAATCCATCCATTCCTTCTCATTTAATCGGTGAAACAGCAAAGTTATGGAACTTAGAAACAGCCAATCGTTGGATAATAATCCAAATATTCCTATCATTCCTAAAATAAATCAAACCTACAAAACAAAAGGAAAGAATCTGCAAATCCATCCTTCTCAAATTTCCCTTCTCAAAGTTCATTAACTTAGAAACAGCTAATCGTTACACAAAATTCCAAATATTTTAATGATTCCTAGATCAAATAAATGAAACGAATCCATAAATTTTCTCTAAAATCCATTGCTCCTCATTTTAGTCGTTGAAACAGCAAAGTTATTGAACTTAGAAACAGCCAATCATTGGACAACAATCCAAATATTCTGATCATATCTAAATCAAAACTACGAGTAAAGAAAACGAATCCACAAACCCATCCATTCTCTCCTCATTGTAATCGGTGAAACAGCAAAGTTATTGAACTTAGAAACAGCCAATCGTTGGATAATAATCCGCGAAGCCAATTAGTTACGCAATGGTAACCGCTCCACCTGATCCTGTTACACGACATAATCAGCTCATGACACATGGCTTCTGGGGTGATGGTAACGAAACTCCTGATGTATGACGTAACATCTGTCATAACGGACGATCTTATTCTACTTGGATTAGTTACACAGTTTTATGATTCAAACCAATTAAAAAATAGAAAACTTTGTGAGCTAATCTGTAAGTCCAAGACCAAGAGTACTTCGTGATACTCAAAGATAAGTGAAGTAATCATTCAAAGATTCTAAGAAGAAATAAAATTTCTAAAACTTTAAAAAGACCCCGAATAAAAATGTTTTTTTGTAAACAAGATGGTAAGTGGCTACTGCCGCACATGGACATCTGTAATTTACATCATCATCATCATCAACAACCCATTACTGTCCCACTGCTGGGCACGGGTCTCCTCTCAGAATGAGAAGGATTAGGCCATAGTCCACCGCGCTAGCCAAGTGCGTATTGGTACTTCACATACCTTTGAGATTTTTTTTATAAATCTCTCTGGTATGCAGGTTTCCTCACGATGTTTTCCTTCACCGTTTAGCAAGTGATAATTAATTTCTAACGCACATAACTTTGAAAAATCAGAGGTGCGCGCCTGGGATTTGAACCTCGGACCCCTCGATCGAGAGGCCGAGTTTCTTAACCACTAGGCTATCACTGCTTTCACTATAACTTATCTCACTTAACTGCTATCACTGTAATTTACGCCAGATGTAATTACACTCCTACCTGAGGTCGGCCACATATGCATTGCTACCCCTGAGAATATATTGAATTGCCTCGGAAAAGTATGTCTCCCTTATAGTAGAGTGCTTGGGGAGTTTGACCTCGGACTCCAATTACTGTCAATGTATTAATGTGAGACCTTCTGCATTATGTTTTATACATAAATTACTAAAAAGTTTACCAATTTTTTTTCGTTGCTTTTTTGTTTTTCTTAATTTGACACTAATTTCAAGAAATTATAAATTTTTCCATTTTAAATCAAAATATTTTTATAAAATATTGATAATTTAAGTAAAATACATTTTAGAAACCATCTTTCATAGATACCAGATAGTCAAAAAGGGCCGTAAAAGCAAGGAGCAGGTAGAAAACAGGTGAAGGGGAAGGGCAGCGGCAGCTGCTCGGTACGGTTAGTCGATTGAAAAACGTGTTTCGGTACTGTTGTGTTCTTTCTGCTGTGCATATTTTTTAATTTAATAATTATTTTTTCAAGACGTTTCGATACATTTTTGTTAAATAAAAACATTACAATATCAAAAAAATTATTGCTTTGTAAAGTATTTGTTTAAAAACAAAAGATCTCTGCGTTTCAGTAGGTAATTCATCACCATACATTTCTTTGTATAATATTTTTTAATTGTATTAATGATTTAAGAAAGGAAATTACTAATTATGTGAAATTATGTTTTATCTTATCTCACCTCGAGGAAATGTTGTACAGAATTTTTTTTCATCAAAAAGCTTAGAAAATACATTACCGAAATGTAAAGAGCATATTCTTTTCGTACACGCTTTCACTGGTTGCGATACAACGTCTGCTTTTTTCAATAGAGGCAAAAACAAGTTCGCTAAAAATTTCGAAAAATGCAAGAATTTACATGGCGCTGCTGAAGTATTTAAAAATATTGATGCAGATCCTGACAGAATTTTTGAAGCTGGCGTTGCATGTATTTTGGAATTATACAGTGCTCCCAAAAAAGTTAAAGATTTGAATATATTGAGGTTTAATTCTTTTCTAAAGGGCACAGCCAAAAAAACGGGTGTTCAATTGGCATCTCTACCACCTACGTCTGATGCAGCGTTTGAACATTTGAAAAGAGTATATTTACAAGTGCAGATATGGTTAGGTAATAATATTTCTGTTGAAAATTGGGGTTGGAGGTACGTTTCTGATAAACTTGAACCAATACTGATGAAACAATCGCCAGCTCCAGATAATTTACTTAAAATGCTATTTTGTAATTGTAAAAAAGGATGTGGTAATGCTTGCGGATGTCGAAAAAGTGGCTTATACTGCACTTCAGCGTGTTCACAGTGCAATGGTGATAGTTGTTTTAATGCATCTCCTGTCTTAAAAATAAGTGAAGTAGAAGAAAGTGACGAAAACGGAATAAATAAATATTTTTTATAAACTTTTTTTTGTTACACTTATTGTTTCATACTATTACTTTTTAATATTATATGATAGAAATGTATTTATAACACGATTTTGACACTACATTACTTAGTTAAGATCGTAATGTCTTATATTATATGCCTTAATTTATTTATTTTATTATTAAATAAAAAGCAACGATTTTTAATTGGTAAACATTTTAATATACCTTATCAACAATACAATCCAACAGGTCTCATAATAATTCGTTGACAGTAATTGGATTCCGAGCTTTTTCAATTCTAGATGCTTAAGGCACTCTACTATTACTACACCCTCCAAACTAGAACACAGCAGCAGGAGCGCTCAACACTGCTGATATTTGGTAGAAATAGGTGTGGTCGGACGCCGGAATCGTACCACAAATAATTCTACCACCTTCTTAACTCAAATGAATAAAGATAGAAAATTACACGATAGAATATAAATGAAAAACTGACAGAACCACTTAAAGAATAATCTTTTAAGGTCAAAAACCATTTACATAAACCAGTAAATTTGTCAGATCCACTGATTTCTAGTAATCCTACGATTTCGTGTTAATACTTATCTGGATTTCTTGACCACTATTCAATGCAGATAAACGACCTGCGATAAACAGCAAAGAATAAATATCTAGAAAGATAAGCTCAAGCCACCGTTACTCGAATATACCTAATAACATCGGTACATACTATTTTCTAGTTCGAACATTATAGGGAGACAGGAATATAAAGCATTCGAATGTGGTCCTCAGGAATAGCAAGTCAACAATAATATATTTTTGTTATAGTTCGAAGAGTTGAGTATGACGGATTCACTGGACCTTCCATCTCCATTCCTTAGGGGACCTTTCTTCCATCCTTAGTGGTGGAACTGTAGCTTACTTCAAATAAGACTCCAACCAACCACTTCTATCACATGCAAGAGAACACTAGGATGCAAAATATTAATTATCCAACCTTTACCAAGAACGATCCAATGATTTATCCGTATAGGCATTAAAGAGCCGTGCCTCTCAGATGCTCAAAACAATTGTACGTAACTACCAATCTGTCCGTTCTGTTGTTTGTTACGCCCTCGCCGGAATCATCGAGAGCAATGAATTCAGTCATGGTCTGTTATTGTTGTTAGCCGTTGCATGTTAATAATTACGTGTAATACTTTGAATACTGTTGCTACGTACTGTGTTTTGGTTGTTGGCGATTAAAACGTATATAGGATGTCTTAATAAATGTAGCTGAATGTTTTGTAAGCTTTGAAATTAATTTAATTGCTTGTTAGCCCAGCGGTCGAAACTTGAACACATTAATTGATTTAATACGAAATGTTCTAGTTTAAAAATATATTGACATCTTTAGTATTAAAGATTGTATGGTTTAGTATTAAAGTAGTTATATATATATATAGCACACAGGGTGTTTCTTTAAGTGAGTGTGTGTGTGCTTAAATCTGAAACAATGAGGAATAGCGATAAATACATTAACGAAAAATACGAAAAAATACCCTTTTTTTTGTAATATAAGAGTAGCAGACGAGCATGCAGTCCACCTGATGGTAAGTGGCTACTGCCGCCCATGGACATCTGTAATCAACCCCAGATAGGATTAGATATTCTTACCTGAGGTCAGCCACAGATGCGCTGCTACCCCTGAGGACTAAGCTGGAACGCCTCGGAAAAGTCTACCTCCCTTACCACACCCTTCGAACGGGAACACAGCAGCGCATAACACTGCTGTTATTAGTTAGAAATTAGTGTGGCGGTGGTGCCGCCGGAGTCGAACCACAAAGGGTTCTACCACCTTCAAAACAGTATGCATTTTAAGCTTTAGTAATGGGATCTAATATCTCGTTGTAATTAAAAACATGATCTATGATAAGTGTGTAATATACACAGATAACGGCGCCGCATGCGTGTTCTATCTATTCAGATTTTTTGCTAAGCTATCCGCTAATTGTTAAGAGAAACTGATCATAGCTGTTTGAATAATTTAAAATGTTATTGGATTTGTGCCGGCAAAGAATCAAATTGTTTTTACTGATTTTATGCGTATTTGTAATGTTTTTCATGCGTATTTTGTATGTCTCATATTTTGGTACGGCCCAAACGGCTTAGCCGATTTTAACATATGAGATGTCGAAGGACTCGTCGAAATTGTAGAGTGACATAAGCATTTGAAGGTGGTAGAACCCTTTGTGGTTCGACTCCGGCGGCACCACCGCCACACCTATTTCTACCTAATAACAGCAGTGTTAAGCGCTGCTGTGTTCCGGTTTGAAGGGTGTGGTAAGGGAGACATACTTTTCCGAGGCGTTCCAGCTTAGTCCTCAGGGGTAGCGGCGCATCTGTGGCCGACCTCAGGTAGGAATATCTAATCCTATCTGGGATTGATTACAGATGTCCATGGGCGGCAGGAGCCACTTACCATCAGGTGGACTGCATGCTCGTCTGCTACTTCTATATTATAAAAAAGCTATATTTACTTATACTTATTTATTTATATTGTACTTACAATCTGAAAGTATAATATATACATTTTCTAAAATACTATCACTCGCAGATTATTTATGATTTCAAGTCGAAAAAATATTCTACGCGAGAATCTAACAATTAAAAGTATCAAGAATGGAATCGGAATTATCAATTTTCGCATAATTCTGGACTCCTTATTAAAACAATATGGTGTAACATAAATTCCAGATTTTTTGTAAAAGATTTTTAATATAAGACTAACATTATATACACTGAAGTTTAACATTTATGTAATACTAGCTGTGCCCCCCGATTTCACCCGGGTTAAAAGAAACAGGGGCACAGCTAGTTCTAAAATATAAGTAGCCTAAGTTACTCCTTATTACATCAGCTAGCTGCCAAAGTCCCGTCAAAATCGGTCCAACCATTTCAGAGATTAGCCAGAACAAACAGACAGTCAGACAAACAAAAATTTAAAGAAATGTTATTTTGGTGTATGTACCGTATGTATATTCATATGCATGTAGTAAAAAGCGGTTATTTCAATATTAAAAACAGACACTCGAACTTTATTTATATGTATAGTTGTATAGATTTTAACCAACTAGTTAATTAATTTATTGAAGCTGTTGCCAAGAATTTAACATTGAGAAGCGTCTCGGAACTTGCTCCCTTTCTCTCCCTTAAAATTGTTTACCAAAATAATTCAAGGAACTACGGAAATGATACATAATAATTAAAACGAAGGTGTCATTAAAGAGGCTAATTAAAAAAATACAAAATCCCTTCGCAAATAATAATGGATTTCCTTCTGCGATCATTGCCAATTTTCTTGTTGTTCGAATATTTTTATAATTAAAAAAATAACAAAAAGAACATTCGGGTCTTCTACCATATTTTTTTTGGAAAATGAAAAATAACATTAGTGTCTAAATTCGAGATATTTTTGCCGTTATTTAATTATGAATGTTAATTGTATTTGTACTAATCGCAGTAAAAAATGGTGTCAAATTATTAACCTTTAGTTTTTGTTTTCTGAAATTGATTGATTGTCGATTAAAATAATTCCCATGGCAATGCAATATTAAAATTGCACGATAAGGGTTAAAAGTTAAAAGGGTGGCTAAAATAATACGTACCTTTAATAAGTTACAGCCTTTGTCACTCCCACACTTAGACGAATCGAAATACATATATTAAAATTCGTCAAGCCGTTTGTGTATGCGTGTACGTTGTGTGTACTTTAGTTGGCGTAGCGAAAAAAAAAATTGAGATGACAGAGATAGTTTGAATGTCACAGAAAAACTCTGGTAGCTAACTGAGTTTAACTGTTAGTAGATTATTGAGACCGGCCGTTAGTCCTTGTTAGCAATAATATAACAACAGCAACATAACAATTAATTTATGAACAACTTCCTACAATAATATTGTCTACTCGGAAACCCATTATTACCGATGGTAACACATTTCCTACTTTTTTTTTTATTATATAAGAGTAGCAGACGAGCATGCAGTCCACCTGATGGTAAGTGGCTACTGCCGCCCATGGACATCTGTAATCAACCCCAGATATTATTAGATATTCCTACCTGAGGTCGGCCACAGATGCGCCGCTACCCCTGAGGACTAAGCTGGAACGCCTCGGAAAAGTCTGTCTCCCTTACCACACCCTTCAAACCAGAACACAGCAACGCTTAACACTGCTGTTATTAGGTAGAAATAGGTGTGGCGGTGGTGCCGCCGGAGTCGAACCACAAAGGGTTCTACCACCTTCAAAACTTCACTTCTATAGGTATGCAAAATTCTAACAAAAAGCACCAAAAAAAACATTTTACCATCGAGGTGTGACCGAGACGAAATGATTCGATTTCTCTTTCTTCAAAGATTTCACGATTTCGATACAAGTATTGTTAATGAACTTTGGCATTGTTGACAACATTGACCCAAAAAAGTTACTTGTTGACTATTTTCTTTTTGAAAAACAATTGAGCTCAGCGGGAGTGCATGTTCTAGATGTTGTATCTGTCAAATTAAAGTGCCTAGGGAGTGTTAAATTAATATTGTTCTCATTAATGTATTTTAAATAGTGACCGACCGAAATTTTTTTTCCGGTTCGGCCAAGTTTCGGACAAAAAAATGTTTCAATCGCTCGAGCGTGGCCATGGGTCTACCTTTCCAATCCTAGAAAGCCGAACCATCCCTTATCTTTGATTTTTAAGGAATGTGCGTATTAGAAATTAGCTTTATTTGCTTTTAGTCAATTTGATTACTTAAATATAAAAGTAATTTTTCATTTTTAAAATGTATATTACTTAAGTCTTAACCGGGCTTATGATTTTAACGACGTGAATTTCTTTATTGGCTAAATGGTACGAGTATTAAATTTTGCTACTCATTGGTATTTTGACGACTCATCTAGATAAACGCCTAAATTAAGGTAAAATCTTGCCTGTAGGTACGTGATGAATTCATCATCATCAACCACTGTCCCACTGCTGAGCACGGGTCTCCTCTCTGAATGAGAATAATTCGACCATAATCCACCGCGCTGGCCAAGTGCTTCACATACCATTTTATTTTTATTATTAATACGAGCTTTTGCCCGCAGCTTCGTTCGCGTTACGAAGTAATATTTTCATCCCCTATTTTATCCCCTTGGGGGTAGAATTGATCAAAATCCTTTCTTAGCGGATGCCTACGTCATAACATCTACTTGCATGCCAAATTTCAGCCCGATCCGTCCAGTGGTTTGGGCTGTGCTTTGATAGATCACTATGTCAGTCAGCCACCTTTGAGTTATATATATTTTGATATTATTATTTTACTACTTACTACTTATTACTAAATAGATCATCATAAAAATAACATTTACATCGTAAAGGTAATTACTAACCTACGCAAGACATGCTAATCACAGAAATAACTTGAAACTTCCTGGTTTATTAATCGTTGCAATATCGGTTGCAAGTTATTATCTCCATTTGAATTGCAGACTAAAGACCTTTCATCATAGTCATTCAATATAGGGTATCGGAAAGTCCCTTCTGTAATGTAGTAAAGGGTCTGGACAGAGTTAGTACAGCCATAAAAACTCCGCACTAATACTTCCTTGACGGCCTGTTTCAGCGTTACTTGGGGATCGTGATGACGTGATGGAGGTGAAGGAAAGTCACCCCTCATATAAACATAGCTAGCAACCCAACTGCGCTAAGCGAAAAAAATGAAAATAAGGCCATCCTATGGTGGACGGACACACATCAATAGCTTAACTACGTCGCGTATTTCTGGTGGAAAGCTCCGGTGCCACACGTACCATCGCCTATCATCTACTACCACTGTTGCCGCTCGCAACACCTAGAATCCCCTTTAAGTCGCCTCTTACGACAGGCAGGAGATACATTTCCAATATTCTGGTGCCAATCTACTATTATTTTTTGGATATTTAGTTTTTTGGATGCAAGATGAAGCATCCAAAAAACAGTAATAATTGAAAAGTATTCTGTCTGTCAAACTGAAGCCAATCATACTCGCTCACAAAATATTATTGGAATTACTTGTTTTACAAGAAATCCAATGTCAGATGCTCCAAGATGGCGCACCAATTATTTTATGTACCTACTTATGACATGAATATCAAACGAAAGGGTTTCCTGACAATCATAAAAATCATATTTTTTAAACATTTTTAATGAACTGGTTTTACCCGACTGCGTGGGATAATATTTAGCATAGGCCACCACCAGTCCAAATACCTCGACGGATTATAAGAAATGAGGTATCATTAGACTCGTCTAAATTGTGAAATTAACACTATAATTTTAAGCAATGAGTTTTTTATAAAAAATTAAGTACTAATTGTTATTAAAACTTTCTATATACATTTAATATGTCAGAATCAGATGACTAGTGTTACGTGACGGTACGCTAGTCACACACAGTGAGGGGCGGTAACAGGAGCTGTGCCTGTCGCTAATTCGACACAATTCGGTCCGCCAAATATCTGGGTTGGCGCTACGGCTTCTATTAAACTAGGGCTGCCACTTAATGACATATTTTGTTTCTTGTTTAAAAGCGTTTTATTAACGTATGTCCTTTGATGAAAGGTATCGTATTTTGTAAGTTATGGATTTTACTGTAACAGGGTAATTTTATAAACCAATACTTTGTTGGTGTAAAGTAGGTGCGTATTTTAAGGTCATATACAAAAAGAAAGATTTATTTTAATTATCTGTCTGTTTATCGATGTTGGTTAATTTTGAACGTAAATGAAACAATTCCTAAAATATTCAAAGAACGTTCATTCAATTCAGTCGTAAACTAAACGTGCTCCACAAATTGACAGCAAAAAAAAATACAAATTGACTGGACTAAAAATTTACCCAAGAATTAAAAATCATTCTATTGCTTTGCCAAATAACTTCTGATAAAAGCATCTCATTCAAAGTTGTACATGACTAGGCAATTAGAGATGAAATAAATACTGTAATTTTCAAAGTGTCAACCCTGAATAGGAGCGAGGATTAACGAACTTTCCGGCACATTCCCAGCACACGAATATTTAATTAAATTAGTACTAAGTATGTATTGTGATACGAAAAGTGCACCTCGGTTTTAATCGTGTTTTACGCTCGTTTTCAATAATCTATCATTAAATGTTTTGACTAGCGAAGATCGTCATTTTTTATAATATAGGAGTAGCAGACGAGCATGCAGTCCACCTGATGGTAAGTGGCTACTGCCGCCCATGTATATCAGTAATCAACCAATTACATTAGTTTATGTCTATGTAATCAACCCCAAATAAGATTAGTTTCTTACCTGAGGTCGGCCACAGATAGCCGCTAGCTCTGGGGACTTAGCTGGTATGCCTCGGAAAAGTATGTATGTCTTCCTCACACAAAAACACAGCAGCGCTTAACACTGCTGTTATTAGGCAGAAATTGGTGTGACGGTGTTGCCGCTGGAGACGAACCACATAACGTATTACCAGCTTCACCTATTGTAGGAGAAATTTGTTTCGAATTATTGCTATTATTGTAAATGCGCATAACCCGTTTCTATTAACTGGTGTACCCCAAGGAGTAACCCACGTTAAGAATACCTGCTTTTAAATATTTGTACGAATTGTTTATCAATAAATCACTATCCATCAATAACTTATTGACAGAAGAATTCGTGATAAAAACTGCTTATCTTCGAAATATTTTAAGTAAGTATACGTGTACACAATGAATCGTATTTATCTAAATAGTATATGTACAATTTGAGGTCGCAAGAAAGAAAAATTATAATGGTGCATCCACGTTTGCCAAACCCCAACAAACTGTCACAAATTCTAACTTGTGGGTAAAGCGTTTAAAAAAGTTTGTGTACTAAATTATAAAAAAACAATTTGTCAGTTTCTGACCACTAAAAATTGTCAATTTGTAACTTTGGTAAGCAAAAATTGAATTATTATAACAGATGTAAATCAAAAGTAATGTATACACGTAGACTAAACGCCCTTATGAATAATTAATCTATTCATTTTTTACCTAGTAATAGTATTTAGAATGAACATAATTATTAAAAATTGATATTTAAGCAAAACATTGGATAAATTATAATTATGAATGGACGTTATTTTTTTTTCGGGTAACATGTTTGAATTTGCGATAAATAGCAAGCGTGTGTTATACGAGTAGAATTAAATATTTTTGACATATTTCTCAATCGCCTCGGTGGCGCAGTAGGCAGCGCGTAAGTCTCATAATCTTAAGGTCGTGAGTTCGATCCTCACCCGGGGCAAAATTTTATGCACTTCGAAAAATTTATAATAATTTAATTAATTGAATTATAAAATAATTTTATATCATCGCCGCTTATAAACGTCCGCTTTCTTATGATATTAGATGATTTTATTTAATTTTGTCATATGATTTTTTGACAGTCATTTTGCGTGACAGTCAAGTATTAAGTTTAAAAAAAAAATAGAGCAAAATAAAAAGAAAAATGCGACCGTCGAATTGAAAACTGTAAAACGAAACATATAAAAAGACATTTTTAATAACAATAAAAAATAAACAATTACATAATAATAATATTGCAAGATTGACGAAAATTACATATAATAAATTATAATTACATACCTTTGACTTTAAATAGAAACATCGCAAATCTCGTCAATTATGAAGATTCACAAACATTTGAAAAATGTAAATAACAATTTAAAACGTCAAAAATATATGCCCCGGGTGAGGATCGAACTCACGACCTTAAGATTATGAGACTTACGCGCTGCCTACTGCGCCACCGAGGCTGTTGACGTGGCAGCCAAAATTACGTATGATAAGGAAAATGTAGCGCGTAATTAAATTATGTACTTATTTTTATTGTGATTCAAAACCACTTTACTTACATCAAACCACAAAGTACTTAATGTTTATAACAATTGGTATCGTTTAAAACATACTGATATTAAGAACAAAATTAATGATAACAATTTTGTGTGTAAAATAAAAAAAGTTCGTAAATCTACGATGCAGTTTCTTGTCATTTTAATGAAATAATGAGCTAAATTCTTATTAGTGTAAGTTAAAATAATTAATTTGCTTAGGTATATGAAAAAATACTATTATGTTTATTGTTTATTTTGTAAAAAAAAAACACATAGGTAAAAAATAATATAATATAATATAGGTACATTAAGAAACGATAAATACTTTTTAAAAGTATATAAAATATTACCATTTTTATGGTTCTGAACAACAGCTATTAAAAATAATAATAATAAAAAAGTGTAAAATTAAATTTAATTATTTAATACTTAATTAATATAAAGACAGTTTGTAACCTTGAAATGCGTTGAATATTCGTAAAATACATATAATTATAAATATGTAATAAAAAATAAAACATATTTAAATATATAATCATATAATCTTGATTAAAATAAACTTAAAACCAATAACAAAACTGCAACCATTGAATTAATCTCGTCTATTACTGTACCTACTCATTACTAGAGTTTAATTATTGTTTATCTGCACCCAAGATACCCACATAATTACGAGCGACGCATGTCAATTAGTTTTCTTTGAAAAGCGCAATAAACGTGACTTCCGGTTGTCCTCTAAACTGTGGTATTTCCGAACTGTTAAGGTAGATACATACTGGGTGACTATTAATTAAAGTACTTTAGGCGTCCTTTTATTATACTATTTCCGAAATGTCAACGTAACATTTATCTGTACTTAAATAAATATGATTCACATTGAAAGATAATTTGTTTAAATATTTTTTCTAGAAATATTACACTATAGGAACACGGCCAAGAATTAGAGAGAAAATCGAACAATAAATTACTTAAATAGAGACAGTACTAGAATTTCTAAATAAATATTCATTTCTGGCAATTTGAAACTAATTTCTTACATATTTTCAGTCAAAAATATGTTTACTTACCTTGTAATAAAAAATCTATAGAATTTTGGCAGTACCCATTTAAGAAACCTTTTTAACACACACAAAACACACAACATAAAATTATTACATTGAAATAAATATTATTATATAGTTCGCTATTTGTAAAGGTTAGTGTGTATCAACATTAATAATTTCCACAACAGTTTCAAATGGTGTTTAGTATTCGCAATACCTACCGCTGTTTGAGGTCATGTGCCAAGATCTTGGCCGTATCTATTCCATTGGAAAATAACAGACTTATTTATTTATTTGTATGTACATTATTCAACTACGAGTATATTAGGTAAAAGTATTAATAAATACGATACGCATAAAAAAAGATCAAAATAAAATTCGACTTTTTGGGTATTTTTTGCAAAGTTATAAGTATCGAAAACTAGGATGTATTACTTAACAACTTTTGAAGGTGGTAGAACCCTTTGTGGTTCGACTCCGGCGGCACCACGGCCACATCTATGTCTACTTCATAACAGCAGTGTTAAGCGCTGCTGTGTTCTGGTTTTAAGGGTGTGGTATGGAAGGCATACTTTTCCGAGGCGTTCCTTCGTTCTCAGGGGTAGCGGCGCATGTGTGGCCGACCTCAGGTAAGAATATCTAATCCTACCTGGAGTTGATTACGGATCTCCATGGGCGGCAGTAGCTACTTACCATCAAGTGGACTGCATGCTCGACTGCTACTCTGTACACTATATTATAAAAAAAATATCTAAAAAAATAAGTAGCAGAGATTTGTAGTGCTGAAGGCAATTTTTAGATGTCAAGGAGGTTATTGTAAAGGGGGGGTTGCTAGATCCTAATTTCTAAAGTCGCAACTGTTGTCATTCTCTATCAGACAAACTATTGGGTATCAGCATAGATTAGTAAAGATACTTCTTCGCCTTGAAATTGAATAAAGCCACAAACGGCTTATTATAGTAAGTTCTTTTATTTGAATTCTTGACAAATAAAAACATTTTTAGAGAAAATTTACGAATAAATAACGAATACTGCGTAATTTACAATTACAATGTACAATTTACATAATAAATAAATAATTATATCAAATATTTTAGGGACATTTTAGCACGGAGACGTGGCAAAACTTTTTTACTCAACTATTTCAATTCACAAAACTGGGTACATTTTCTTGTTAGGAGTGAGTAATCTTTACTAATCTATGGGTATCAGAGAAATTTGTTACGAGAAAAAACTTATAGAACAAAAAATCTCTGACTGCTTTGAACCAAAATTTGTAGCATTTTACTGGAGTATAAAATCTACATGTATATAAATACGACGTTTAGACTGTTTCCCTATTTATGTATGTGTTCACCAGTAAAGCCCAAATAGGTCTTACTGTAGTACTAGGTACTGGATACTAAGATTAATTTTACGAATTGTTTACGCCAGAGGTCACCCACCGACCTTGTTTGTCGATTAGAACTCAATTATCTAAAGATCACAATTACGAACATTATAATTAAGATTATAATGTTATTAAATGTAAATACTTGCTCGTATTGTAATGTAATATTGTAATTGTTATAACAATAACACGGTTATGTAGTTCATGTTATTAAGTGATCTAGTGCTTTTGATTGACTGATAAGATTGTGTGATAAGTGAGTGAGTTATCAAAGTTTATGATTGTGAATTTGACCTTCGAGCTTTGAAATGCTACTAGAGCTTTTTAAATGCAGAATTCGTGGTCTAAACTCTAAACACAATGATACGATTATAGAAGTATTTCGAGTTTTTTTTTATAATATAGGGGTAGCAGACTAGCAACACAAGACAGACAAGACAAGGTATCAGGTGGCGTGCATGCCACCTGACGGTAAGTAGCTACTGCCGCCCATAGACATCTGTAAACAACCCCAGATAGGATAAGATATTCCTACACGAGGTCGGCCACAGATGCGCCGCTACCCCTGAGAACTGAGCTGGAACGCCTCGGAAAAATCTGTCTCCCTTACCACACCCTTCAAACCAGAACACAGCAGCGCTTAACGCTGCTGTTATGAGGCAGAAATAGGTGTGGCGGTGGTGCCGCCGGAGTCGAACCACAAAGGATTCTACCACATTCAATATAATTCTCAGGAGTAGCACACATCTGTAGCCAACAACATGTATTACAAAACTCCTATCATATCTAAGGTTGATTACAGATATCCATTGTCCATATAAATAGACGTCCTTAACCATTTACCGGCAGATGAACTGCTAGAAGTGACAAAGTGAAAACTCTAATGAAGAATTGCAGCCTATCTGATAGTCTCTACTTACAGACCGACTGCCAAACGTCTATGTATAGCCAATACATAAACAGATAATACACGATAAACTGGTACAATTTACCTCTTCACACATGTGTGAGTGCACACATGAGACATGTACCTACATGCTCGTATGTGTGTGTATGTGGATGACCTAGACATACTGAATATTGCAGGAAGGAACCTTGGCGAAAAGGAAATCGTTAAGGGACTTGAAAGGATAAGTTGTCGCCAATTACCGCTTTTGTTCATTAACTTATCAATTAGGGTTCCGTATACAAATGGAAAAACGGCAGTTGAAACGACGGCAGTCGCTAGCTGTTGACAACCGATGAAAAGACATAAACGAAAAGTGGCGTGCTTTGCTGTTGGTCGCTGACGACACGCAGCTACAGTCAACGATCGCCGACGATCGCAAACTGTCGCCATCGCCGTTAAGTCGTCGTCTGTTGTGGCTGCTAACGACAGCTATCGACCGTTCATGAGTTCATGACGGCAGCAGTTGCCAGCGGTTCTGTACCTGATATATTGCTCATATTGGACACGCTGTTTACGCCGTTATTCAATGAAATGTATTGAGCGTCGACTTCAGAAATATGTACTAAGTAAACCAACATTTCTTTGAATTCATTTTTATTTTGTAGTGACATAGAAGTCGGTTTTTTTGTTATTTCTTTTTGTATAAATATGTTTAATGTTTATATCCTGGAATGTATGGATCTCCTAATAACATGCATAGGAGAGGAATGATGTTATTCTAGACCGACACCCAATTCCTTTTAATCTATAACTACTTTCCCATACGAGATAAAACATATGACTCGTTTGACCTCATTTCCTTCCGTTGTCGACATTGGTACAGCAAATGACAAGTTTTCTTTTAAAAACCACCAAAAAACAGTTCTTATGTCTCAGTAATAAAACAACAGATCCTTTAGCAACAGGATAATGATAGTAAATATATGTTTGTCTTGTCTGTTCATACGATTGCCGTTTATAGTACGAATGGTAAGGTCGGAGCTCGGAAACTTTATTTTTTGCCGTGTAACCTTTGCATTATCAAGAAATAAATGATGATTATATATCAATGATACGTTATTGTTGCGAATCAAAAGGCTACTGGTTTTAAATGTATGGGCAATGGGCAGCCATTTAAAAGTAGCGGGTCAAATTGATCGTAGGTGCCTTTGGATCTTGTCCCTGTAGTTCCGGGACCAGAATAGGGCTACGGTATCCCCTGCCTGTCGTAAGAGGCGACTAAAAGGGGCTTTCGGGGTTACGGGCGGCAAGAGTGGGAGCTCGAACCGCCCGGCTAGCGACCCCGGGAAGGACGACGGTATGTGTGGTCGCATTCCGTCGTATACACCAGACGGTGTGGTGACAGAGTCACCTGGGCGGAGCCCGACGGGGCAGTGCGCTGAGAGGACTCCGGTCGCGTTCCTTTGGAGATCCCGGAGTCCTCTACGCAGCGCCGAGGACGGCCACCGGGGGGGGTTTTAGTGCGGTAAAAGTCCCACATAACCCCGTGTCGCTCCCACGGCACCGGGTACCTTTTGAAGGTTTCCCCCTCGAAAAGAAAAAAAAAAAAAAAAAGGTGCCTTTGGATCTGTCCCTGTAGTCCCGGGACTAGAATAGGGCTACGGTATCCCCTGCCTGTCGGAGATCCTCTTGGCATCGCTAAGGACGGCCACCGGGAGGGGAGGGGGGGTTAGTGCGGTAAGAATCCCACATAACCCCGTGTCGCTCCCACGACACTGGGTACCTTTTGAAGGGTTCCCCCTTTTTTCGTAAACAAAAAAAAAAAGCAGGTGCCTTTGGATCAACTCCGGCACCACCGCCACACCCATTTCTGCCTAATAACAGCAGTGATAAGCGCTGCTGTATTTTAGTTTCAAGGGTGGGGTAAGGGAGACATACTTATCCAGACTGACATAGTAGTTTAAGAAAAATATTGTAACTGACAATTTTGTGCCGTCGTTGGCCTATACAAAATAAATATATTTCATTTCATTTCATATCATTTCTTAGGGGTTTCAACTTCGTTTTCTGGAGTAGTGACGTATTTGTGACCGATATTTGATAGGAAACTTGTCTTATCTGGGGTTGATTACAGACGTTCCTATAATTTAGGCGAATCCAATTTCATTGTGTCGTTACAACTTATATCTTAAAATCATAAACGTCAATCCGTTTGGGCTACACGGCGTGCCAAAAAATCAGATAGGTATACAATACACCTCAGATAGAGCTCTTATGTTACCTGGGGTTGATTTTTTTTATAATATAGGAGTAGCAGACGAGCATGCAGTCCACCTGATGGTAAGTGGCTACTGCCGCCCATGGACATCTGTAATCAACCCCAGATGGGATTAGATATTCCCACCTGAGGTCGGCCACAGATGCGCTGCTACCCCTGAGGACTAAGCTGGAACGTCTCGGAAAAGTATGTCTCTCCACACCCTTCAAAACGGAACACAGCAGCGCTTAACACTACTGTTATTAGGCAGAAATAGGTGTGGCGGTGGTGCTGTCGGAGTCGAACCACAAAGGGTTCTACCACCTTATTGATATAATCAATGGTTATCTATAGATAGCCACGGACGACAGTCGCCACTTACCATCAGATAGACTACAGCATTTTATGAAGTTATTTCGTAGCTTTTTATAGCCCTTCTGATAGTAAGTATCTATCGCCCCCCCACATAAAATTAAGTTCTACCTGAGATATTGCCTAAAATCGAACACGAATCGAAATCGAACCATGGGCGATTATAATCACCAATGTACTTTACAGGATTCGTTCAGCAAATAAAATGAAATTATTAATCAAATTTTAATATTTCGAGACCCGTTTAAACGAAGCGAGTCACTCGACCTCTGACTCGCCCAGTCACTTGACGATACCCATTAATCAGACGTAACGCTTGGACAAATTGTTGCGCTGAATAATAACACCATACTCTGCAGGATTCGTGAAACAAATAAAATGAAATTATTTATCAAACTTTAATATTTCGAGAGCCGTTTAAACGAAGCGAGTCACTCGACCTCTGACTCGCCCAGTCACTTGCCGATACCCATTAATCAGACGTAACACTTGGACAAATTGTTGCGCTGAATAATAACCTCCTGTAGGCGTAATAATACGGTTAAAGTTATTCAAAACGTGATATATTTGGTCGTTTTTGAAACCAAGTTCAATGTGGTTACGTTTGATGTGTAGGTAAGTATTATGTATGTGTTACGAAATTTTGCCTGAATATTTTTTTTACAATTCTTTTTAATTAAAAATAAAATCTGTAGAACTCATTATTCGACTGTAATCTAAATAGTAGGTACGTGGTTATTACTATCCATGGACAATCTGTGACTAAACCTATCGCCCGTTATTAATAATTAATCTATCGAATTTTAACCCACCAAATATGGCAATCTCACAAGATCTTGTAGGCGAAAACTGTTTAATACGATATTTTGGAATCGAATGGAATTGGTGGATTCTACCACCGAAACGAAGACCTGCTTCACTCTACTCTTCACTCACTACAAATGTGTGTGGTATTGGTATTCCATCGAACCATACAACTCTTTAAACGTTATACTGTCCATATAAAAACAAACATCAAAGCTTAACCCATTAGTCAGCTAAGCTTTAAGCTTATCGAGCCGTCATTTATCACGGAACCCTAAAGAGCGACCTGACATGTCACTCACGATATCCATTCGCAATACTTTCAATGCCAAAATATAATAAGGTCAAGATCACACATACTTGTTTGTACTTAAGTTCTATAAGCGTGAACGAGGCTTATGTCATGGCGTGAGTCATGAGCATAGCGATTATGGATACATTGACGCTGAGCGGAAACTAACAAACATTGTCTTACACGGCGTTCTGATTTAATATTGAAATAGGAACGCGTCTGTCAAAAATTTTAAGTGAAACTAGGAAGATAACCTAACCTAACCTAGGTTGGAGAATAGATTTTCAAAAGTGGTGTGATGTGTGTGTGTGTATGATATGTGAGTGTGATGTGTGTGTTCTATAATGGTCGACTGGACCTGTACTGACTGTAATGTACCACCGTTACGATTATTTCTAGTGTGAAAACCTTTGGAAAAGTGTCGATGTGGACTATCTTAGTCCTAAATAGTGACAACGGATCTCTGATCGGCGTCTGATAGAACCCCAGTTGTGTAGAGTTCATTATATACTTTTATTTTCCGGGTCCCTACGAGTAAGGTGACCCTGGGCCGTCGCGTAACAGTGCAACGCCACTTTTGTCCCATAATTTAGTGATTGCCATTACTCTCAATAAGTAATGGTTAACTGTCAAATCATGCTCAATTGAAGACAAATTACTATAACTTAATCCATAAATAATCACGCCCTGCTTTTAAACACCATAATTAACAAAGTGTATTAATAAAGGAGTTTCGTTACGGTAATTGAAATGTTTATCATTTAATTGTACAGCCAGCACCAAAAGAAGATTAACATACTCGTATTAAGGTTCGAAAAATACCTGTACACTCAAGCGAAGTAACTGAACACAACTAGCACCATATAAGATGAACGTCATAAAGTTTCAAAAGTAGGTGAATACTACAGTGTCAAAAGTAGCTAAACAGTGACATATCATATTAGTGACGTAAGCCATTTTGCACATACGGTGCTCAGCTACTTTTGACGTGCTTGTTTTTATCTAATGTTCTTTTTTTTTGTCGCTTTACGATGTTCATCTAATTATGATGATAGGGTATCATAATTCCCCCAGGGCAGAGCCCGATAAAAGGGCATCGCGTTAGGAGGACTCCGGTTGTGTTCCGTTGGAGATCCCGGAGTTCTCCACCAAACGCTAAGGACGGTCACCGGAGGGGTTTTAGTGCGGTAAAAATCCCACATAACCCGGCGTCACTCCCATGGCGTCGGGTAACTTGTGAAGGTTTCCCCCTCGTCAATAAAAAAAAGGTATCATAATTAGATGAATAAAATAAAATATTTATGAACGCTTGGGTGTATAGGATTTTTTAAAACCTTCATTCTTATATCCGTTCGTCTACTTTTGAAGCTGACTGTACGAATTATCATGTATTATGTAACAAGATATCATACATTTTAAACACCAATCAAAACCACTTATAATTATGGTGAATATCTTTAAATAATACAGATTGATTCCTGTCAGTGTTTCAAAGAGCATAAATATTTATTAAGGAACTTAATTGTCCGCTGACAATTGTAATGCAATTGCAACCAATGCATTTGCTTGCAACTAAATGTAAAACTGTTCCAAATCCAATTAGTCCGAATAAATGAGTTATTTAAGACGCTTCTTTTCTAGTGGCGACATTTATTGTTTGACAGGCGGCACCACTGCCACACCTATTACTGTCTACATAATATTTATTATTATGTCTATTTACATAATAAATATTTTTCATTTTATTTCATTTCATATTAAACGAGCGTACCTTTATGATTGCGTATTAACGATGATTGCCTTTTATGTAAATCAGCAATCACACCCGTCTAACAAAACAAACTATGTACCTAACTAATGTGTATTTAAATATTTTGCACGGCTCATGATGCGAAGCATCAGAGAGTGCTTTACGATCGAAAAATTTTTTTCGCTTCATTTTGGCGGCTATTTTTATTATTATAGCCTTGATAGTTCACGGAATCAAGATATTTTGCATACTATTGTCGAGATAATTTAATGGAGATTAAGTAATTCCATACTTTTTAAAATTTGATTAACTGCAATAGAATTGGAAAAAAACACCAAAATAGGTCAAAAAAATTTCCTGTCCGTCATGTGTGAAACCTGAAAACACTGTAACTTGTGAAAAATACCATCATTTGAGTTATTTTTTTTTTTTTAATTCTAATCGACGATTGTAGGTCACTGAATGCGAATGATTAATTAATTCAGTGTCGTTTAATTGCAATTAATAAAAAACGAAAACTACAAGACTGTATATCTATATATATCCATGTAAAATTAACATGGATGGTGATATATCTATATCTATATTTTTTATTTTTTATTAACTATCAATAATAAAATTAATTTAACTTGATTTTTTTTTGTATTTCATAATTAAATGAGCATTATGAGTCGTGCACTTTTGGATTTTCCAAACTTTTTTTATTTAGTAGTGACATAGAAGTCAGTTGTATTATTTTACACAGTAGAACTCAAAGTTCTTGCGGTAACCAATCGTATTATGTAATATGCCAACAACTTATACCACTTTTCAAGAAGGAAAGGTTGCCAAGTGCTTAAAGATCATAACTTGTACACACACTGGATATCAAACCACCTGCATCAATAAACATAGAAGTTCTCACGAAGAGAAGTTCTAACTAGCCGCAATATGATCTCAGCTTATACCACTTTTGGCAAACCAATCGCCACTTCTCATAACTTGTACCACAAACATATCAAAACACCTGTGCCAGTAAACATAGATTCGTGAGTGAATTAGCTGATCACTCGAGATCGCACCGGGCTAATATGTTCGCTAAGTAAACTCATCTGACCGTATGCATGTCGAAATATCTGGATTGAACATTCGTGATCAAATCGTATTTGGATAGCCAAATAAATAAAAAGTGTCTAAGTCCATATTTGATTGCGAAATAAAATTTGTAACAAAAAATTATAATCGACTCTATTTCTACTTCGACGTCGTATGGGACACGCTGTTTACGTCGTGATACAATGAAATATATTGAAAGTCGATTTCAGAACTACGAGTATGTGCCAAACCAATGTGTATTTAAATATTGTTTTATTTAGTAGTGACATAGAAGTCCGCTGTATTATTTTACACAGTAGAACTCAAAGTTCTTGCGCTAACCAATCGTAATATGCCAACAACTTATACCACTTTTCAAGAAGGAAAGGTTGCCAAGTGCTTAAAGATCATAACTTGTACACACACTGGATATCAAAGCACCTGCATCAATAAACATAGAAGTTCTCACGAAGAGAAGTTCTAACTAGCCGCAATATGATCTCAGCTTATACCACTTTTGGCGAACCAATCGCCACATCTCATAACTTGTACCACAAACATATCAAAACACCTGTACCAGTAAACATAGATTCGTGAGTGAATTAGCTGATCACTCGAGATCGCACCGGGCTAATATGTTCGCTAAATAAACTCATCTGACCGTATGCATGTCGAAATATCTGGATTGAATATTCGTGATCAAATCTATCCAAATAAATACTAGTGTCTAAGTCTATATGTGGTTGCGAAATAATTGACTTATTTTTGTAAGTACTCTTTGGGTAGGTGGGTATGCTTATTTGCGCGACATCATGTCTAAAAAATTTTTTTTGAGATATGTCACATATACATTTTGTCTGTTTGTCGTCTCGTTTGTTGTAATTGCTACATTTTTGAAGACTTTTTCAATAGGTACTGAGTACTATTAAAAATTATAACGTAACATAACGTATTGCATATTGCTCAAAGAATTGGTATAGTAATTTAGAGAGGAAATGCTGCCAGCATCTTGGGAACCTTGCCCAAAGACAGTGACGGCGACAATTTTTTATGGTAGTGTTTTTGTTTTTATATTTTTGTTTTTCATTTTTGTATATATGTAAATTTTGTAAATAATTTGTTTTATATTTACTTATAGTTTATTTTATTATATTTAATTTTCTATAAGTTGCATTATAATTGTAAATATTTTTCAGTTAATAACATAACGTATTTCAGCCCTGAAAAATAAATTGTTAAAAAATATTTTCGAAATTGGTTCAGCCATAACCAAGAATAGCCCTTTCTAAAGACAAACAGAAAGATAGACAATTAACAAATTTTTTTATCTCTCTCAACTTTGCGATAAAAATAAGATACATACATTAACATTTGCACACATTAAAAATTAAAAACTTTTAAGTAAGTATATAAAATATCAATAAAGCACACGTGTGACAAACTTAAAAAAGGCCGCCTTTTATTGTCCTTTTAGTGGTTGATATAAATCAATGCTGTCCAAGTCAGAGGCGGTTACGGGTCAATAAAAGTACTAAGGGACTGGTATTTTTAACCGACTGCGGAGAGTAATGTTTTTCAAGCGTATGTATGTATGTATGTATGTTTGTATGTATGAAGTACATTTAAAGGTGGAGAACCCTTTGTGGTTCGACTCCGGCAGCACCACCGCCACACCTATTTCTACCTAATAACAGCAGTGTTAGACGCTGCTGTGTTCCGGTTTGAAGGGTGTGGTAAGGGAGACAGACTTTTCCGAGGCGTGCCAGCTTAGTCCTCAGGGGTAGCGGCGCATCTGTGGCCGACCGCAGGTAGGAATATCTAATCCTATCTGGGGTTGATTACAGATGTCCATGGGCGGCAGTGGCCACGTACCATCAGGTGGACTGTATGCTCGTCTGCTACTCCTATACCTATTATAAAAAAAAAAATGTAGCGGCGCATTTGTGGTCGACCTCGGATAGGATTCTAATCTTTTCTAGGATTGATTACAGATGTCAATGGGCGGCCGTAGCCAGATACCGTACCGTACCGTCAGACGGAATCCATATCCGTCTGCTACGCTAATATTACAAAAAAAGTCTCATTCTTATGCGCGACCTACAGCTCAGACAGCTTGAATCTTAACATTTTTAACATATATAACAACGTACCGTTGCATTCTTCTACATTTTAGTATTGACATCGGGTTTACTTCCCTTTTCTTATATATTTAAGCTGTTGGGTTTTTGTTATTACCTGCTAAAGAAAAATTTGACTTTTTAGCTTCCATGTACTACAAGAGTTTTATACAAACGCCATAGATTAGTAAAGATACTTCGCCGCCTTGAAATTGAATGAAGCCACAAACGCCTTATTTTAGTAAGTTCTTTTTTTGAATTCTTGACAAATAAAATTTTTTTTAAAGAAAATTTACGAATAAATAACTAATACTGCGTAATTTACATAATAATAATAATAAATAAATAATTATTTCAAATAATTTAAGGACATTTTAGCACGGAGACGTGGCAAAACTTTTTTACGCAACTATTTCAATTCTCAAAACTGGGTACATTTTCTTGTTGGGAGTGAGTAATCTTTACTAATCTATGACAAACGCTTAAAACAATGAATAAAATGATTATTTATTCAAAAATGTTATTCAAAAATAAGCGGGCCGTACAAATTTGTATCGCGGACCGCGCGTTGTACAGCCCTGACGCAAATGATTAATGGTTCGGTAAAGGCTTTGAAACCACTGGGCGGGTATATCAAACGATAAGTAAATACAGAAAATATTTAAAATATATAATATCATTCAGAACATAAAAGCTTAATTGGTTTATACTGTTAGTTTTATAGACCTTATATTTTGCGATCTGTCTTATTTTGCAACTACTCGTAACTTACTTATTTTATTTTGGGTTTGGTTAACCTCTATAATTTAAATAAAAGTATTATCTTTCCTTGTGAAAACTAACAATTAGTATAAAAATAAAAACATAAAAAACTGCTTGAAACATACAGCCTATGGTTACTTCAAGACTTTAGACGAATCCACCGACACCTCATACTTTAAAACAATATAGCAGACGAGCATGCAGTCCGCCTGATGGTAAGTGGCTACTGCCGCCCATAGACATCTGTAATCAATCCTAGATAGGATTAAATTCCTACCTGAGGTCGGCTACAGATGCACCGCTGCCTCTGAGGACTAAACTGGAAAGCCTCAGAAAAGTGTGTCTCCCTCAGCACGCCCTTCGAACCAGAACACAACAGCGCTTAACAATGCTGTTATTACGCAGAAATACGTGTGGCAGTGGTACCGCCTGAGTCGAACCACAGGAGGTTTTTCTACCTTAAACACTGCTACTATACACAACAAATAAAAAATAAATTTAACCTCAAAGGTGTGTGAGGTCTACCAATACGCACTTGGCCAGCGCGATGGACTAATGCCTATAGCTTCTCATTCTGAGAGACAACCCGTTCCCAGCAGTAGGACAATAATCGGTTGATGATGATGATGACTATACAAAAATTTAGAAAAACTTATATTTGTTTACGCGCTGACCACAAAATATTTTCAAACCACAATATACTTGCTTCTACTTAATCAAGCAAGTATTATCATATAATAACCGATATCTCCAGCAAGTGCATTCACTCAAAATAAATATTTATCGTATCTACATATATAAATTATGGTAATCGAAATTCCTTGTCCGGCGTCCTTCTTACGATTGCAATGAACTTTTCTTAACTTTACGGATTATGTTAGGGCAGCGGCACATCTGGTGGATTGACTTATTGCTTATTATAATTATTTTACACAATCAAATATTTTGATTAAAAAATATGAAAATCGTGTAATATCGGATCTAGATAATTGTTTAAAATTTTGAATTAATCTGGACGTTAAAATAGGTAAAAATCGAGTTCCGATACATACAGGTCCAGCTAATAAAAGCGTGGTAAAATTACGTTCGTTAACAACTTTTAATTGAAATAGAATTGACGTTAGAGACAAAAATAATGCCTACTGAAGTATGTAGATGTTTACACAATATATATTTGATAAAAAAATCTAGTCAAACGCAGAATTTAAAGGTGGTATTACTCGTTTTGGTTCGACTCCGAAAACAACACCACCTCACCTATTTCTACCTTATAACAGCAGTGTTAAGTACTTTTGTGTTCCAATTTAAATGGTGGTAAGGGAGACATACATGTTATCGCAATTAAATCCTTTAAGGTAGGAACACATCATTCAACCTTAAGTAGTTGACAGGTAGGAGATGTAAATATATTTTCTAACCAATTTTATTCCATGTCCATAGTTATCAATTTATTTAATCCATCAGAAAAATGTGTACCCACCCTAACTATTTCACCCCGCGGCGATTTGTGCCTTTTTGTAAATTTCATTGAAACATTACGTCATACGCGTAGCCCTAGGGCTCGCCCCGACATATTGATATATGCATAATTGCAAAACAATGAGATTGTTTTTGTCAATCCGTGTCAGATTGATACGCGAGGTCGTTTGGAGACATTCAACGTTTAGGCAACTGCTTAGTGGTTAAAGGTGTTTTAAATAATTACTTAATATTTACAAGTAAAGCCGTGATAGCCTAGTGGTTAAGAAACTCGGCCTCTCGATCGAGGGGTCCGAGGTTCAAATCCCAGACACGCACCTCTGATTTTTCAAAGTTATGTGCGTATTAGAAATTAATTATCACTTGCTAAACGGTGAAGGAAAACATCGTGAGGAAACCTGCATACCTGAGAGATTTATAAAAAAAAATGTCAAAGGTATGTGAAGTCTACCAATACGCACTCGGCCAGCGCGATGGACTATGGCCTAACCCTTCTGATTACGAGAGGAGACCCAGCAGTGGGACAGTAATGGGTTTATGATACAAGTAAAAGTTACGTTATTAACTAAGTAGGTAAATAAATGTCTGTAGTATTGAGTCTAGAATAGCGCTGTGGTATCCCCTGCCCATATACTAAGATTCTTTTCGCTACGCTATAGACCAACAAAGCATGAGATAGAGATATGTCAACCATATAAAGAATCTACTAAAGAGAAATAAAAGAAGAATAAAGAAAGAGAGAGAAAAGAATAAAGAAAGAGAGAGAGAGAGAAAAGAGAAATAAAAGAAATAAAAGGGAACGAGCACGACCTTCAGAAATGAAGAAAACGACAAAGAAGAAGAAAGAGAAATAAATGCGTAGAAAAATCATGTCATGTTATTCTTGAGTAAGCGCCCCAAGTTCCCTTGGCCACGGGGCGTTATAATATTTTAGGAAAATTAATATTCTTATTAATGTAGTGCTGATTTTTTATTACAAAGTTGGTTCGTTCTCTTGACGAATGTACTGCAAAAAGGCGAAACAACGAATAGAGGTATAAATATAACAAGAAAATACGGTTTTTTTACCACAACATTACAGCAATATGTGCCCAAAATATATCATCATATTTATTAGTCCCATAAATATGTGTCACTTTTCTTACTGTATTTTTTTTATAATATAAGAGTAGCAGACAAGCATGCAGTCCACATGATGGTAAGTGGCTATTGCCGCCCATGGACATCTGTAATCAACCCCAGATAGGATTAGATATCCGTACCTGCGATCGGCCACAGATGCGCCGCTACCTCCTTCTATTACCACACCCTTCAAACCAGAACACAGCAGCGCTTAACACTGCTGTTATGAGGCAGAAATAGGTGTGATGGTGGTGCCGCCGGAGTCGTACCACAACGTATTTTACCACCTTCAAACTTTCTCTGACTTTGAGTGTGAGATAACGTCATTCTAGCATCCGTGTGTGTAAATTTTCATGGAGGAATTAAAATTCGCGACATTTTGATAACATTAAGGTTGTATAAGGAAAACTTACACATAACATATTGACATACATCGTTGTGACCTTCACCGTATGAATAAGCCGAAATATTACTAAATAACTCCGTAGGGCTCTGTCGAAAGCTTAATCAGGGGTCGGAAACATTTAAACGCTAGGTTAAATTATGGTATTTAAGGTCAGTCAAAAACTCAAATAAGGCGTCGAAATATGTTTTAGTATTTCGCAATGAAATTTATTTTTTTATTGCTCGAATGTAGTAGAAGTAGATGGTCACAATATAACATATTCTTAGCTACATTCTACTTTTACAGTCGAATATAATTAAGTAGTACCTAAATATCAAAGAAGAATCATGTAATATCAAAGAAGAATTTTGTTTTGATTTTAGTTTTTATACAATATTAATTAGTAGAAAAGTTTTATAATGACGAGGTCATATACCTATTATTTAGTGGCGTAAAATGAAATAACAATATTAATGTTACTATTACTAAATGATTTTGAATTTAAGTCAAAATGTAACAATTATATTAAAATCCTTATTCTCGAATCAAAACGAAATAGTAAACCAAAATACAGTTTAAATAGTTTTACTTTTTAGTGACATCAAATGCAATGTTTTTGTTAAGAAAGTATAAAACTGTTACCAATCCCTGACTTTGAAATCACAAACGTGTCGTAAATAATGATAATGGTTATAAATTAAATTAATTACCTGTGTAAATTACAAAGTTAGTGTTGAAATTAATAGTTGCATTTTTATAGTGTCACTTAATTTTATTGAAATTTTTGTTCATTAATAAAATCAATACATTTGCATAATAAATGAAAGGTTGGCTAATTTTTTAAATAATTTTGTAGTCTGTTTTTTGTATTTGAAGGTGGTAGAAGCCTTTCTGATTCGACTCCAAATGCACCATCGCCACACCTATTTCTGCCTAATAACACCAATGTTAAGCGCTGCTGTGTTCTGGTTTAAAAGTTGTGGTAATGGAGACATTACCCGAGGCGTTTGAACTTAGTCTTCGGGGGTAGCAACATCTGTGATCTCTGGTAGGACTGTGATCTTATCTGGGGTTGATTACAGATGTCTATAGTGGCAGTGAAAATTTACTACCAGGTGGACTGCATTTTCGTTAACAACATATAAATACAGTCGAATTAAGAAACTCCTATTTAGGGTTCCGTACCCAAAGGGTAAAAACGGAACCCTATTACTAAGACTCAGATGTCTGTCCGTCTGTCACAGGGCTCTATCTCTTGAACCGTAATAGATATAGACTTTAATTTTTTACAGAATATGTATTAACGTGGCTGCTATAACAACAAATACTAACAATAAGAAAAAAATAAACGGGAGGTCGCCATACAAGAAACCGCTATTTTTTCGACATTTTTCTACATTGAATTTTATGGTTGCTATGGAAAGAAATACTAAAGATAAAAAAATAAAATGAAAATTTGGTGGTAACGAAAACTTCGAGTGCGAGTTCGAGTTCGCACTTAGCCAATTTTGAGTTAGACCCATAGACTTAGGATTTTTTCTCTACGCTGTCTATGGATATACGCTTTCCACACTCACAGCCCCACACTAGGATTCCCTGTATCGTGGGTGCCATGGACATACACAGAGACAAATACACAAACATCCAGACCCAGAAACAGAAACCTAGATTCATCATTTAGATTTCTGTCTGGCCGGGGATCGATTTCGGGACCCTCAGCGCGTCAGACCGGTATGGTGACCGCTCCGCCACGTGGGTCGTCAAATACACACACCTACATATACAGGGTGAATTTTTCAAATAGGCCTTCAGGGCCAAATCCGAAACTATAAGGATTAGCGAAAAATGCTGAAAGGAGTTACGAGGCCGATTTTGATAAAAACTAAAACTGCATCATTACTTTTTTAAAATAACCTTTTTCCTAGCCGGAAATCGAACGAGTTCACGTTGAAAAAAATACATTGATTAATATATAAATTATTTGAAAAAATCACCCTGTACATATGTATACACACATATACATATTGCCAATCGAAACAGAGATATTCAAATGGTATCAATGCCTTAAGAAAATCAATTGATATTATAATAAAACAAACATTAAAGTTATCAACATATAAACACTCCTCGTGACTTCCGTGTTATCGTAAACACGGGAAGTATACAATAAACACATTATCTCCACACATTTCTACATCTTGACAATTTACTTCCTATGCCTTATGTAGGGCCTTAGAATATTCAATAGATAAAACATGTCATAATCGTTGTAAATAAGGAAATACTAAGATGTGGAATTCTGTTAGTAACTTCCTGAAAATCGTGTACTTTGAAAGGAAAGTGTGACTAATTATTTTTATTTTAGCAGTAATAAGTCTAGAGCGCGTGTAGCTAAATTGCTTGATATAAGTTGTTTTTATCACAAGACAAAACATGCTTATCACAGGCGTATCAAATTATATAAGATATTTGTGATTCATTCATTATCAACCCATTATTGTAATGCTGGGCACGGGTCTCCTCTCAGAATGAGGATTAGGCCATAGTCCACCGCGCTGGCCGAGTGCGTATTGGTAGACTTCGCATACCTTTGCGATTTTTTTTTATAAATCTCTCAGGAATATAGGATCTCACGTTATGTTATGTTTTCCTTCACCGTTTAGACAAATGATAATTAACTTATAATACATACATAATTTTGAAAAATCGGACGTGTGTTTCTGGGATTTGAACCTCGGACCCCGCGATCGAGAGGCCAAGTTTCTTAACCACTGGACTATCACTGCCTAAAAATGTAATGCATTATTTGGTAATAATTGAAATATGCATGCAATTTGTAAAAATTACAAATGTCTATCTATAATAGGTATGAGGTATTTTTTAAACCATAGGAAAAGCCAAAGAGTATGCTGTCCCCCAGTTGATAGTAAGTGACTACTGCCGCCCATGGATATCATAATGTAATCTACCTCAGATAAGAGTAGACTACCTGAGGTCGGCCACAGGCGCACCTCTACCCCTGAGGACTATGTAGGAAATAGGAATGCCTCGGAAAAGTATATCTTCCTTACCATAGATACCTTTCAAACTAAAACACAGCACTTAACACTGTTGTTATTGGCCTGTATTAGGCGTGGCGGTAGTGCCACCGAAGTCGAACCAGAGAGAGTTCTACCACCTTCGAAAAGGTGAATCATAATCCTTAAAATTGCAACGCATCTGAGATCGCCTTTCAATGTTCTTCCTTATCACCTAACAAAACAAACCAAAGAATACTACATCTTTACATTACTAAAACATGAAATAGAAGAACGATTTAGAATCAGTTTAAAGGTGGTAGAACCCTTTGTGGTTCAACTCCGGCGGCACCACCGCCACACCTATTTCTATAAAAACAGTATTGTTAAGCGCTGCTATGTTCTGGTTTGAAGGTAGTAAGGGATACATACTCTTCTGAGGCGTTCCAGCTTAGTCCTCAAGGGAAGCGGCGCATCTGTGACCGACCTCAGGTAGGAATCCAATCCTATCTAGGTTTTACAGATGCCCATGTGCGGCAGTAGCCGCTTACCACCAGGTGGACTGCATGCTCGTCTGCTACTCTCATATTATAAAAAAATACTAAAAAACTAATCTACTCCCATCTAGATATTCTATCTTCAACGGTGTAAATATAAACAAACGTTCTTACATACAAACATTAGCAGAATGAGGTACAATTATAATTCCGACATCGTACAAGCCCAAGGTCCTCGTTATGACCTAGGGTAAGGTATAAATAAACCTAAATGAACGTTTCTTTGTAAATAGGAAGTGTGAAGTGTTTTGATTTAAACGAGGTAATAATGAGTGAATTGTAAAATGTTTTGTTATAAAATTAAAATACACTTTTTTAAAGAAGGAGTGAACGAATATGCAGTCTACCTAATGGATACTACCGCCCATGAATCTGTAAACGACTCCAGATAAGAATCCTACCCACAGACATATATCTGTCCTACCTGAGATTGGCCACATATGCGTCGCTTGTCACCCATGAGGACTAAATTAGGACGTCTTTTCATAAGTGTCCAAGAGCAGTGTTAAACGCTGTTGTGTTGTGGTTTGAAAGGTGTGGTAAGGAAACATGCTTTTTAGGCATTTATGCTTAATCCTCATGGGTAGCGGTACATCTATGGTCGACCTCAGGTAGGAATTCTTATCTGAGGTTGATTACAGATGTCCATGGGCGGCAATAGTCACCATAACGTGGACTGCATGCTCGTCTGCTACTCTATTATTATAAAAAAGTATGTTTTCCTTACCACACCCTTCAAAGTGGAACAGTACTATTAGGCAATAGGTGTGGCGGTGTTACCTTCAAACTTCCCTATATCAAATGAGTGATTAAAATCATAGAAGAGATTTTTTTCTGTTCCATGATTAAAATTCACTCATTACACTTAAAACTCAAGTAAAATGTTCATTATTCTCACAGGTATTTTTCAGATCTATTCTCAATTACCTCATACAGTATTTATTAGCAAATAGGAAATGCACCACGGAAGACAGCGCTGCTAAGTGCAAGGATGCAGCATCATTTATCATGGGTGTCGTTAGCAATAGCGTGTTATAATGTTTACTTATTGAACAATAGACACATTATTTATGTTTTCAAAATCGTGTTTTCCTCGTCAGACGCTAGAAAAAATGCTATTGTTTTCAGCAATATTTTACACAGTTATAATAAGGACAACAATCTATCTAATATATATAAATCTCGTGTCACAGTTTTCGTTGCCATACTCCTCCGAAACGGCTTGACCGATTTTGATGAAATTTTTTGTGCTTATCCGGTATCTATGAGAATCGGCCAACATCTATTTTTCATCCCCCTAAGTGATAAGGGTTGTTCACCCTTAATATTTTTTTATTTATATGCAACACAACGTTTGCCGGGTCAGCTAATATCTTATATATAACATTCTCGTGTCACAATGTTAGTTACCGTACTCCTCTGAAACGGCTTTACCGATTTTCACCAAATTTTATATTGACATTCAGTAGGTCTGAGAATCGGCTACTATTTATTTTTCATACCCCTAAGTGATAATGGTTGTTCACCCTTAATTTTTTTTTATTTATATGGCAACACAACGTTTTCCGGGTCAGCTAGTTTACTATAAAATATAAATAACAAACGAGCAAGCAGTATAACTGTACCTTTACCATGAGTTTTCAAAACATCCCACAATTTTACGTTACGTTTACTCAATCCATTATTCTGTTCCGTTTGCTTCAGTAGACTGAGTAAACGTAACAATAAGTAAGTGCTCAAGTCTTTTTGTCTGTCTCACATGTTCGCAAAAACACTTTATGTTTTGTCTCTCTAGACAAAACGTAAAGCGCCATTTTGTCAATTTAGACATTGAATGTTACGTTACTGACACTATAATTCTAAATTGATACAATCCGCAAGGGGCGCTGATTGGAATTTGTATGCGCAAACACGTAAACAAATACCAAAACAGTCATATTTGTCAAAACGTACTCATGGTAAGGGTACTGATGGTAAGTGAAACTGCCTCCCATGTTCTACCTGAAGTCATGAAGTGATGAGGACAGGTGCGTTGCTAATCCTGAGGACTTAGTCGCCTGAAATTTAAGTCGGCAGGCAGCAACGTTCTCACTGAAATGCTGAAATCTTTCAAAAATTGATGGCTGACCAAATTGGCTGCTACCTCCCATAGACAAACAGATACGTTACTGCTACTGAGGACTAAGTATGTCTTCCTTACCACAACTTTCAAACCGGAACAGCAGATCTTAACACTGCTGTTGTAAAGCAGGAATAGATATGGGTATGGTGCCTTTTGAATTGAACCACAAGGGTTCTACCAACTTCAAAACATTGAACTATAGTGCAACATCATCATAATTGAAATCAGCATATAATTATAAGACTAAGGCATAATTCATGTCACATATAAGATTGAGACTTCATTCCTATAGAATGCGATTACGTAATCATCGCAACATAACGAGACTTTATTCCTAGAAATTCTAGATTCAACCTTCTGAAGGCTGTCATGTGTCGCTTATTGACATGATGGGAACCTTCACCATCGATACATTATCATGTCACTGCTGGGCTTAGGTGTCCTAGGGTCTTCCACGCTTGTCCCTATAGTTCTGAGACCAGAATAGGGCTAGGAAATCCCGGAGTCCTTTACGCAGCGCCGAGGACGTCACATACTTTTGAGAACGTTTTTGTTTTTAATATTTCTCAGGTATGCAAGTTTCCTCACCTTTTCTTTCACCGTTATAGCAAGTGATAATAAAATTTTAAGATACATTTAAAAAAAATCAGAGGCCTGGGATTCAAACCTCGGACCCCTAGATCTAGAGATCGAGTTTCAACCATCTACTAACACTCATCATCATCATCATCATCAACCCATTACTGTCCCACTGCTGAGCACGGGTCTCCTCTCAGAATGAGAAGGATTAGGCCATAGTCCACCGCGCTGGCCAAGTGCATATTGGTAGACTTCACATACATTTGAGATTTTTTTTATAAATATCTCATGTCCTCACGATGTTTTCCTTCACCGTTTAGCAAGTGATAATTAATTTCTAATACGCACATAACTTTGAAAAATCAGAGGTCAGGCCTGGGATTTGAACCTCGGACCCCTCGATCGAGAGGCCGAGTTTCTTAAATACTAGGCTATCACCGCTATATGTTTATGATAATCGCAAATTAGGTTAATAGGAAAATTTTCTGATTAGAAATACTATAGCAGTATACTCGTATACAACATGTATGTCTGTATGTGGTGCAAATGCCATTGAGTGTGTGACAAGGCGCATTTCCGGCGCCGACCTCACGTAACTCACTCGCGGAACTGCGGTGAAAGATAAGTGTACTCGCTGCAAAAAAAAGTGTGCTATAAAATTTAAGACTTACAATAAATTTGATTGAAAACATTATATGAATAACCAATTATTAACCTATTTTTAAGTGGGTTAAAGAAATGTGTTATTCTATTATTTTTTCTGCATACTTCATCAAAATGTGTGTAAAGAAAATCAAGAGCCAGCCATTCAGTGTAATGCGTCATTGATCTATTAGCCTTGGATATATTAGGAATGCCTTAAATCTAGGAAAAATACCACCAGTCTTTCTGAAAGATATTCATTTATTGCACATATAAACACACATGCTTAAAATCAAAGACTACAGAAAACCAGATAACCTCTTCCTTAGAGAGACCTTAAATACTTACTTAAGGCTTTCAGTAAATTTCTAAAATTCATAATACGCGTTCTGTAGGTCACAGATTTTTGTGAAAAATATGTTATAATAAAAATATGACTTCCAAAGTAATTATAGTAGTAAATCGCAACACTTATTCTGAAAACTTAAAAAAAAGATCAATGTGTCGACATCCCGCAACTAGCTTAAAGATGGCGCTACTACTAAATACATTATTTTATTTTTGCCACGAATTTGAAGAACCTCAATAATCACGAATAAATACTTTTTTTGCTAACCGTTCACTCGTACTCAGCCGACCTTCCTCAATGTCACAACGATAACAATACGAACAGTACTAGGCTACGCGTTTACCACGAAGCAATATGGTTTAAAATCATTTACTCATTTAAGATTCTATCGAATGAAATTACAACGGCATTTATAGCGCCTAAGGGTTATTTCACACAGCACTGAGATTTTAAGAGCCCTCAAACAAAGAGATGTACATATTGTAAAATTTCATTCGTTTTCGTCGTGACTATTACTAATCTGAAGATCCTCTGCCACTGAACGGTTATTTTATAGTCGTTGAAAACGTTCCACCGTCTAAATAAGACATTATTGCATGTAGTTAGTAGCAGCTACTGATTGAGCCCCCTTGTTTGTTGTACACTAACATAGATTTAAAAAAATTATCAATTATTACTAAATTCATCAATTATATATGTTCTCTTAATTTATATATTACCTTTTATTATTGCACTATTATTGCAATTGTAGATTAATTATGATATTTTTACTTACGATGTTTGGCAAGTTGTCGTGACTCATAATTGTAGTGCCACTTAGCATGTAGAGATTATTCAATGTGACTATTTGTACAGGTACTGGACTAATAAATTATATTTATTCGTACATTTATTCAATATTTTTTTTTTAATATATTTATTCGTACATTTATTCAATTTTTTTTTCTTTAAACAATGTGACAAATTCAATTTTTTTTTAAATATATTTATTCGTACATTTATTCAATTGGTTAGGTTAGGTTTTTTTGTTCAAAAAAAAAAATTATGTAGTTTTTTTGAGATTTCTCAAAATCTACCGGTTCGAATCGGATAATAATAAATTGTTTGTCCAGTACCCGTATTAATAATTATAAATTATTCGTACGGTAACCATATTAATAGACTCAGCCGAGATTATTCAATAATGCAATTAGGTAATTATGTAAAAGTGAACAGTATGTTAGCGACCATTATCAAATAAATAAATAAATAAAAATATAACCAAATCTAACTGTAAAAAATAGGTCTGAAATAAATAAATTATTAATATTATTATTATATTATTAAATGCACTTTAGCGTAAATGCAAACAAATGCATAGTGTAAATATGCATAAATGAAAGTGAAAAACGCACACAATTCTTTCTATCTTCCCACACAAACGTCACAGTATAAAGTTCCCAGCAGACATGTAGCACCGGCGATCGACGATTCAGCTGCTTTTCAGGAGTTATATGTAGTTATCAAACGCAACACCCTGAACACATTTGAACACCAGTCACAACCACATTCTTTTTTATAATATAGGAGTAGCAGACAAGCAGTCCACCTGATGTTAAGTAGCTACTGCCGCCCATGGACATCTGTAATCAACCACAGATAGGATTAGATATTCCTACCTGAGGTCGGCCACAAATGCGCCGCTACCCGTGAGGACTAAGCTGGAACGCCTTGGAAAAGTCTGTCTCCCTTACCACACCATTCAAACCGGAACACAGCAGCGTTTAACACTGCTGTTATTAGGTAGAAATAGGTGTGGCGGTGGTGCCGCCGGAGTCGAACCGCAAAGGGTTCTACCACCTTCATTTACTATCGATGCGGTAACTGAACAAAAAACATGATACAGCATCGATGCAATCGCAAAAACGCAAATCACCGTCAAAGCAGCATGTCTACTGCACCCGTATAAACCCAACCTAACTCTCGGATTGAAGTTAGATTATCGCCTTTAAGATTAATCGGTACAGATCTAATTAAGTGATCAGCGAATTATAACGTTTTAATTTGGGTTTATAATTTGTTTAATTTATCTGTTTAAGATCTCTTTGTGCAGGGCTCGTCAGGGTAACACTCTAATATCACATTGTTAGATTATGCGTTTATGTAATAATTATTTGTGATACAATCATTGTCAGGACCTTGTGACTAATACGAAAGTAAACAAGATTGATCGGTTAATTAGATTAAAACGTCATTACTTTTTGTTAGATACGGCACCTGGACTAATCAATTTTGAACGTAGGAACAGCGAGACTTGGTGTTTTTAAACTGCGTTTATTTTTGCTTAGCAGGTCTAATAAAAGTCAGTTTTTCGGTTAAAAGTATAAGAAATGGCGAAATTACTCCTTAATTGTTTTATGCTTTTAAATACCTTATTTTTTGTTGACGAGGGGGAAACCTTCAAAAGGTACCCGACGCCGTGGGGGTGACGCCGGGTTATGTGGGACTTTTACCGCACTAAAGCCCCCTTCCGGTGACCGTCCTCGGCGTTTGGTTGAGAACTCCAGGATCTCTAACGGAACACAACCGGAGTCCTCCTAACGCGATGCCCTTCTATGGGGCTCCGCCTTGGGGGAGCAATTTACGCTCGTCTCACATCCCCTGGTGATTACAGCGATAAGCAACCACACAAACCGCTGTCCTTCCCGGAGTCGCTTGCTGGACGGTTTGACGGCCCGTAACTTCGGAAGCCTCTTTTAGTCGCCTCTTACGACAGGCAGGGGATACCGTAGCCCTATTCTGGTCCCGGGACTACAGGGACAATGCTTTTAAATACTACATATATTTACCTTGTGTTTATGTTTTTCAGCCTCAAACCAAGATTTTATGTGACATAGACAAAGTGACACTTTAAAATAAGCAGCACCCAGACTCACCACAGAAAAGTAAATTAAACATTTAAATGTTTACCTAGTCGGGAATCGAATACAAAACTCTCCGTGATAAGCTATAATACCTATCAGCTACATCTTACATATAAAATTCTCGTGTCACAATTTTAGTTACCGTACTCCTCCGAAACGGCTTTACCAATTTTCACCAAATTTTATATGCATATTCAGTAGGTCTGAGAATCGGCTATCTATTTTTCATAAGTGATAAGGATTGTTCACCCTTAACATTTTTTTTATTTATATGGCAACACAACGTTTGCCGGGTCAGCTAGTTTATTTCTAAATACGGTCAACCCATTACTTGTCCACTGAGCACAGAGAATAGAAACAGTACATTATTATGAAATGCATAATAGGATTCTACAATATATAACATATTTGCATCACCACAAAACATCAACACATTATGTAAAACGGAGATTATGCATCCCTGTGCATAAGAAGTTAAGTGTTATAAACGTAGGGTTTATGTAAGGTTGGTTTATCTAACTTCCTTCACTAATAATTATTTTTTACTAGCTGACCCGGCAAACTTTGTACCGCCTCAAAATCTATTTATCAAATATATTTCATATAAAATATAGCCTATGTTACTCGTGGATAATGTAGCTTTCGAATAGTGAAAGAATTTTTAAAATCGGTCCAGTAGTTTTTGAGCCTATTCATTACAACCAAACAAACAAAGTTTTCCTCTTTATATTATTAGTGTAGATAAGGCTGAAGTAGGAAACTAGCATGCAGTCCTTCTGATGATAAGTGTCGGCCGCCCATCTGTAACTAACTCCGTAAAAAATAGGGGTTCCACCTGAAGCCCATCACAGATACGTTGCCACTCCTGAGGACTAAGTTAGACGCCTCATGAGTAACGAAGATGGTAGAACCCTTTGCGGTTCGACTCCGGCGGCACCACCGCCACACCTATTTCTACCTAATAACAGCAGTGTTAGGCGCTGCTGTGTTCCGGTTTGAAGGGTGTGGTAAGGGAGACAGACTTTTCCGAGGCGTTCCAGCTTAGTCCTCAGGGGTAGCGGCGCATCTGTGGTCGACCTCAGGTAGGAATATCTAATCCTATTTGGGGTTGATTACAGATGTCCATGGGCGGGAGTAGCCACTTACCATCAGGTGGACTGCATGCTCGTCTGCTACTCCTATATTATAAAAAAAACTAAGCATCCATAGCATTTAAACGAGATTATGAAGTGCTTCACGCTAAAAATAGGCTTGGCAGTGATCCTCCCCAGTCGAACCATCTCATACTGATCTTACCACCTTTCTAATACCTAAAATATCAAAAAGCATAGATTAGTAAAGATACTTCGCCGCCTTGAAATTGAATGAAGCCGCAAATGGCTTATTATAGTAAGTTCTTTTTTTGAATTCTTGACAAATAAAAACATTTTTAGAGAAAATTTACCAATAAATAACTAATACTGCGTAATTTTCATGATAATTAAATAATTTATAATAATAATTTCAAATATTTTAGGGACATTTTAGCACGGAGACGTGGCAAAAATTTTTTACGCAACTGTTTCAGTTCTCAAAACTGGGTACATTTTCTTGTTAGGAGTGAGTAATCTTTACTAATCTATGTCAAAAAGGGATTAAGGTATATCTGCTTTATCTGTTTTATTTAAAGGAAGTGGTCACTTACCATCAGATGAACTGCATGAACGTATAAAAAAATGGAGAAAGAAAAAACAGAAATGCTATCTATTATTTTCTTTATTTATTTTACTAACTAAAATCGATAGATAAGGTTATGTGGTTGCAGTTACATATTCAATATGTACGACACTATGTAATTATTACGTAATTGTCATCCGATCTCTAGATGTAAACAACAACATATGATTACGTAAACAGAGTAAGAAAACATACGGAGAAGCATTTTGTGCGTACATTCTCCAGTTAAGTAATAACGATGAGTTCTCACAGTGATATGCTGTAAATTACTTTAGGATAAGGGTGCGTTCACACAGACCGGCTCGGAGAGGAGAGCAGATTTTTATCACGTTGGAAACAGATTTTTGAGTAATTGTTTTAAGGTTTATTTTTGCATGTGCACTTTTGTCATTAAGAATGCTTGAACGCGCTTCGCGTGAAATAATAAGAGGAGCCGACATGTTCTGACTGCGTGCTCGTTCTTCCTCGCGCAGCCGATCGGCTCCCATTGTGAACGCATCCGCTTTCAGATCTTTACCAGCCGGACTATGTGAAATAATTGGCGGCTCCGCTCCGGCCAATTCCAAGCGTATACGATCCGGTCAATGTGAAAAAAAAATGCCGGCGGATGCTCTCCGGTCTGTGTGAACGGACCCTACGGCACCATGGTTATCAGAACAATTTATTAAAACATAATAATATGGTATATTTAGTTTGATTGATGCCTAAGTGGTGTATTAATAAAGCTTGGATGTCCAGTATTAACTGATTTTAGTCATTTATAGTGTACGTTGCCTGCGTTTAAAATATGCACTTAAATATGAAACTAAGTGTATTCCTATGAAAGAATTATAAGAATTTCAGATTTTAAGGTTTGTTTTAAAGGACCTACCTATCTATCTATGCATAAATTAATATTATATTTCATAAATCTTTGAAACATTTGTTCGTTAGTTAGTTATGAACGTGCGCTTCCAAGTTACTTTTGTTATTACGATTCGTTTAACTTTCACAGCGTCACCGCTACAATTGAGCCTCCGTATGTCCCCGCCATAGAGCTGAGGCATGACATCTTCTATTCAGAGCGTGTTTATTCTGCATTACCATACAATGTGTGAGGTCACATTAGCGAACACCTCCTCAAAACACTGTAATTTGAGTGAACACCGTGACATACCCATAACTGTTTCTATTATGTTGTTTTACGGTACACACTCAAAGAGACTTAATAATTCCGTATTCCGTAGGTACATATGTATTGTCCCTGTAGTCCCGGGACTAGAATAGGGTTACGGTATCCCCTGCCTGTCGTAAGAGGCGACTAAAAGGGGGCTTCCGGGGTTGCAGGCAGCAAGAGTGGGAGCTCGAACCATCCAGCAAGCGACCCGGGAAGGACGGCGGTATGTGTGGTCGCATACCGCCGTAAACACTACATGGTGTTGGAGGAGCGAAAACTGCTCCCACGTCGTCGGGTACCCTTTGAAGGTTTCCCCCTCGTGAACAAAAAAAAAAGGTACATATGTATGTGTTTTTGAGCATTTTCTATTGCTTGTATTTATTTGTTTCCAACATATAATTGCTTTATCTCTAATACTACATGTATCCTATCCTTCATAACCTATTCCTTCTCTAACTTCGCGAACACAATCCTTCTTTCTTCGCTTGTCTCTCTTGTCTTTTTCATGTATAGGTTGTCTGGAAGAGATCGCTACTTAGCGATAAGGCCTATTGCATACTGTCTGACCTGTGTATGTATATTGCTTATTGTTTAAATTGTAAGTCTGTCTGTCTGTCTGTCTGGTTGTCTTTTCTTCACGCCTAAACAACTGAACCGATTTTAATGAAATTTTGTACAAAGATAGTGAGACCTGAACTGAGACCCGAGAACGGACATAGGATAGTTTTTATCCCGAAAATCCCACGGGAACTAGGGATGGCGATCTAAGATCGATTAATCGGAGAATCGATCTATTGGACCAAAAGTCGATTATTTTAATCGATCTTTCAACCCAGAAGATCGAAATTCGTTTTTTTCATAATTTACCTACAGTTACTTATCCATGTTAGTCGATCATCTATCTATTTAAATAAAAATGAATATTTGTCTATATACATTTTATAGAATCGGAAACTATGCATTTGATCAAGTGATGATCTTTAGCAAAGTTGTTGTCCAAGAGCCCACGAAGGTTTGGCAGTTGGTAATACCAATTTTCGACAGATGGCACCACTGTCATTCCAATGAAGGTACGAATTTTCTGTTTTATGTATGTCATATTATATCTTTAAAATGCGGGCGAAGCCGCGGGCACCACTAGTCATATCTATAAAGTTAAGCAATGCTCTTGGGAGTAGATTGAGTGGGCACTAGTGAGCACGTTTAGCTGGAATAGTCAATGGATAAAAGTAATGTTTTTTTAAAGTAAATTGATAGTATTTGGCAGGTAGCTACCACCGCGCCAGTTTATAACGTGAACGTGTTCTGTGTTTCTTTGAAAGGGTGATGACTTTCACCGACTGACCCGTGCCTTGTCGTATGTACAAAATGTTAGCTGCTAATCCATCAGCATATAGATTCAAAATGGGTCGGTGGCGTTCACAGTTCCTTTATAAAGAAAGGTCAGACGACGTTTTCCAAAGTGGTTGGATTACCATGTGTGGGATATTAATACCTTAAGTCGTACAGTCCATATAATCTTTCTCACAGTTGGACCGCAACATCACCAAATTTCAACACAGTAACCTCGAAAAATAAATTCATAACCAATCTTTCTTTCGCAGTAAATAAGGCACCTATTTCTACCTAATAACAGCAGCGTTAGGCGCTGCTGTGTTCCGGTTTGAAGGGTGTGGTAAGGGACACATACTTTTCCGAGGCGTTCTAGCTTCGTCCTCAGGGGTAGCGGCGCATCTGTGGCCAACCTCAGGTAGGAATATCTAATCCTATCTAGGGTTGATTACAGATGACCATGGGCGGCAGTAGCCATTTACCATCAGATGGACTGCATGCTCGTCTGCTACTCCTATATTATAAAAAAAGGTAAAATAGGTACAATCTCTTTGTCCCAGTCGATAAAATAAATTAGGTGCGTACGTTACTTCTATAATATGTTTAGTCTATAGTAATTATGGCCTGATAGACCGTCTGTGGCTTATGAAGCATTGTAGAAAACAGTGACAAGTACTCTAACAACATAATCGATATGACACACACCTCAACATTCCTTAATGATTCATGAAAGTGGTTACTTAGGTATTCATATAAATATAATAATAATAATTTTCTTATAGAATAGAATAGAATACTCTTTATTGCACACTTACAGTAGAATTTAACAGTATTAATTAAGGTAAAAACAGTATGCAATAGGCGGCCTAATCGCTAAGCAGCGATCATATATCTACCTTATACCTAGGTGTCAACCTCGAATAGCACCATTTCTCTCACTGGAACACAAAAAGCGACTTCAGGAGACACCTTATATGATAATTACTCTATTTAAGTTATTGCAAATATTATTCCAGAAAGGTAGAAAGTAGAACCCTCTGTGGTTCGACTCCGGCGGCACCACCGCCACACATACTTCTGCCTTATAACAGCAATGTTAAACGCTGCTGTGTTTTGGTTTGAAGGTTCTGGTAAGGGAGACATAGTTTTCCAAGGCGTTCCAACTCAGTCCTCAGGGGTAGCAAGTTAAAACAGGCACTGCGTGCTTAAAAGGAGGCTTTAGCCAGTTACTAATGTAACACACCTTATGAAGTAAATAAAATAAATGTTTAAACAACACTTCTATGGCTGACCTCAGGTAGGTCTCGTATCTGGGGGCCTACCACCATCTTTTAAAAACCATCATAGTTCAGGAAAGTTTTATTTCAATATTGCATTAACATTATTTTGTTTCTTACCACAACCTCCTTAAAACTTTATTTTCATGTATGATTAAAATATTATTGTTATAAGAGATGGTAGTAGCCCCCCTGATATTGTTTACAGGAAGGGTGTAGTAAGGGACATACTTTTCCGAGGCATTCCAGCTTAGTCTTTAGGGGTAGCAACGCATCTGTCGCTGATCTCAGGTTTTTTTTTATATATATAATATAGGAGTAGCAGACGAGCATGCAGTCCACCTGGTGGTAAGTGGCTACTGCCGCCCATGGACATCTGTAATCAACCCCAGATAGGATTAGATATTCCTACCTGAGGTCGGCCACAGATGCGCCGCTACCCCTGAGGACTAAGCTGGAACGCCTCGGAAAAGTCTGTCTCCCTTACCACACCCTTCAAAACGGAACACAGCAGCGACAGAGACAGGTAGGACTCTAGTCTATTTAGAGTTGTTTACAAATGTCTATAGACAGCAGTAGACACTTACCATCAGAACTACATGCTTGCTACTTCAATATTTAAAAAAAACCTTTTCTTGATAGATATTTTAGTTAATTTACTGTTTACATTGTAATTACCTTTAAAAAGGAATAACACTCAAACATGACTGTTAAAACTTAAAAAAACTATATAAATGATGTGCAAGTCAAACATTCACTAGTACAACATATTGTCAATATCTCGCCACAAGGCTGGGACCGGCCCGTCGCCGAAAGTACTTGTAAAAGTACACGTATCAGCCGGTTTCGAATCTTAATCACTTTTGCACATAAGTGATTACACATACACCGTGTCGCGTTAACGGTTTCAAAAACGATTGTTTTGATAACTAAATACAGGTACGTAAAGAACGATAACGGTTTATTTTGTAGCTAAGTAATATACAAAACGAAAACCAGTTGTTTAGTACTTAACTAATATTTAATAAGCTTTATTTAATTATTCAGAACGAAATTACACATAAACTATTAACCATAAAACCAAACAATTTGTCTCTAATATGCGTTAAGGACAAATTCTAATTATAATTAGTGAATAAAATTGAACGTTTGTATAGTAAGTTGGCTAGTTTACTAGAATTTATTTAATGAAAACCTTTCCATATTACTATTTAAGCACAGCACTTACTGTAAAACTTATTAATATGCGATGTAGATAGACCGCTTTTCTTTGCAGTTATGATATTTTCATGATGTACGATAGCATTTATGCCAGTCGAGTAAAAATGGTAACAGTTATCAGCAAAAGCAGTTATTGAAACCGTTTACGTTAAATAACGCCCACCGTATCAATGCAAATAAAACCATACACAACCATGTGTACACACAGTGTAACGACAACGCACCAAATGTGTGTCACGGTCTACAACTGATTTTTAAAAGAAATATCTGCGCGAACCACATACGCCCGTCGAACCACACATGCTGGTAACCTCAGAGTAATTATAAAGTATAGAGTGCACTTACTAAGGTACGAACAGTAGACACATGAGAACACTATCTTTATGCGTGATATAACTTATAACACAAACAGTTATCTAAAAGTTAGATAATTTAAACGTTTTAATAGGAATTAGTTATAATGAAATTTATGATTTTTTAACAAAATTCACAATTAATTATGCAAACGAGTAAGCTACTTCTGCCCATGGACATCAATAATCCAGTTGAGGTTAAGTTCTGAATGGTCGGCCACAGATACGTCGCTATCTCTGAGGGCTACGTTGGTACACGTTGGTAAATGTGTCCCTTACGACACTTCAAACCAGAACAGCAGCGCTTAACACTGTAATTATTAAACAGAAATAGGTGTGACGCTGTTACCACGGTTTGAACGAAGGGTTCTTCCTTCATAAATATAGTAGTTCTGATTTAAAACTAGAAATATGTTAAAATAGTGGTTAAAAAACTCGGCCTCTCGATCGAGGGTTCCGAGGTTCAAATCCCAGTCACGCACCTCTGATTTTTCAAAGTTATGAGCGTATTAGAAATTAATTATCACTTTCTAAACATCGTGAGGAAACCTGCATACCTGAGAGATTTATAAAACAAAATCTCAAAGGTATGTGAAGTCTACCTATACGCACTTCGCCAGCGCGGTGGACTATGGCCTAATCCGTCTCATTCTGAGACGAGACCCGTGCCCAGCAGTGGGACATTAATGGGTTGTTGATGATGATGATGACACAACTAATCTACTTTTAAACCCTGGCCACATTTACCTACCTATAATTTAATTCGTACCCCTCTTAATCCAATGAACACTCTATTACTTATAACTCTAATATCAACCAATACAAACAGCAATACTTATTTACAGATAACTAGTTACTTTGACAAGGTTGTCACGCCTGCATAAATCAATTCGGGTTTAATTATGGCGTTTTTCAATATGCCAGCTGGGTTAACTGGTGCGAGGGTTAGATTTTTAATCTATATTGTTACCTTGACTTAGGCAATGAAGTCATATCATAAATGTTTATGTCTTAAATGTAAAGTTGATGTGAAAGTAAATGTGTTTGCAAAGTATTATTTCATCAAGAGTAGGTAAGTACAGAATTAATATACATACATTGAAATGTTTGTATGTTGAACAATGTTTTATAATCCAACTAGCAGACCCGGCAAACGTTGTGTTGCCATATAAATAAAAAATGTTATGTTAAATCACTTAGGTGTTTGAAAAATAGATAGTAACCGATTCTCAGACCTACTGAATATGCATATAAAATCTGGTGAAAATCGGTGAAGCCGTTTCGGAGGAGTACGGTAACTAACATTGTGACACGAGAATTTTATATATAAGATTAGTAAATAAAGTTAACACATTCGAAGTTTATGACAAAATAAGGTCTACTGACTAAGCCCGTAGTCAGTAGACTAACGTTCCCCCCTAACTAGGGGGGAACGTTAGGGTTTATTTTCAAAATTAAATCAAAATAAAATCACACACAGTATTATCGTAATAGACCAACAAAATAATTTTAAAACATCATTAAGTATGTAATAAGGATGTAATTAGTAAAAATATTTAAATAAACCACAAGCCTACTATTATGGTTTTTGAGGAAAAAATTAAACAACAATTTTTCCGGTTAAAAACATTGTTTATGTAATTCTGAAGTAATTTCGTTAATTATGTAAATTATTGACTGTGACAAAAAAAATAGATAAAGCCTGCAAATATTCATTAAGGCATGAGCAGTGTTAAGCGCTGCTGTGTTCTGGTTTGAAGGGTGTCGTAAGGGAGACATACTTTTCCGTGGCGTTCCAGATTAGTCCTCAGGGGTAGCGGCGCATCTGTGAACGACCTTAGGTGCGAATATCTTGACTACAATTTTTGACTACTATTTCTTGACTACAATTTTTGACTACTATTTCTTGACTACAATTTTTGACTACTATTTCTTGACTACAATTTCTGACTACTATTTCTTGACTACAATTTTTGACTACTATTTCTTGACTACAATTTTCGACTACCATTTCTTGAATACAATTTTTGACTACTATTTCTTGACTACAATTTTTGACTACTATTTCTTGACTACAATTTTTAACTACTAAGTTCGAAAGTCGAAACGCTGGTAGACAAAAAATCCTAACTCTAATTATTCTTTATTGCTAATACTTCGGCTTTGCAATCCATCTGTGATCGACTATAGGTAGAACTCTAATCTTATCGGGAGTTGATCTTAGTGTTAGTAACCACTTACCATCAGGTGTACCATGTTTCTTTCCTACATTAATAAAAAAAATTGGTACTTTATATAGACAAAAAAAAATTAAACTGTCAGGTTCGATTCCCGATCAGCCATTGCATATGTATGCTACTGTTAAATAGAACTTACGGACAATTACCTCGTGATAAGTGCTGACCCACTTACCGGTGATTGTGGTCAGCTCGATTAGCATATGTTAGCCTGACACATGATCTATATGTGGTCATTTGATACTGGTGACTCGACACACCTGCGTTTGAACAGTAAACTAAGCGATATACCGAAAATACTAATGAAATAGCTTACATTCTGCCTAATAACAGCAGTGTTAAGCGCTGCGGTGTTCTGGTTTGAAGGGTGTGATGAGGGAGACATACTTTTTCGAGGTTTCCAGCTTAGTCCTCAGGGGTAGCGGCACATCTGTGGCCGACCTCAGGTAGGAACATATTATTACTTGTGATTGATTATATATCTCCATTGGCGGCAGTAGCAACTTACCATCAGATGGATCGCATGCTCGTCTGCTACTCTTAAATTATAAAAACACCCGTGTTCTATACGGAATTGGTTACCACCTACCATAAGTTGGATTGCATGCTTGTATGCTACTTCAAAATCATGGTCATCAACCCATTGACGTCCCACTGCTGGGCACGGGTCTACTCTCAGAATGTGAAGGATTAGGCCATAGTCCACCGCGCTGTACAAGTGCATATTGGTAGACTTCACATACCTTTGAGATTTATTTTTTACATAATTATCTCAAGTATGCAGGTTTCCTCACGATGTTTTCCTTCACCGTTTTAAGCAAGTGATAATTAATTTCTAATACGCACATAACTTTGAAAAATCAGAGGCCTGGGATTTGAACCTCGGACCCCGACTCGAGAGGCCGAGTTTCTTAACCATTACCTATCACTCCTATCACTGCATAAACTTCACAATCATAAATGTAGGTAAATAAAGTTGTTGAACGATTACATAAATCTTATCAAGCATGCCTAGATTTGCAGCAACTCCTGAACTCGAAGTTTATCTCAAATTGAAACATTATTATTGCCTACATCAGTACCGTTGGCATATTAGAATCATTATTATTTAAATTATTCAAATAAATTTTACATAACGCTTGTAATGCCATTATTTATAACACTGTGTAGTTCTAAAGTGACAAATAAATAAATGGTTCGAATAATTTGCGTTGACGGTAAATTAATAATAACTTTATTATTAATTACTTCTAGTTTCTAAAAAGCCGCGAAGAAATTAATTAACTTGATTTAGGCTATATTTATTTCTTAATTGTAATAAAAATGTCCTAATCTATGAATCTATTAGATACTAGCTGACCCAACACGTTGCCATATAAATAAAAAAGTTAAGGGTGAACAACCCTTATCACTTAGGGGTATGAAAAATAGATAGTAGCCGATTCTCAGACCTACTGAATATGCATATAAAATTTGGTGAAAATCGGTAAAGCCGTTTCGGAGGAGTACGGTAACTAACATTGTGACACGATTTTATATATAAGATTATAACTGCAAATTTATAAAATATCAATACGTTTTTAACGTAACACAAACACAAGATTTCCTGAGGAGTGACGTAGCTGTTGAGTGGTGCAGAACATCTGTACAAGACATGTAAATAATACTTCTTGGGAGTAGCAAGTTGCAACCATTTACTCAGTTAACTGTCACAAAGTATTGCGTCTAGTATAACAAAGCGAAAACAAAACGGCGTTGGATTCTCATGCATGTAAGCTTCTTCGCAATATTTTTTTCCAGTACCCTTACCAGGAGGTTTTACGTTTCGACAAATATGACTGTTTTGGTATTTGTTTACGTATTTGCCCATACAAATTCCAACCAGCGCCCCTAGCGGATTGTGTCAGAACTAGGAAATCGTATTGGCCCATACGTAAACAAATACCAAAACAGTCATATTTGTCGAAACGTAAAAGCTCCTGGTAAGGGTACAGTTCACCATTAGCGCAGGGGATATTCCCATGATTGTTAAAGGAGAGTCACAAAGCAGTGACTTAGCATGGGTTCATGAATGGGTTGACGAAAAAAAATTCTCCTGTATATATTTGTCTTGTCGATGTTGATTAGATTAAGAATAAATACTCGTAAATATGTCTGCGAAAAACAGACAAGCTCCATTATTTGAAGACTTTTTTCTCATCTGAAATCCCCTATTATTCCCATGATTTTACATTATAGGATTTTTATTCTAGTTAAGGTCACATGCAGAAGTTTAGTATGTTTAAAAGGTGGTAGAACCCTTTGTGATTCGACTCCGGCGGCACCACCGCTACACCTATTTTTGCCTCATAACAGCAGTGTTAGACGCTGCTATGTTCTGGTTTGAAGGGTGTGGTAAGGGAAACGTACTTTTCCGAGGCGTTCCAGCTTAGTCCTAATCTGTGGCCGACCTTAGGTAGGAATATATAATGCTATCTGGGTTTGATTATAGATATCCATGGGCGGCAGTACTTACCATCATGTGGACAGCATGCTCGTCTGCTACTCCTATATTATAAAAAAATAACAAAAAGAAAAAAATGTAGACATCCAAGGGCAGCAGTGACCACAATATAAACTGACCTACATGCTCATTTCCCATAAAAAATATAAACTTGTCACAAATACTCAGGTTAACCTTTCCTTTTGTGTGTCTGCTGTCCCTCCGCTACATGTGTCAGCATGTGTGGTTGCAAGGCGAGCGACCGCGCCCAGAACACTCGTTTCTTAGTGATGTACCTGTGATGTAACTTATCGATAAAAAATATAACATTGTATATATGATAACTTATAGGGTACATGATACAAACGCCACTTTTACCGTAGAAAGCTAGACGCCTCAAAATATATAGCAGAATATTGTAAGCAATGCAATTTAATCCATTATTTTATCAACGTTTAGCTTGTATGTAGTCTATCTAGTGGTAAGTATACCTATATCTAGCTTATTTTTACGGTCTTTCAATCGATAAATTTCAAATACTTTATTTTAAAGAATCACTGTGTTATTAGGCGTAATTCGCGTCTAAATTAAGCCTAAGTTATCAATATTAATTGTTTAAATTATTGGGACAACAATATGTGTTACCATCAGTTGATATTAATCTAAGTATGTACCTAAACCATTCCCTTTTTTTGAGACTTTTAAATCGCTAAAGCCACATAATACATAACGTACATACAAAAATCTTTTGCACATATCGATAAATAATCAAAATCGAAGCACATCCCTTATCTATAGGCGACAAACATACGTCTAGTGGTGTCGAAACGCACGTGTTGTGCAACCGAACTAACGCATGCGGTTAAATCAGTTTAACCGTTCAGATAATTTGCGTAAAACATATCATAATTGCTACATGGTTTCGATATAAGCTATGTAAGCTCCGCCCACTTATAATAAGTGCTTTTTAACATATTAAAGTGATTATCAAACAAGTATGGACTTATACTTATAGAAGGTGGTAAAAGCCTTTGTGGTTCGACTCCAGTGGCACTGCCGCCGCACCTATTTCTACCTAATAACAGCAGTGTTACCTGTGACCTCAGGTAGGAATATCTAATTCTATCTGGGGTTGATTACAGATGTCCGTGGGCGGCAATAGCCACTTACCATCAGGTGGACTGCATGCTCGTCTGCTACTCCTATATTATTATAAAATACATCTAACGCATGTAGTGAGGTTTCTTTAAGACATCCTTCAAACCGGCTTTTATATTAAAATTAATCATACTATAATAATAGCTAACTTTGTCAGCACTGGCGTGGGATAGTGTCATCTACCTTCCTGTAAAATAAGCGTAGGGCTGCCACCTTCATTGGTAACACCAGAAAAAATAAACATTAGAAATATAAACATGAAACATCTGAGAGAAATCCAAATCTGTCCTGGCTATTTGAAAAATTAACAAAATAAAAACATCATATTTAAATTTGTTATGCGTTTTTAAAATTGATTCTAATTCATCTAGTATTTCATAAGAATAGCAAATAATATACCTATAAATGAAATATTATTCAGTTATACACCAATGAAATATTAAGCACCGATTAATTTAATAAAAAATAATAAGTAATCAAAGACAGGAGTGTCCGAAATATAACGGATTACGGATTTAATATAACGCTTTCTAGACTCACAGCCCCACACTAGGATTCCCTGTATCGTGGGTGCTATGGACTACTATAAAGCAGTGATAGCCTAGTGGTTAAGAAACGCGGCCTCTCGATCGAGGGGTCCGAGGTTCAAATCCCAGGCACGCACCTCTGATTTTCAAATTTATGTGCGTATTAGAAATTAATTATCACTTGCTTAAACGGTGAAGGAAAACATCGTGAGGAAACCTGCATACCTGAGAGATTTGTAAAAAAAAAAAAAAAACTCAACGGTATGTGAAGTCTACCAATACGCACTTGGCCAGCGCGGTGGACTATGGCCTAATCCTTCTCATTCTGAGAGGAGACCCGTGCCCAGCAGTGGGACAATAATGGGTTGATGATGATGATGATGATGATGGACTACTATACTATATACGATACTAAATATTGCCCAAATGACTTGTGGCGGATCGATCGACATACCCGTCTGGCATGGTATACGCAAAAGTTTGCAGGTTCGATTTCCGGTCAGCCAGATGCCTAAACAATTAATTTAGAATTCTTTTCTGGATCTCCGTGTTCTAGTCTCTGCACGTCCATGGCACCCACGGAATCAGGCAATGCTATCATAGCGCTATGGGAGCGAACACACATTCATCATCATCATCATCATCAACCCATTACTATCCCACTGCTGGGCACGGGTCTCCTCTCATAATGAGAAGGATTAGGCCATAGTCCACCGTGCTGGCCAAGTGCGTATTGGTGAACATCACATACCTTTGAGATTTTTTTTTTATAAATGCCATTTGAAAATCACACATTGCCATTTGAAAATCCCACGGTAGTAGCCCTATAGTGCCGCGCAGGATAATGGCTAGGCTGCCTAAAATATTTCTCTGCTAAGGTTACATGGAGGCGTTGATAAATTGCAGCGCTGTCTGCAAAAACAAACGTACATTAATACTGTGTAGGTTGCTATTGGATCTCATTGTTTTTGTGTACATATTAATATGATTATGCAAACATGAGATCGAAATTTTGAGTATAATCTTGTGTTCACAGTCGTGTGTAACAAATGTTTTTGATGGTGGTAAATGAGATTCATGTTTCGATCAGCCCCTTACCTATTTCTACCTAATGACTGTAGTTTTAAGCACTGCTGTGTTCAGATAATGAAGAGAAAAAGTAAGACTTATACGAGTTGGTGGTAGAACGTTTGTGGTTCGACTCCGGCGGCACCACCGCCACACCTTCCGTTATTTCTGCCTAATAACAGCAGTGTAAAGCGCTGCTGTGTTCAGTTTTGGAGGGTCTGGTAAGGGAGACATACTTTTCCGAGGCGTTCCAGCTTAGTCCTCAGGGGTAGCGGCGCATCTGTGGCCGATCTCAGGTAGGAATATCTAAACCTACCTAGGGTTGATTACAGATGTCCATGGGCGGCAGTAGCCACTTACCATCAGGTGGACTGCATGCTCGTCTGCTACTCCTATATTATATAAAAAGGTGTTCCAACATAAGTCTCAGGTAGTAACGCATCTGTGGCCGACTTCAGGTAACCTAAGCTAAGATTTTAGATTACCCACAGACGCCCATGAGCTGCAGTAGCCACTTACCATAAAATGGACCGCATCCTCATTTGTTACTTTTAAATCTATCATAAAAGCCTTAAACATATATTTAATTTCGTTTTATGAAAAGGCAAGTAACCAATTTAAACAGTCAAATGAAATAGCAAATAAACATAAAATCGATCTTATGGTAAGTGGTCACGTCTGTCTTATCGCTAGATTTAGTTATAAAAATACACTTATTTGTCATGCCCTCATCAAAGCCATAATTGCGTGCAAATGCAATGATTGACATTGCTGCGAGGCGCCGACTATCTTCAAATATCACAAAAACTAAGAACTTCGGCGTACGTTTCAACATCTAAATATATATAACTCAAAGGTGACTGACTGACGTAGTGATCTATCAACGCACAGCCCAAACCACTGGACGGATCGGGCTGAAATTTGACATGCAGGTAGATGTTATGACGTAGGCATCCGCTAAGAAAGGATTTTGATCAATTCTACCGCCAAGGGGATAAAATAGGGGATGAAAATATTACTTCGATACGCGAGCGAAGCCGCGGGCAAAAGCTCGTTTTAATATGTAACGTCCCTTACACGTTACACGTACTCCGATACGCGTTTTTCTAATTTCTTTTGCCGTGACCACGATCCTTTCCAGTCGAAATATCGGCAAAGAAATCTAAAAAGCGCGTATCACGAATACTCGTTACATTTTAAAATGTCTGAATTGTGCTTATCATCTTATATATAAAATTCTCGTGTCACAATGTTATTAACCGTACTCCTCCGAAACGGCTTTACCGATTTACACCAAATTTTGTATGCCTATTCAGTAGGTCTGAGAATCGGCTACTATTTATTTTTCATACCCCTAAGTGATGAGGGTTGTTCGCCCTTAACATTTTTTTATTTATATGGCAACACAACGTTTGCCGGGTTAGCTAGTATAATCATAAAATCATAAGTTTCAACATCTTGAAATATATTTTTGAAAAATCTCTTCCTACCCTTTTCGGTGCATGTTGACTATTAAGTGGCCAATAAGTATGAAGATTTTCAATATGTCACAGAAGCGAAGGCCTTCGCAGAATTTATGTCTTCTCCAGCAAGAAACAAATGGGAGAAGCAGCACAGACATTGGACATATTTGAATAATAATTGGGTTTGCTTATACTGCGCATTTTTGTTATTTAAAAACTAGACAACTTTCCTAACAATTTTGGGTAAAAAAAACAATAAATAAAAGTATATAAGTAAGTAAAAGTAAGTAGTAAGAATAAATAAAAGTATAATAAGCTTCTTATAGCAACATTACACATTGCTCCAAAGCATAAATTGGCATTGACGGTACCACAATATTCAATACAAAACATTTTTTTTAAATCGTGTATTGTCATCGGTTTTTGATATGTCTTCAATATTTTGAATTAAACTGAACGTTCAAAGTGGATAGAATCGGGTTCAAAGATTCAGTTACTTAGTTACATATATACATACAACCCAAGCTAATAAACGTGTGTTAAAAATTGTGCGCCTGATTTCAACAAATTAAAGGTATATTTTCTTTAGGTCACAGTTTAACCAATCACTTAAGAAGACACTTGTTATTACACGGACAACAAACAAAGCTCGGTGCTGGCGCATGTCCAACAGGGTCAGGGCAAGTTGATAGACACAGGAATAGAATCTGTTTACCTAGTCAGACATTTATTCGTAAAAGTCTGAAATAGCGTGGGACAAAAATACCAGTATATGACGTTTTTACTTTCTTATTCAGTTTCACCTATAGTACAGGATCCCTAGTATAGTTTTCATCATTTATTAATAACAAGCTGATTTTTCGTGAGTAGCTTCGTTTCGACAAGACGCCCAACATTTTTCCTTACAGCAATGTTGGTAAATGGTAGCTTGATGGGGCAGCAAGGATAAAATATGTTGACCGGACGAATTCTAAAAAATTATTACTAACCAAATTTTTCTTTGTTAATTATCAAGATAATTATTTAAATAACGTGAAAAAATATTTGTCCTACAAAATATAAGGTTTTTATTAAGGCGTCCCCCCTCTCCAACATGTATCATAAACAAGGTCATGAAAAATAATTACTAACCAGCTGATTTTTTTTTATTAGCTGTCTAACATTTACACAGCTTACTACCCACATTGTCCTACAAATTGCGAAGTACGTTATTCCAGTCCGCCAGTTTTATAGTTTATTTATATTATATTATAGTTAAATTACAAATCTTGTAGGATTAATAAAAGTTACCCTTTTTTTTGTAGGACATTGTTTTATTTAGATAAAAATTATATTATCCTATCACGTGATACCTTTGTCCTACAGTTACTAATAAAAAAAATAATCCTGCGGAATTAACATCTTTTCAGCGTAGGTCCGAGATGACATACCATGCAATTTGTAGGACAATGTGCATGGTAGACTATGTAAATGGTAGACAGCCAATAAAAAAAAAATCAGCTGGTTAGTAATTATTTTTCATGACCTTGTTTATGATACATGTTGGAGAGGGGGGACGCCTTAATAAAAACCTTATATTTTGTAGGACAAATATTTTTTCACGTTATTTAAATAATTATCTTGATAATTAACAAAGAAAAATTTGGTTAGTAATAAATTTTTAGAATTCGTCCGGTCAACATATTTTATCCTTGCTGCCCCATCAAGCTACCATTTACCAACATTGCTGTAAGGAAAAATGTTGGGCGTCTTGTCGAAACGAAGCTACTCACGAAAAATCAGCTTGTTAGTAATAAATGATGAAAACTATACTAGGGATCCTGTACCACTACATTTACATGTTTTTTAAAACATCTGAATGCGTATTTCTATTTTAGTCTACTTTTTCATCAAAGTAAATATATATAATTTAATAGACAAGTACCCGCTACAAAAATCTTATTTAAACTTACCTATGCTAAATCTTATTTGAATAAGTTTACTTAAATAAGATTTTAAAATCTATTCAATATGTGGTATACCCACTGCCGCATTGCCTATAAAAACGGTCACAAATGATTTGTGAAGTACCTAATTTTATTTTAAACAATTTAGTTCGCTAAAATATCGTATTCAAATTTCGATATCACCTAACCTTGAAAATATTTTATTTTTGTCTTTAATCGGATATTTTGGTGCTTTTTAGGTCTTGCCGTTAATTACAGACTTTATTTATAACCCCCCTCCCCCCCCCTTCATCAAAACAGCAACACTAGAAAACATCTTTGTTTACCAGCAACACTAGAAAACATTTTTCGCCGAGCACCGAACCCACGCAACTGTTTTGTACCACCATCCCTAACAAAACTAAAGCTACACTCAACTTTTCTTTGATATCTTGCAACTGTGTTGAGCACAAATGCATTTTCCAACTTTTCCAGTCTATAAATAGTCAACTGCCTAGATTGAGTAAACAAGTATAGTACTTACACTAGAACTGATAAAGTAAGTTGCAAATTACTAATAATACCAACTTCGCTGTAAACAATCCATTACATTCAATCTTAGTCGAGATAAATATATCTGTAACCACAGACGAAAGAACTAAATAGACTGTTATCAACTTATAACTCTTATATATAAAATTCTCGTGGCACAACGTTAGTTACCGTACTCCTCCGAAACGGCTTTACCTATTTTCACTAAATTTTATATGCATATTCAGTAGGTCTGAGAATCGGCTACTATCTATTTTTCATACCCCTAAGTGACAAGGGTTGTTCACCCTTACCATTTTTATTTATATGGCAACACAACGTTTGCCGGGTCAGCTAGTAAAATTATAAGTGTCTGTCTGTTGTTCTGTAATTCTGTATCACAATACAATTGCCATTTTCTACGTTTTTGTGTTATGATAATAAGTAAAGCTGTTTTGAAAAAGGGTTGTGTGTCGTGTTTAATTCCATAAAATTTTTGGAGAAGGAATAAAGAAGGGAAGGAATTTTTTTTTGAAGGAAATTTTACTTGCACACAGAACATACATGCAGTGCAAGAACCAACCTTATTTTTAAAAGTCGTCTTATTTATTATTAGAAATCAATTACCAATAATCAATTTTAACGGTGAAGGAAAATCATGAATATGCATCGTCGCCTAAGATTTTTTCGTAATATTAAGTAAGTTTCGTATATTAGAAGAACATTTCAAAGATTTATTGAACATAAAAATATTAATGCACAAATACAAATTGTTCGTAAACGACTGCTGTAGTTAAGAACTGACGGAGCCATTTACGCCCACCTCTGGACAATGAGAAAGAATGTTCTGCTTACTGAAAGATTACAATTTTCTTTTACAACTATATGAAATCAAAGTCATCCTGAAGGCATTGAAGTCATGTAAGAATATAGTCACATAAAGGGTACAGAGTAACGATATAACAATTATACGTAAGTAAGTTCACACTAGTGATAAGAAGTATTATAACTACAAGTATCTCCGTTATTCGACTGTTCTTGCTGAAGTCTCCGATCAGAATGCCGCTCTCTGTTAACTCGAGCGCCGCCATGGTATCGTCCCCACTTCACATACCCGCATCTGTGTTTAAAATATAATATCAAATGAGTCACTTATTACTTTCATGTAATGTTGTAAAAATGCGATATCGTTAACATCCAAGCTTCTTATTAACGACGATAACATATAATAAATATAAATAATTACAAATACATTTATTAAATTACGTAATTATAGTTACAGTTTTTAGAAGTGAATAGCCTATAATTTTAATATATGTATGTGCATGTGTGTGTGTGTGTGTGTGTATGTGTGTAAGGGAGCTATGCATGCCGATGGGATAGTTATAAGTTAATTATCACAATGTATGCACACAGAACGAATCCATCCAATTGACAAAACGGAGAAATTAATAGAATAAATAAATAAAATAATAAATACTTAGATCCGTCTAGAATTAAGAGTCTATTCAGTTCCTCGTCCATGTCCCGCAGACCTCAGAAGTGATAAGTTGACATGTGTGTAGGTCGCCTGCATTTTGACCTCTGTGCTAATCTGAGTGACGTATTTACGAGGATTATTATTAAACACTTTTGATCTTTTAGAAATAGAGGTCAAAAACGGTTTTATTGACCACCTGATGGTAAAAGATTACTGGGTACAACTTATGGATATAGTGAATTGATGGAAAATAGATTATAGTAATAGGTTCGTAGTTTTATATGCGGATTCTAATTATCTTATAAAAATATTCTCGTGTCACAATGTTAGTTACCGTACTCCTCCGAAACGGCTTTACCGATTTTCACCAAATTTTAAATGCTTATTCAGTAGGTCTGAGAATCGGCTACTATCTATTTTTCATGCCCCTAAGTGATAAGGATTGTTCACCCTTAACATTTTTTTATTTATATGGCAACACAACGTTTGCCGGGTCAGCTTGTTTTTTATAATATAGACGTAGCAGACGAGCATGCAGTTCATGGTAAATGAATACTGCCGCCCATGGACCTTTGTAATCAATCCAAGATGAGATTAGATTCCTACCTAAGGTTGCCAACAGATGCGTTATTGCCTGAGGAATAAATTGGAATGCCTCGGGTAAGTTTCTCCCTTACCACACCCTTCATACCAGAACACAGCGGCGCTTAACACTGCTGTTATTAGACAGAAATACGTGTAGTGTTGGCGCCTGCAAAGTCGACGCACCAGGTGTTACTACCATCGAAATTAAGTTAACCTTAAAATTTTATGTAGGAATAAAGATTACTTTAGCGAATAAACTTGTTCCACATTATATTTATTCCAATGTAAAATAGCTAACGGATCATAGATAGTAATCAGTAACAAATAAAATGTAAAGTTAAGTACCTATAGGGTCAACACATACGGATCTCGTACGCAACGCGTGCCGCGCCCTACTACGACACACATTCATTTGCGGTACTGACAGCATATGAGGTAAATTAATTATCAATTTTCGAAACTCATTTTATCATACGTCTATTTTCCAACCTCTTTATATTTTTTTCAAATTCGGACAATCCATATTTTCATGTCCAAATTATTTTATTTTATGTCCAAATTATTTTATAATTAGGAAGGTCGATATTATCACCCTTGATGTTTAAAATGAGGGCAATAGATATATTTCAGGAGACAATTTTCCAAATTAGGAATTATTTTCATAACACGAAAATCCAAAAAAATCTTTTGATAATTTTGTGACACAAGTTTTCAGATTGCGATTGTTGATATTTTCTTAACTCAGTTTTCTAAATAAGAACAGTTGATATTTTAATGAGCCCATATTCCAATTTAGCACTATCGATATGTTAAAATTAGGACAATCGATATTTTCATGAGTCAATTTTCCAAATAAGGATTTTATATAAGAAAATTACACTTTTTTGCCAACCGTACGTAGATATTGCACCATGGGTAGATTGATAAACGATAAATAGTCGTGCAGTTCAGTCATAGGACACTGACCATGTCGCGTATATGTTATATAGCTTTATTTATTATATACTTTTTATATAATTGAAGTAGTCAGCGTAATAAACCGGTAAACCAACATTTACTTTCTACCTTCAATTATATATTTTCCTTATTAGACAGGGCAAGTCAATAGAAAATATTCTTGATAAGTCTACTACATTTTTAAGGTGATAGTTCCCTTTCGAGTTCGAATCCGGCGGCACCACCGCCACACTTATTCTGTTCTGTTATAGCCGCAGCGTTTAATACTGATGTTATAAGGCAGAATAAGGAGTGACGGTGGTGCTGCCGGAGTCGAACTACAAAAGGACTTGAGCAGCAGCGTTTAACACTGATGTGCTGCTATAGTAGCAGCGTTTAACACTGATGTTATTAGGCAGAATTAGGTGTGGCGGTGGTGTCGCCGGAGTCGAACCACAGAGGGCTCTTCCACCAAAACCCTGACTTGACCCCTTTCCAGTTTAAATGCCACGTAATTACGCCCCCTTATCAGTCAGAATTAGTTGCGCGGAACAACGGACACGAACCACAAGACTCTACATTGAATTTCATATGACTTAGACAAACCAAAATTTGCAGTAAATATCCCACATCCGGTCTAATATGCTTCTAAGATAAACAAGCTTCTACACTATCAGCGCTTAATAATAGTTTTCAGGGTTGAATGCAGTGGCCAGTGGTCGTGTGCACTCGACATTAACCCACTTGTTGCATGTGGCAACGCTGGCAATGAAAATATAATGCATTTTCAAATGCCACTTATCTTTCTTATATTATAGAGAAAGTAAAAAGAGCGCTGTTTAGTACTGAGTCCCCGTCGACAACTTTTTTCAGCCCCATTTCTGGGCACGGGTCTCCTATTAGCACGATGGGCCATAGTCCATCGCGCTGAATACTTAGTTCATATACTCTTGAAAATTTTTAAGAATTCTTAAGGGATGTTAATTCTTTACGATAATTTTCATAACCGTTAAAGCAAGTGATTTTTAATTCCTAATGCGCACATAACCTTTGAAAGATTAGAGGTGTGAGTTTCAATAACTAGATTCAGTGTCCATGAACATCTAAACTATAAGTAGAATGATAGAAATAAACCTGAATTTAAGTCGCATTCCTATTTCTTAGTGACATTCCAACTTAGATCTCAAAAGCGGTAGCGTATCTTTAAGAAATCTTGGATCCGCACAATGTCTATAAGTGGTAGTGATCGCTTATTATCATAATAAAGTAATTTTCTATGATAATATGATCTACGAATTTTTGTAAAATCAAATCTAAACGCACGGCAGCGGTTGAACAAATTTGGGTATAACATTACGACTAATATTTGTAAATCATCATCAACCCATTATTGTCCCACTGCTGGGTACGGGTAGGCCTGGGCCATAATCTACCGCGCTGGCCAAGTGCGTATTGGTGAACTTCACATACCTTTGATTTTTTTTATACATCTCTCAGGTATGCAGGTTTCCTTACGATGTTTTCATTCACCATTTAAGCAAGTGATAATTGATTTCTAATACGCACATAATTTTGAAAAATCAGAGATGCATGCCTGGAATTTGAACCTCGGACCCCTCGATCGAGAAGCCGAGTTTCTTAAACACTAGGCTATCACAGCAGTATTTGTAAATACAACAATATATTTCTAATTGCAATAACTCAAATCAGCGCTAAACCATTCGGATATAGCGTATACGGTAAATGGTAGTCATTTGACCATAACAGGCTAGCACTATTGCAATGTCTTGATAAATGAGTTCAACATGTGGTTCACCATACGTAGTGACAATGACATTAGCATATTCATAGTAGATGACAAGTATTACACAATAGATCGGTGCTTAAGTAACAAAATAAAATAAGTCTATGCTTTTTTACAATGAAATGTCGTCGTCACCACTGTCCCACTGCTGGGCACGGGTCTCATCTCAGAATGAGAAGTATTAGGCCATAGTCCACCGCGCTGACCAAGTGCGTATTGGTAGACTTCACATACCTTTGAGATTCATTTTTTTATAAGTCTCTCAGGTATATAGGTTTCCTCGCGATGTTTTCCTTCACGTGAATGCAACAGACAAGTAATTTCTAATACACACATAATTGACAATCAGAGTTGTGTGCCTAGATTTGAACCTCGGACCCGTCGATCGAGCCAAGTTTTAACCACCGAACCATAACTGCTTTGTATGAAATAGGTATAGTCCCTGCCAAATTGCTAGTCCGCTCTGAGTTGTTGCAAGCAAGTGTAATCATACAATTTGCTATGGCGACGCGATTCATTTCTATATTCAGAGCGGACTAGCAGTTTTACGCGGACTATGCAAGTGAAAAATACGAAATTTATATTCAAAAAGTTTTTGTAAACAAGCTTTCTCCTAATATCATTTTTTTATATTATTTAAAAAAAAACCCTTTCATTTGAAACCCATAGAATAGGGTCCATAGAAAATAATAATAACTGGACCTCAAATATGTATATAGGGGGTTGTAAATATATGCCACTTACCACCAGACAAACTGTATGCTAATTTGCTAATCCTATAAATACTTGCATGGTGTTGCGTCGTCGAGCCATCAAAATAAATAATGTTCTAGCCTTAATCATTATCAGTGAATACCATATGGTATACCATATCTGGCAAGCGACGCCTGCGTGAGGGATCTTGGAGCCCCATGCGATTTGTCACGATGTACTGAAGGTTCATTTGGATTTACTTATTTATTATGTCTACTACTACAAGAATCTACTCGATGAACATTTAAAATTATAAATTCTATAATCATCATCGACCCAGTAACGTCCCACTGCTGGGCACGGGTCTCCTCTCACAATGAGAAGGATTAGGTCATAGTTCACCGCGCTGGCCAAACATTTGTAGACTTCACATACTTTTTTTTTATAAATCTCTCAGGTAAGCAGGTTTCCTCACGATGTTTTCCTTAGCAAGTGATAATTAATTTCTAACGCACATAACTCTGAAAAATCAGAGGTGCTTGCCTGAGATTTGAACCTCGGACCCTTCAATCGAGAGGCTGAGTTTCTTAACCACTAGGCCAGGGGTTCCCAATCTTTTGTAACCCGCGGCGCAGTTACAAGTTCGATATTTTTTCACGGCGCCCTATTCTAGCTAACTATTAGATGAAGACAGTCGAAAGAAATAGGTACCCACAATAATAGTAGTTACGTTAGGTTGATCGAAACGAAAATTTAAACACCACAATATAAAATTGTACCATACTTATGTTATTTTAAAAGACTTTAAACGGAAAACAACAAGAAATACTTGAGAAAAAACAAAAATTAAATACGATATTTATTCAGTCAAATCAATGTGAATCAAAACGCCAATATTTGTGGTGTCAAATAATTAGCGGATCGACTCACGGCGCCCCTCTTTACTTTCTACGGCGCACCAGGGCGCCGCGGCGCACACTTTGGGAACCCCTGCACTAGGCTATCACTGCCTAATTCTATAATATGTAAGCAAAATTGTATACACGAGTATAAAAGCAATTCTTTCCTGTCTACCTTCGCGAAGAAATAGTCATATTTATACATAGATTAGTAAAGATTATTCACTCCTAACAAGAAAATGTACCCAGTTTTGAGAATTGAAATAGTTGCGTAAAAAAGCTTTACCACGTCACCGTGCTAAAATGTCCGTAAAATATTTGAAATAATTATTTATTTATTATGTAAATTACGCAGTATCACTTATTTATTCGTAAATTTTCTCTAAAAATGTTTTTATTTGTCAAGAATTCAATAAAAGAACTTACTAATAAGCCGTTTGTGGCTTCATTCAATTTCAAGGCGGCGAAGTATCTTTACTAATCTATGTATTTATATGACTTTTTAGTCGTTTCTTTACTCGTTTTGTCATGGTACTATAAGTAATCACAAGATCTGAGTTTAATTAAAATAAAGCAACTATAATTAAGTAACGACAGAAGTTGCCTTAAATTTAGCTATCAAAGTTGACGTGGCATGACTAGTGTTAACCATTGTTATATGCTGTTTTATAAAATTTACATAAAAAATAAATACCTTTAAATACTTTAAAGATCATTTGAGACACTTCACAGGTCTGTCTTCGCTTGTCACACAAAATACAATATCACCACCATTATCACCTATGACCGATAAGTGTGTGACGAAATGGCAATAAAAAGCTTATCCGATATTTTCGCGAAGCTTTGCACATATTAACTAGTACCTCAGATTAAAACGCAGGGAGACTACGCTGTGCGTAATTTACCTAATTGAAGCACAACACTTGCTCTCTTTACGACGGTGTTTTAATTGCTGGCCATGTGCAGATTTGTAGACTTCAAACTTAAAAACTTGTGATTTTTAAGTAACACTTATATACTTCTTACCCGGCGCACGTTGGCAAAATTGCGTAGACTTCTGTTTATTTTTAGTCTGAGACTTATAAAAAGATAATGCTCGTGTTGTTAAACTGAAAAGGCGTTAGGTACCAACCTTCATGCAATAGTCCTAAGGTCGTGTGGGCGATCTATTAACTCCTAGTCATTTATCTTTTGTCACTTGCCGCTTTTTAATCTGAAGTCCGGCCTACGCTCTGAAACGAGAAAGCATACAATGTGTGCCAAGATCGACCACTCTACGACATATGTTAAGCCATAGACTGTATGTCAGGTAGAAATGACGTTAAAGGTTAATCGTGGTTATGCGGGAACACCGCCATGTCTATTTATAATAGATAAGTGCTACCGTGTTCTGGTTTGAAGGTGTGGTGAAAGAGAGTGGTTAAAGGCATTCCAACTAAGACTTCAGACGTTCAAATCAAATAAAAAAAATTTTGCGAAAATAAAGTACAGATCTATTAAGGATTAGGGCCTAGTCCACCGTTTTTAAAGATCTCTGAGGTATGCAGGTCTCCTCACAATGTTTTTCAACGCCGGTAAAGCAAGTCATAATTAATTTCCAATACGCTCATCATTTTCAAAATTCGAGGTTCAAACCTGGGATTCAAACTTCAGACCCTCGGTGGACAGCAGAATCAAAAATAAAACAAATTGTATTTTTATTTTTTATTTTATCTATTGTTATTTATTTGCTTAGTATTGTAATCGAAAAATTATCATATGCTAAGCGGTGAAGGAAAACATCGTGAGGAAACCTGCATACCTGAGAGATTGATAAAAAAATGTCAAAGGTATGTGAAGCCTACTAATACACACTTGGCCAGCGCGGTGGACTGTGGCCTAATCCTTCTCATTATGAGAGGAGACCCGTGCCCAGCAGTGGGACAGTAATGGATTGATGATGATGATAATGATGATGAATCTATCTTCTTTGCAGAAATTGATTAACTTTCTATTAGCTATTTATTTGTAACTACAATTATTAAATCCATGAAATTGAAAGTAAAAAGTAATAAATTAAATTATAAACTAATAAAAAAGAAACTTATTCACAAAATTTAACAAAAAAAATGTTAATACATTTAATTTACGTATTTTGAAATACAATTTGTCCAACAAAGAAAATAAAAATAAAACTGTAACCATTAATCATAAAATTCTTTTTTCAAAACAGTCTTATCACCGTATATAAACAACAATGGTGAATTAAATCGTCGAAAAATGTTATAAGTGTGAAATTGTGATTACTGCGGCGCAATTACTTTCATTATAATACTGGTTCACACTTGTTTTAATCAGACGTTGTTATTTGAAAATTATATACTTACCTAATTGTATAAAAAATGTTTGTGTATTTTATTTATAGTCGTGTAAAACTGCTAGTCCGCTCTGAATAGAAATGAATCGCGTCGCCATAGCAAATTGTATAACTACACCTGCACGCAACAACTTCAGAGCGGACTAGCAGTTTGGCGCGGACTATGCCATCATATATAGTTTAACCGAATAATATGTATGAAACTTGACTTTCGGTTTTCTCGTCCTAACTAATATATAAATGTGAATGTGAGTTTGTTTATTCACTTAATTACAGAAACGATTGTCATGAAATTTTGTAAATACGTTGTCCCGGGTACATAGTATTGTCCCGATAAAATAACGTTTCCGAGGGATAGGTGAAAACAAGAGATGCGCCAAATATTCGTTTGTTATTCGGTATTCGGCGTATTCAGCGCCTTTTTTGCTATTTGTATTCGGCCGAATTATTCGATTTTGGAGCCGAATATATTCGGTTTGAGTATTTCTATTTTCTTGTGTACCCGTCATGGTACAGGACTACAACACAAAACTTATTTTGTAATATTTATCTTATATTATAAGTCAATCTCAAATCCTATGAAGAATGTGCTGAATATAGCTAATAAAATAAAGCAATTAAACTTCAAATCAACATTTATTTTGAAACCTTAAGTCAATACATTTATTACCGAATCTATAGTTAGTATAGTCAACATTTATTTTAAACCTTAAATAAGTATTTATTTTTAAATCTCAAATCAATATTTTAAAGTGTTAATGAACACACATAACTGGCAAATTGCCAATAAAGAAATGGTAAACCGAATAATTCGGCCGAATATTCGGTTCGGTAATGGTTAAACCGAATATTATTCGGTATTCGGTTATTCGGTGAAATCACTATTCGACGCATCTCTAGTGAAAACCTCCGACTGCGAGCGAGATCCCGGATAGAAGTTAATTGTTTTATAGTTTTACCATTTTGTTGCAAGTCGCTCCTAGATGGCGCAGTATCACATTAACTTTTATAAACAAGTGATAATTAATTCCTAATATGTACAAAATTTCGAAAAATCAGTGATACAATAGTACACATAATGTGCGATAAATTTTAATCCATACGTTCCTGCTACTATGATATCATGCATTGCAATAAAATACCCATCCTATTGCAATTTTTATAATTAACCCCATTGTATCAGCGTGTATATAATTTAAACTTCTGATTTATCAGTCATGATTACCGAATATTAATGTTATAGTCAAGGAATCAATGGTCATTAATTGACCATGGTCGTACCACGGTTCAAGGGTGTAGCAATATTGGCAAAATACATAATTATAGCGTACCTTAATGATGATTTTGAATATCGAATTGGTATACAAGAATTTGTATAATAAAAGAAGGGGTTCTTCATAAAATTAATTTCTATTTTTTTATATATAAGAGTAGCAGACGAACATGCAGTCCACCTGATGGTAAGTGGCTACTGCCGCCCATGGACATCTGTAATCAACCTCAGATAGAATTAGATATTCCTACCTGAGGTCGGCCACAGATGCGCTGCTACCTCTGGAGACTACGCTTCGGAAAAGTATTTCTCCCTTATCACACCCTTCTAACCGGAACGCAGCAGCACCCAACGCCGCTGTTATGAGGCAGAAATAGGTGTGGCGGTGGTACCGCCGGAGTCGAACCACAAAGGGTTTTACTACCTTCAACTTAAGCTACAGTAGAAAAACAAAATTCCGGCGCTTCTTCATCGCGACGTCACGACATCGACACGGTACCGGCACCGAGAGAAAGGAAAATATCAGGTGGATTTGTGCATTTCTTAATTTGTGAAAAAGGTAAAAAAGTGAAATTAGCACAAATTAATCTTTGTAATCGATAGAAATAATAATATAAACTTAAAAAAAAATCTTAAAAAAGAACAGATTCCCAAGATTAAATCCTCCAATACTTTACTTTTTTCTGTTTTTATATTTTGCTTTTCATAAAAATGTAACTAAAATCTATAGAATGTCAGAATGGTTTGTGTACAGAATGAATTCTCTTAGAACTAAAAACTACTATAAATTGGCTGTGTCTGGTTTGTAAATCCTCTGAAAAATTACAGATCTATCTGATCTGCTTAACATGTTGCATCAAAATTGGGCTTTAGGTAACAATTTAGAAAGTAAAAACCAAAGTGCCGATACTTTTATCATTATTAAATTTAATACAAAGGAAGCAGAGTTAGTGAAACACCGAAAAGCGGTGCAGTAAAAGCTCACGACTGGACTGTCTGTTACCGATATTACTGTAATTACGTCACCTACAAATAGTTTTGGCGGTCAACAACCGTGTGGCGGCCGACGTGCTCGTTTCATATTCTTGCGTGTACTTTCACTTTTACTACGGACGGAACGAAATGTTTCCGATTGTACTTAGCCCCGACAGCGCCATCTCTTGTAACGCATACTGGTAACGTAAAAGGTACATGAACTAGTATCGCCATCTTGTGGCGAATAGAATAACACAAATACATATTAGTCATGTTACATTTTATTGTTATTTATTTCAGAATTTCGTTTATAAATTTTGTTTTTTTTTATCATGTCTAACATAAAACTTTTCAATAACAGACGTATGCACCCATAGAAAAGAAAAGCAAGTTTCTCGTTTCTCTGTTCCATGCACTTATACTGATGCTAACGGCATCTTGTATCGAATAGAATTAAGTAAAGAATCAAAATTATCTTGTTCAATAAAATTGTTATTTCAACCAAGAAAATAAATGAAATTATTATGAAACATGTAATACATACTATAATAATATCCTACTACTTTTATTAGACAAAAATATTTTAAAATGTATTTAATATTTTCAGATTTAACACTCAAGTCAGGATGGCCGAGCGGTCTAAGGCGCTGCGTTCAGGTCGCAGTCCACTTCTGTGGGCGTGGGTTCGAATCCCACTTCTGACATATCTGTTTTTTCTGCTATGTTTTTAGTTAATTTATTCATTAATTATTATTAGACAATATTTAAGTATTTAATATAAAAAAGTGTTTATAGTTATTATTTTTCTAATAAAGCTAAAGTTCACAACAATTCACAAGTTGTACTATTGGGGAAAGTAATAATTACCAATATCAATTTTAGTTTAATTAGTCATTATAATTATATAGAAGTTAAATATAGATTATTATTGTAACCCATTATTGCGAGTAATTAATGTTAATTATTTTTAGTAGTTTGTGATATAAAGAGGTAGCAGCAAAAATACAATATCAAACATCGAATGTCTCAATTAATGAATTTCTAATATACATACCTATATTTTTGGAAATATGAAATAATTTTAAATTTTAATTGTGTAATAATTATTACAATATCAAACATCGAATATCTCAATTAACGAATTTCTAATATACCTATATTTTTGGAAATATGAAATAATTTTAATTATGTAATAATTTTAAGTAAAGTATTTTTTTTTATAAAAAAAATCTTACTACCGATAAAGTATAAAAAATATAGTAATAAAAACACATTGGCTTTATAGCCAAAATACTTAATGCATGATGTAAGTATGACGCAGGAGTGACATTTGACAATTGACATATTTCAATCATCGTTGATCGACCTCTCTCTATAAATTTTTCCAAAGTTTAAAGTTTTGTTGTAATTTTGTAAAGATGACGACAATTATAAAAGTGGCTAATGAGCAGGAAATTATTACGAAACTAGGGACATATATAGAGAAGATCTCCAATGACGCTATTAACAATCGGGGTGCATTTTACGTAGGCCTGTCTGGTATGTTATTGATTCCTATTTTCATGGAATATTCCATTAATATCCTTCACCGGTTACTTTTGTTTCTTACTTAACTTTCTTAATTAGATACAATGTTCTTATAAAAAGGAATTGGTAAAACAGTACTTTATGAGCCGTCGAAAGGTTTTTTTAAATTTTGGGGTCACCTACGTATTTCATTAGGAATTAAAACTAAAAAATTAGGGGATGTACACGATATTGAAAGAAACCAACCCTCCATCTCACTCCTCATAAATACTCTATAAGCTAGTTTTAAAACAATTAAAAGGTTGACAGAACCCCACTTAGCAGGGTTTCTATTTTTTTGTATCGATTAAACCATCTAACCAGAACCTAACCAACCAATTCTACTTAATTGACACAATTTATCCAATTAAAACATCAGTTTAAACCTAGAATTTGATTACACTAAGGTTGTTTGGCCAGGCCTTAAAAAACGGGGCATCGATGATGCAAAAATCGCTTATCCGAAAAATTGAGTGACAGTCGTATTAGTCTTATTAGCAAATTTGACGATTATGAATTGTATTGACGTGATTTGACATTTTTGTGCGAATGAAAAATGGATTTTTATGTGTTAATGTCAAAATTTTAAAAAATCATAAACAAAAAAAGTTGGTTTCCATAATTCCATATTCACAGGAAATGCTCCTGTAGTAGTCCCCTACCCACCTATATCATTCGCAACTCAAAATTCGACAGGTCATAAAGTACAGTTTAGCCAAGGAATTAATTGTATTTGAGGTTAAACTACACGCCACAGTTGCCTCAAGACTATCCAATTATTAATTCCAAGCACTAAGTAGTAGTGAAGACATTTACAGATGCAATACTTTGTAAAGGTAGGAACCTCTTAGTTGGGGAGCCCAAGAGGGGATTTGGGAAGTATCTCGAGCGCATCAGACTAAGATATGGGAAATACCTTACACACTGTAGAATATCCTAAACCATAAATAAACTGTCTGGGAGTTTGCAAAGTCAAAAAAATCTATCACTGGACATGCTTGAGTGTGGTCAATTTTATCTACACAATCATATAGGTCTCAATGACGCTCGAGTTACTGCACATTTGGCATCATGGGCTCCCCTGCCATTTCTATTTTTGACTCTAAAGGCAATGCCTTTGCCTACTGTCAACATTCTTAGCAGCAGCTGTGTTCTGGTTTGTTCTGGCACAGGTAGGTTGCTAATTCAAATCTGAGATTGATTATAGAGGTCCACTGGGGTCCAACATTTGCTTATTTGATATTATGTAAACATATAAGACCCCAAAATATATAAGATTTGATTTGGTGGTTCACCATATTTCCCTGGTCAGACAGATATCTAAAAGATAAATTTTGATTTCCGTTCTGGGTCTGGGTGTTAGTGTATTTTTTTAATCTATATGTCCACCAATACCCACAACACAGGAAACCCCATTGTAAATTGAGTAGATTATTTTTTTAAATTCTGAATTCTTTTATCTTTTTAGGAGGGTCAGTAGTTAAATACCTTTGTGAGTCCCTTCCAAGGGTGAACACCGACTGGTCCAAGTGGGTGCTTGCTTTTTGTGACGAACGGGTGGTACCAGAAGACAGTGAAGATTCCACCTTTGGAACCTATGATAAGCAACTGGTGCCCAAAACAGATTTGAAAAGAAGCCAATTTATTGCAATAAAGCAGGGAGTTACAGGTAATTTCTTTCATATTGAATTTAAGTAAAAAAATTGTAACAAGCCAACCTTTTTTTTAATTTTTGTGTTGTCATCTGCGATCAGTCTGTCCACTATAAACAAATGTGTTGAGTCTTATAAGGCTTGTAGAGATCTGCTCCCAGCGGAGCCAACCCTTTCTTTATTTTCGGACCTTTAGTCACGCATCATCGAACATATCCCGCCGCCTTTTTAGCCGACGTTCAATCACTGCAGTTGCCAAGTGCCCCGTCAGTCGGTTGGGGTGCCTCTGTAGGCGTCTTTTATACTTTTCTTCATGACTTTCTATTTCTGCTTTTACCATTGGTATGTTCAGGATTTCATGGACCTCTGTTGTTCTAATAAACCAAGGTGCACTTGATATTTGTTTTAAGATGTAATTTTGTACTCGTTGGATGATTCAAACATTTGAGATACTTGCCGTGCCCCACAGCTGTATACCATGTGTCCAAATGGGTTTAAGAGTTGTTTTGTACATGAGCAGCTTGTTGTCAGTGGATAATTTTGAGTTTCGTCCAAGTAGCCAATAGAGACCCTTGTATTTTAGATTAATTTCATCCTCTTTTGTTTCGACGTGTTTTTTCCAGGTGAGTCTGATCCAAGTGCATGCCAAGGTACTTTACAGTGTTTTGGTGTTGTAGTTGGACACCATTTAGGCTGACTGGTGAGCAATCCCCCTTTCGGAGTGTGAATGTTACGTGCACTGATTTAGATACACTAGTTTCAATCCTCCATTTGGCTAGCCATTTTTCAATTTCGTTCAGGCTGTTTTGTAGAACTTTAGAAGCTTTAATCAGACGATTGTTCGATGAAAGTAGAACTGTGTCGTCAGCGAACGTTGCTATGGTCAAGCCAACATTTAATAAAATGATTATGAATATGTTAAAATCTCTTTTTATATTTTTGCTTTTTTGTTTGTTAATTTTCTTATACACTAACATTAAGAAGATTGCTGACCATACTAACACTACATCACTTATTAGCTTCAAATGAATTTAAGTCCTGTCTGAGGTAGACACATCAATACCACTGAGGCATAAGTAATTTTAGATGCTACTTCACTCATACTTCTATATGGTTAATAATAAAATACAATTCTTAGCTAGTTAGTGATAACTAACTAATAATTCTTGTACATATCAACGATCTCGGAAACGGCTCCATCGATTTTCTTGAAAATTTGTACTTTGGGCGAAAAATGGCTCGGTCGGGAAATAGGGCGCCTTAAAACGCTGGAAACCCGGGTCCAAATCTCGATCCGATTGTTTCTTTTAGTTTTTCTCTTTTTTTCGAGTGCCTTCTTTTTGTGAGAAAGATAATTGCACTCGCGACTTTTTATTTCAAATATTCGGTGTTTTTGTTTTCTTATTACAACACCGAGCAAAGCTCGGTCGTCCAGATAGGTACTTTTATAGAAGAATATTATAATTCTAAGAATTAAAATATAGCCACAAGTGCTTTTTCTTTATTACTATTTTTTGTATTGCTAATCATTTTTAAGATATCTTTTAATGGTTATTATAGTTATGAGTACTTATGAGGATCAATTATATTTAATAGCAATAAGTTTTCAAAATCAATATGATAGTTATATTTACTTTTACAGCTGAAGAAGCAGCATTAGACTACACAGAGAAGTTGAAAAAAGCTTTCAAGGGTGATGACTTCAAGTTCGACCTGTTGCTATTAGGCATGGGACCTGATGGTCACACCTGTTCCTTGTTTCCTGGTCATCCGCTGCTGGATGAAGTGGATTTGAAGGTTGCTGCGATCACAGACTCACCAAAACCACCGCCAGAGCGAGTGACGTTAACTTACCCTGTTATTAATAATGCGAGGAATTGCATTTTTGCTATCAGTGGTAGTGGAAAGGCAGATATGGTAAAAGTGAGTATGAAACATATTAATGTCCTTAGACCGTAGGAGAGGTAGGTCCTACTACTAGTGGAGTGGTTGAAATTCCAAGCGCCGTAAAGTTATTTCTGTATTAGAAAATAATTATCACATGCTTTAACGGTTTTCTAAAATAAGGATGATCTCAACCCTTTTACTTACCCCTAAATTTTATAGAACCAGGTTTCAATCGTCATCTACGAATTACTGTCGCACTGTTGGGCATGTGTATCCTCTCAGAACGAGATGGATTAGGCCATAATCCACCACACTGGCCAAGTGTGTATTGACAGACTTAATTATTGTAATGACAGCTGGATCATGACATTTATTACTTGAAAGTTCAATTTGTAACATACAAAATACTTAGAAGTACATATATTGTTTATTCAATGAAACTATTATTTGTTTTCTTTTCCAGCGCATATTAAAAGACAAGGAGGATTTACCAGCTGGGCGCGTTAACCCAGTCAGTGGTTCGGTCTACTGGATAGTGGACAATGCCGCCGCTACACATTTGTAACGAAAAACTGATATTTAATCAACCTAATAACAGCAGTGTTAGGCGCTGCTGTGTTCCGGTTTGAAGGGTGTGGTAAGGGAGACAGACTTTTCCGAGGCGTTCCAGCTTAGTCCTCAGGGGTAGCGGCGCATCTGTGGCCGACCTCTCCGTGGTAGGAATATCTAATCCTATCTGGGGTTGATTACAGATGTCCATGGGCGGCAGTAGTCACTTCCCATCAGGTGGACTGCATGCTCGTCTGCTACTCTTATATTATAAAAAAAAAACCTTATGAAGGCTAATTTCGAATTATAGTTACTTTGAAACATGTGATATTCAAGCATAATTTTGTTAAGGGCTCATAGAATATTTTTTTGAGTTTAAGGGTTAATTGCAGTTATTATTGGTAGAATAATGACTGATTGTTACTGTTATTTTTTGTACTTCTTATATTTTTTAATACATTTATAGGTATTTACGTTTTTGAAGTAAACTTTATTTTTATATGTAGGATAACTGTATTTCTTTGTGGTAAAGTGTACCACTTTGGGCCTGGATGCATGCACTTGTAGCACACAAGTGTGCAGGTTAATGTGGGTGTTACCATATAAGATTAGGCATGTTCAGGTGACAGGCGTTAACCGCACGCTCATAACTAGATGGATCTTTGTTCTTATGCCTTATAGGTAATAGGGCTCCTTTTATATAAAAAAAATATTCTTAACGCCAGTCTGAACTTGCCTAGAAATATATAAGCAAAGTGAAATGTTTGGTAACTTGTCAAGTTTACTCAAGTAAATAGCATTTTCTAAAGCTTTTTTGACAGAGTTGTATATTTATTTTTCGATGCATATATAAACATTCCCTATATCACACCTTCAGTGCAACAAAGTCATAAATACCCAAAATAGTAAAATTGACTTAAGTACGCCAAATTGTTTAAAACGAATACCTTCCTTTGGTAATACAAAGAGCCGTAAAAGTATTATCAAAATTACGCTAACGACAAACCCGAAAAAAACTCAACAAAATGTGATGTTGTGACTTTGTTGCTTTGAAGGTGCGATTATGTATATTATATTGAACTTCAATAAATGATTATTAAAAAAAACGTCGTTTCATGTTCCAATATGTGTATTTCCCTCATACTTTCAAATGCCCGCGAGATCATCCCAACAGCATTCTCTCATAAAAAAGATCTCAACTATTTTCAATACGGTTCATGTTACATTACGATTAACAACCTACGACATTCTTTATTTTTAATAATATGTAATTACAAAAAGTCTGTCAACTAAATACAAAATATTCAGCGCGCATAGCGCACCGAACGCTTACATATACATATTTTATATATAAAGATAAGATATACATAACACTACCGTTAATTTAATAAAAAAAAAAAACAATTTGTAACCTAACGGAGCGGACTTAATGCATAAATGAGATATGCGAGGGGGCGGGGCGTCGCCACGACGGCAATGTCCTAAACTATCCTATCTACTCGCGGGCTCGAAGCGCCCCGCCCCGCCGCAATACACTATTAATTTTAATAGGGAACGAAACGAAACATTATTATCATTAACATAGCTACAGTACAGTACAGTTATAGTTTTTTATCTTTTCATTCAATTTCCTTTCATTTTATTTTACAATATCAGTTACACATTTATAATATTTAGATACACGTTCGCTCGCACGATGCACAAGTGTAGTATACATGTGATGAGGCGCGGAGACTCGCTTTATACAGGGGGGTTAGGTACTGACAATTGACTGACAGTGAGGGCTGGCGCCGAACTATGTACAGCGGTTATCTGCATCTGTGAACAAATTATAACATTTAAAACATAAATTAAATGTTCTTAAATATCTAGCTGGATTGGGATAAACGTATAATGGTTTACATTCATATTAAATTTAATGTTTTTCTCACTCTGATTTAAATAACCGTATTTTTATTGACAGTGACATTTTAAATTAAATTAGTACTAGTTTAAATTTTACTATAACTTTACTTTCAGTTTATCGGACAGATTATAGTGTCCAACACATTTTAAAAATATTTAGAAGCATTATTATCGATTTTTGATTTATCTTATAGGAAATGATATATAATATGTGTCTTTCTTTCTATTATCTTCTGTGTCACAAAATGAATGTGTGGTCGTGCGATTACGTACGCTCGGTATGGTATTTATCTGGCATCTGACGTGTAGATACATGTCAGGCGCCTGTCTATCGCGTGGCGCGTCTGTTTTTCGCAAGCGTGTACGTTTGGAATATCTATGCATCTGTATCATCATCATGATCATCAACAACCCATTATTGTCCCACTGCTGGGCACGGGTTTCCTCTCAGAATGAGAAGCATTAGGCCACAGTCCACCGCGCTGGCCAAGTGCGTATTGGTAGACTTCACATACCTTTGAGATATATATATATTTTTTAATAAATCTCTCAGGTGTGCAGGTTTCCTCACGATGTTTTCCTTCACCGTTTAAACAAGTGATAATTAATGTCTAATACACAAATAATTTTAAAAAATCAGTGGTGAGTGCCTGGGATTTGAACCTCGGACCCCTCTATTGAGAGGCAGAGTTTCTTAACTACTAGACTATCATTGCATTTTCACTAAACGCACGCATCAGACTGTGCGGCGAGCGTTAAGCTCACATAACCCTGTGTCGCTCCTACGGCATCGGGTAACTTTTGAAGGTTTCCCCCTCGTGAACAAAAAAAATGCAGGCTATCAATGCATCTGTATGCATGTATGTGTGTGTGTGTGCGTGCGTGTGTGTGTGTGCGTGCGTGCGTGTGTATGTGTGTGTCTGAGCATGCGTGCTGTCAGCCTCACTATGGCCTCACCCGGTGGAGCGTGCGCTAGTTGGGCGTCCAGTAGGACTGCGAGTAGCTGGGCTTGCTGGCCGCCGGCTTGGCCGCCGCCGCGCGCCCGCCGCCCGCGCCGCTCTCCTGTAACACACGCAACACATCTCGTACTATATATAGCGTATCATTGTAACCTGTAACACATGATGCCACGGAATTGGGTTATAATGGAAGTTAGACAGTTGCAAGTTACTATTTTATACAATATCCTCGTATTGTCTAACGTATTGTTTATTTTAATTCTATTTAGGACTCGATTAAAATATTTAAAAAGCATGAACAAAAATATTTTTTTTCGGAACCAAAAGGGAAATCTTGTTTAAGATTATTTAAACAAATCTGGTTTTGATATATTTAACACATAAAGCACATTAACATTTATTAGTGATACAATATTCTTATAAACAACTTATCAAGCTAGGACATGTGGCATTCCACGAACGACATTTACTATATATTTTTTTTTACTTTTTATCTAAGTTCTATACTATTTGTCACTGTTTTTTTATTGAAATGGTTTACTAAAAACGCAAATAAAAAAGGTTTTTTATGTGGTTAGCATTGTTAAGCTCAACAAAATTATAATCATTTGCTAAATAAAATGCAAAAAATGTACATTTTGGTATAAATGTGTTAATGTTTATTTTATTACATTTTTTTTCAAGTGTTACACATATGTATTACTTAACTTTTTAATAATGTTTTTTTTATTAAACTTAAAAACAACAATTTTAATACAAAAAAAGGAGTAGCATGTGCACAAACACATTATTAAATTCATTTTATATAGGGAAAAAAGGCTGACTACACATAGACCGACAATATCACATGTGTTATTACTTAGAAGTATAAAAGAAAATTGTGTAATTAATCATAGCTAGAAAAGGCGGACACTCTTGGATGCCTTCGATAATGTATGAGTGTTGCTTATGTGACAATAGGATGTCTGACCATTTGTAGCCAGCCTAAAGAGTTGTCTACAAATTACGTCATTCAGTCCATGTAGCATTTTTATCACTACCATATATGATTTCACAAATGTTTTTGATTGAATAATATCCTTTTTTTGTGATATAATAGTAGCAAACGAGCATGCAGTCCACCTAATTGGCAACGGCAACTCATAAACATCTGTAGTCACGATAATATAGTCTTTATCATAAGGCGTTGCAACTTGTGAGAACTAAGTTAAAACGCCTCAAAAAATTATTCCTTACCACACCCTTCTAACCAGAACACAGTGTGCCTGTAGTGTCTCCGGAGTGGAATCACAAGGGGTTCATTAACCTTTAATTCCTTTCATTTCAGAAAATACGAATGAGACACGACATCAAATAACCTAAACAATTTCCTTAAAACTATGACGTAATTCATCGACAACTCTTAAAAATAGAACGCATGCAATATACAAAAAAGGCGGGTAACATTTTGTAAATAATAATAACATACATATATCCTTACATACATATAGGTAAGAAGCAACAGTACATACATAACATACATGGCATACATTAATATATTATTTTTAATTAAACATATATTTATCTATATAACTTACCCGCCTATTATGACTACTGTTCACCCGTACATCCATCTACAAACGAAAGCAAACTCTAAGAATATAATAATAAAGTTGAAATAAAAAAAACTCTAACCGCATGCATTTTCATGTTTTTAACGTCCTGTCGGATGGACGTTATATGTCGTATTTTTTTTATTGCATGCTACACAAGCGATATGGAAATTTAATACAAACTTTGTAATTTTAAAATATTTATATGTTAAACTGATTTTTAACATTTTTATTTTGATGCACAGCACAGGAAATATAATATATGGAAATATTTTAAATTGAGTTCATAATGATTATAACGGGTTCTAAAATCCAAGGTTAATTAAATATTGTCCTCTACGATCGGATAAAAATTGAAATACTACGATAAATTGTCCCCATGTATGCGCTACTGTGTTCTGGTTTGAAGGGTGGGTATGAAGGAGATGTGTTCTATCTCGGTCCTCGGGGTAGCAAGAAGTATGAAACCAAGTACAGGTAGGAGATTAATCCTTACAAATGTTGTTTGGCGGCAGTGACCAATTATAATTATCGCCAAACTGTAAGCCCGCTCTGAAGTCGTTGCGAGCAGGTGTAGTCATACAATTTGCTATGGCGGCGCGATTCATTTTTATATTCAGAGCGGACTAGCAGTTTTACGCGGACTACACCATCAGATGGAAGATCACAAGAAATCACATCACATAATCACATTCAAAAGATGTTTTTAAATCCAGCCTCCTAACATAAAAAAAAACTACTGATTCGATTTCGATAAAGTTTTGTAAGACTTAAGTAAGTTACAATTCAAATAAGATATTGTTAATTGTACAACATTAGAGATAAATATATAAAATATATTGCAATAGATCCGCTAGCAAACATTCCTCCTAATAACAATATTTTCCATACCACTTGCGTAAAATATTTTTTTTAGATTTAATCATGTATTTTTTACAAATGATATAATACAAACATAAGAATAAAATCAACATAATAATCATTATTCAACTCGCATATTCATTGCAAACTTTGTTCATTTCTAGTGTTTGTGTTGTGTGAAAATGTGTAAAGTTCTAAAATGCAACCATTAGTAAAGATAAATTTAATTTTATCTTTTAAATGCGCGGAGATTTAATCGCATTTAAAAACAGTACTCATGACACGTTTCCCACTCCCACACTATCCCCAAAATCCCTATTCCAGTTCCAGTTCCAGTTCCAGTTCCAGTTCTACATTCTACTTAAAAATCCCAAACTCAAATTCATTGAACTGCCGCGGTTACGCGCTACATCTTCAGTATTAAATTACCTATTTTTAATATTTTAAAACTTTCCGAATAAAAATGGTTTATCGGTATCAAAAAATACGAGATCAGATTGGTACTTCCAGAGATTATTATTGTCAAAATAAATAAATAAGAGCATGATTCCTCAAAAAAAGATGATCTTTTTGTTTTTACGGCAAATAAACGATATTCCAATTTTTATAATATATTCAACGTCACTCCAAAATTACATAGTTCAGCCGGATACGACCTGTCAGGAATGAATTCTTTCAGCGGCCAGAATATAAGCGGCTTTTGACGACTTAAATCGGCGTATTTAAATGTGTATTTGGCAAGGAGTTAGCAACAACAAATACTTGAATCTTATTATGCAAATATTTAAAAAAATACGATTTTATTATTCATAGTAACGCTAAAAATAACGAAGTCGCGAAATATTTTACATACTGAGGGGGTAGTGTCATGAAAATATTGAAAAACACTCTAATATAGTATAGATAATGGTTGCATTTTACTACGCAACATAATATTAAGTGTTGAAGCTAACTCATGACAATATCAGTGCTCATATAAAAATGTACATCACTTCATAATATGTGAATACAAACTCGTGTTCGTAATTTATGTTGCCGTAATGCTAAAGTATGATTCAATTTAATCGCATGCTCTTTTATTGTATCTTTTTTCTTAACAGTTTTTAATAATTTGTATGAATCGAGTTTGACTTTAAGAATATTATGTCATTGTTAGGCAGTTTGGATGTGGTGTAAAGCTATAATGTCATGACATTATGGTATATCAGTATAATTGATTGTGGTCATGTGGACAAAGCTACTGTGTATGTTATAAAGGTGTGCTACTATTATGGTGTGTGATGAGTATTACCACAGTAGAAGTATGGATTCCATATTTCTACTGTGGTATTGCGGCGTAGGTTGTGTGTGCGTGTGTGTGATGTGGTTTGTTGTGTATGTAGTGATGTCCGTGTATGTAATGTTGCGGGGTATGTAGTGGTATTTTTGTGTGTTTGTTATATTATGTGTATGTATGTTACGATTTACGTAGTGCTGTATGCGATGCTGTGTATCACGGTGTGTTATATTGTGGTGGAGTATCTATCGTGTGTGTTATGTGTGTGTGACGTGTTGTATTGCGTTGGATGTAGTTTCTGCAGTGTGTGTGTGTCATGTGTTGTATGGCGTTGGACGTAGTATCTGACGTGTGTATGAGTCGTGTGTGACGTATTGTGGTGGGCGTAGTTTCTGTTCTGTGTATCTATTGTGTATACATGTGTGTTGTGTGTTGCGTGGTGTTTTGTGTCATGTGGTGTGTCTTGTGTCGTGTCGTATCGTGTATTGTGTCATGTGTTGTGTCACATATTTTATTGTGGTTTTTCTGTCATGTATAGTGTGTGCGTATGAGTGTCGTGTGTGTATCTGTGTCTATGTGTGTGTGTGTGTGTGTGTGTGTGTGTGTGTGTATGTGTGTGTGTGTGTGTCAGGTGTCTGTGTAGTGTGTGTGTGTGTCCGTGTGTGTGTGTGTGTGTGTGTGTGTGCGGACCTGGTGCTGCTGCGGCGCGTGGTGGTGCGGGTGGTGGTGCGGCGGCGCGGGGATGTACAGGTGGCTGCCGGCGCCGAACGGCGGCGGGGTGCCGCTGTGGAAGCCCGCCTTGTCGTAGTTCTGACACAGGAGGACACCGTCGATCATACACTCTCATACATTATACATCATCGCCCACTATTAGCCCACTGGTGGGCACGGGTCCCCTCTCATAATGAGAAGGCCATAGTCCACCGCGCTTGCCAAGAGCGCATTGGTAGATTTTTTTTATAATATACGAGACGAGCATGCAGTCCACCTGATGGTAAGTGGCTACTGCCGCCCATGGACATCTGTTATCAACCCCAGATAGGATTAGATATTCCTACCTGAGGTCGGCCACAGATGCGCCGCTACCCCAGGGGTCTAAGCTGGAACACCTCGGGTAAATATGTCTCCCTTACCACACCCTTCAAACCATAACAAAGTAACGCTTAACACTATTGTACCCTTAGTATGAATTTAACAAATTAACAAAAATGACTGTTTTTATTTACATATTTCCCATATATTTCCAATCAGTTCTGATACAATCCGCTAGAGGCGCTGAATGGAAACATAAGGCCAAATAGGTAAACAAATACCAAAACAGTCATAATTCTAAAAACGTAAAACCTCATACTAAGGGTACTGATATTAGGTAGAAACAATAATGTAATGATACGTTGCTACAAGTGCGCGTTGCCACCACAGTTGGCGCTACACGGCCAACATTGGCACCAACGAGTATTGTGCGTACGTATTGTACTGCCAACATTGGCACCAACAGTTTGCCCCAACACTCACATTGACCTTGTTGAGCGCGACGTGTGTCTTCGCGTACATCGCGTTGGTGATGTCCGCCGCCGCCGCGCCGCCCGCCTTGCTCGCGCTCGCGTTGTACGGACCGCCTGGCGACAACAACGACAACGAAATTAACAACAACGACAATAACGATAGTAACGATAACAACGATAACAATAACAGTGTATGAAGTAAATAACAGTCCTTTCATAACAACAACAAAGATAATAACATCAACAATGTTTTAAATATCAGTCGGACAGACTAAATGATAACTAGTGATTAACAAAAAACAAAACTGATTTTACAGCTACAAAAAGACCTTTAGAGCTCCGTCCTAGTTTCGGTCAAAATCAAAATTGAATATTATTAACCAGACAGACTTAAATAGTGATAAATAAAAAGTGGTTTTACAGCTAAAACCGAACCTTCAGGTACTGTCTTAGTTGTGGTCAAAATTAAAACTGAAAATAGTTTAATATAAAAAAGTAGACGCTAACAATAAATTTTGGTTACTTTTTTCTATTTTTGTGTTTATTATGCTTGTGTTCATGGTTCGACACAGGAAATGTTTGTGCAGGATTATAAATATACAAAGCGTCTGTTTTATAGTTCTGGTATTGAGCAGGTCCTTTCAAAAGAAAAAGATTTACAATTTAGATAACAGTCTACAATTTTGCCCAAGTGTACATTGATAAACATAGAGGTGTATTATTATGATCTTTGTGATCGGAATAAAAAGTGTATCTTTGTGATCTTTTTCAGATTTCTCATATACACAATTTTTCAAAAATATAGAGAATTTAGAATGTTTAGAAGATGAAATAAAAAAAATAAAAATATATTTTCTCTATATGAACAATTACAATAACTTATCTTAATAATACATTCGCCAAATAAATTAGCCAGATGACTACTACGGCCGAAAAGACCGTCATTTCTCTCGTCTACCCATAACCACCGTTCTATCGCCAACATACCCGGCTTGTACGTGTCCTGCGCGTCGTACGGGGGCTGCTGCTGCGAGTAGGCCGACACCTTGCCCGCGCCCGACACGCCGCCCACCCCGCCCACGCCCCCCACTCCGCCCACGTTGCCGCCGCCGCCGTACTGCAAACATTATATATTGTTAATACAATAGTATTAAATAGAAATAATATAATAGAGAAGTAATAATTTACTTCTCTCCATCTTACTGAGTTAACGAAGGTAGAGTTAACGAGTCTTAAAAGGTAAAGGAAACTTTCATACATTATACGTGTCATACGTGTCAGACACAATTCCAAGCAAAAGTTAATATTATCGTTCTATTTGGAGGTAGATACCTTCAAAGAAAAGTAGGTGTGGAATTCCATGTTGATTCGACTCCGGCGCACCACCGCCGCACCTATTTCTGCCTCATAACAGCAGTGTTAAGTGCTGTTGTGTTCCGGTTTGAAGGGTGTGGTAAGGGAGACAGACTTTTCCGAGGCGTTCCAGCTTAGTCCTGAGGGGAAGCGGCGCATCTGTGGCCGACCTCAGGTAGGAATACCTAATCCAATCAATCTGGGGTCGATTACAGATGTCCATGGGCGGCAGTAGCCACTTACCATCAGGTGGACTGCATGCTCGTCTGCTACTCGATAATATTAAAAAGAAAAAAAACTACTGATGACAATATACGATTTTCATAATTTTATCTTATTCACCCCACTCAGGATCGTCAGTAATCAGGATTAACGATTTTCCTTGTACGATTTTAGCGTGGTTTTTAGTTTTTAAACTATAATTATTTTGAATTCAAATTGAAATGTAAGTAACTCACCGTTGGGTAAACTCCATATTGATACGTGGTCGGCGGTGGTTGATAGAAGTACGCGTAGCCGGGTGGTAACGCCGTGGGAACCTACACACAAACAATATATATTTTATAATTATGTAAAAAAAATAGTTAAACCACATAAGAATAATTTAATTTTTGTATGTGAGTTAACAAATATCGTTTTTGTGTTATGGCAATAGCAGACATACTACATTTAGCATTGTTATATTACGCTTTGGCAATTTTCTGCAGCATCAAAAAAGCGCGTTTCAGCGTTTAAGTATGTGGCTACTAACTTCTCGCTACTTGTCAAGAAATGGCTTCACATATTACGGCATGAGTGGTCATATGGTGACTCGCCGCAACACATCAAGAAATAGTGCTCCTAAATTACGCTATCGAAGTTTTCTTAACCCCTTGTATATATATACATTGTATATGTATGCATTGTATGCTTCCCGGGCATGATTATCTAGCCCTCAGGGAGATTACTCTTTGCTAAATGTGTTTGTCTCTCTCTCTGTCTCAGTCACTCTCTGTCTGTCCGTCTGGCTGTCTGTGTGCGTGTGACTGTGTGTGTGTGTGTGTGTGTGTGTGTGTGCGTGTGTGCGTGTGTGTGTGTGTGTGTGTGTGTGCGTGTCCGTGTGCGCGTGTGCGTGCGTACCTGTTGCGGCGAGGCGGCGTCGGTGCGTCCGAAGCGCTCGCCGGCGCCCAGGCCGAACGTGCCCTCGCGCCCGCTGTACCCCACCTCGTAGTAACCACCCTGCACAATGAAACAAAACAATACAATTTTAATATGCTTATACAATTCAAGTTTAGGTAAAGAAAAGATTGACAAAAAAAATGAATAAGTTGAGAGCGCACTAACGTCGTTTATTCACAATGGTAATATTTTATATAAAAGTGTGTCTGTACCTAAGGATATTTGAGTGTATTAGTCACTAACCACATAATTCGGTAGCGTACTCTGCAGAATCTTTCAAAATACACATACATTACGCCTTAGGTCATTTTTCCACCGCCACCGTCACTTCCGTCACCGAAAACGAATTGACGGCGTCGAAGTAGCGGTATATACATTTACTATAGCCGCTTGTCCACGGCACGTCCGTCACCCGAGCACCGTCATCCCGGCCGCCGATATTTCGAGTAGATCGGCGTGACCGCTAGATCGGCACCAATATTTTGACGGGCCGATGTGGCGGCAATATAAAACACGCGGGAACTTGTCCATACACTGCCGTCACATGCGTAACAGATCGAACAAACTAAACCAGCGATATCAGTCGCGGTGGACAAACTATTGCCGTCACCTCATATTTAAATCGGCTCCAATTAATTTCGTTCTCGGTATCGATTAGGGGATGGTGGCGGTGGACAAACGGCCGTAGAGTGTACATTTTACTTATCCGTTACCTGTATCGCTTCACCACATTCATTATACAGTTTTTCAAAAAAATATCTGTCTGTGGAACACACCACTTCCATGTGCGCATCTACGTGTTTTTCTGTATGTATGTACATGTGTATGTGTATGTAATGCGGCATTACTACATTGATTATACAATCTTCTAGAACGTGCGTCTCGTCATACGCTCCACCTAATAGGGTACTACTTACCGCACACTTCTACATATGGATTCAAAAAGTTTGTCTGTGTGGATACATATTTGTGTGTGTGTGTATGTGTGTGTATGTGTGTGTCACTGACCATGTGATGCGGCAGCGTGCCGCGCATGATCTGCGTCTCGTCGTACGCGTACGCGCCGCCGTACAGCGCTCCGCTCGCGTACCCGCCGGCGGCGCCGCCCGCCGCCGCTCGCCGCTCCGCTCGCGCCGCTACCCGCGCGCTGCCCGCCGCGCCTGTCCTGCTGTGGACATTGTATAACACGTTAACATAACACAAATAAATCTATACCTATAAAAAGGCTTGTTCTAACTTATCAATCATCGGGAATCGTATACTACTAAAGCAAGAAGCGTGAAATTTGAGGTTCCTTTTATGACGAAATAATATTTAATATTCTACTCCTTAAAGCAAGCATCCCAAGACTTCCTAGTAAAAAATGTTAAACATATATTTAACCATTTTTGAAAAATCAAATCTAAGGAGGTAAAACGAAGCCTATAGTTTGTAGTGTATCGAGTTATCTACAATATCATTTTTATGTACGTGAACCTTTTTAGATTAGCGTTATGAATGAGAAAACAGTTGATGAAACAACTCTTGTATCGAAAACAGTTACATTGAGCGTTATGTTAAAATAGTAATATTCAATTAGTATCGACTTATATCTATGCGGTATTATAATAAAAAAACACAACATCAACCATACCTGTGGTAGTGGTCACTTTGGAAGTCGACGTCTGTGTCGTCGATGTACTCGTTAGACTGTTACTCGACGCCACTGAACTGTCGTACTGGAAGTAAAATAAACATTTAAATTATATAAAAAGATCATGTTACACTTTACTTTGGAATTACTATACTATATACTTATTGATATTTTCATTTGCGTATTTGTAAAATGTATTGACATTATACCTCTTTTGGCGAGTTGGATAAAATAGTTCAGAGTGTATTTTTAAAGGGAAATGCAAGTTACACGCATAGATGTAATATATCCTGTTGCGACTTCCTGCAAATCATCAAGAGATGGCGCTATACGCTTTTTAATCACGTTTTTAAAGTTTTCTCAATATCTTGCATGTTTAAAAGCTTCGAATGAGATGATCATTGGGAGATCTCCTTTTATCAAACTTTCATGTATTGGTACTTTGCTTCAACTAAAATATTTTATTAATTACGCCAAAGAAGTGTAACATCTTACATACATATAATACACACACGCTTTTTATAACAATGACATACATATATGTGACCAAATGCTATGTGTGCGAGCGTGCGTGCATGTGTATGTGTGTATGTGTGTGTGTGTGTGTGTGAATGTGCGAGCGTGCGTGCATGTGTGTGTGTGTGTGCGCCATTTCTCTTTATACACGACGTGTGTGTGTGTGTGCGTGTGCATACCTGCGTGGTGTCCTTGGGCTGCTTGGCGGGCTGCGGCGAGGGCTGGTAGGGCGTGTAGGGCGCGGCCGTGTACAGCGCGTTGCCCGTGTACACGCCCGCCGAGGACGACGTCTGCTGCGAACCGTAATAAGGGACATCTTATATAACCATCATCGCTAGCCCTTTTGTGCATACAATTGGGTACAACTCTCTAAGGGTCGAACCTTAAAAACGCTAATTAACTATAGTTAGTATATACGAGTAGAAGTGTAGTTAGTGAGTATAATTAGTATAAACCGGCCGATGCCTAGTCTATCAATATAGACAAATGTAATAAGTTATTAGAAAAATCGTTTAAAATCTTTTTAGAACATAGTGAAAAACTCAACTTCATAAGACATTTATGACATAATCATCGTGAACTAATTACTAACCACAATCGGAGTTAAATCACTTAGATCTGGGCCAATTTCACAACGGCCCACTAATGCTATTGATAACTATCGGTAGATTTCACATTTTAGTAATATTCGAAACTATACAATAGTATGTATTATTCATGTAGAGTTTTCCTCTAACATTAGTTCTAATAAAAAAAATTATAATATGCATACAACGTCGACACATCAAAGAACTACCTAAGACTTCAACACTGGACGTGTACTACGAAAAACTACGGCTAATTTTTACAATATGTTCAATACTTAGTATTTAATTACTATTACTTTAATCGTGAACAATATAATATTTACATACCTGATACGAGTTGATCATCGGTTGGTACTGCGTTAGCGTTACACTGGAGGGGTACGCCGTCGCCGTCATCGCCGATGCGCCCGTTAGTGACGCGTTTGTTGAATTCACCTGAGTGTAAAGAGATTTTTATTGAATAAATTATTTGACACACTTATTAACAGTTTTACATTGATAGCCTCATACCACGGTACAGCGAATTTTAGGATTCGTTATACCGCAGGTTTCATGAACATTTAAACATAAAGTTTTTGTGACACCTGCTATTCACTATCGACAAATCTCTTTGTTGTTACAGTTAACACTAGAAGTGCGAGCGGGAGTTCCGATATGCCTATAAGTGTGAGCGAGAGATCTGATAAAAAATATTTATGGCTCAGTTCACAAGTTCGTAATGGCCTAACTATACACTTAGCTGTGGAGTGTACACGCCAGCACCGTACACGGCCTGATGGTGTACAATCCTCGTAATAATACGTATGTGCCGAGACGCTTAAGCCCGCTCCACATTCTCGCGAGAATCTCGCGAGGACGCAATAAAAGCACGAGAAACGAGAATGTGGAGCGGGCTTTACAACGACCGGGCACACAGTGCATACCTGTGGAGCATACACGCCAGCGCCGTACACGGGCGGATGGTGCGACACAGCGTGATGCGCCCCATGCGCCCCGTGCGCCGCGTGCGCCCCGTGCGCGCCATGCGCCCCGTGCGCACCGTGCGTCGCGTACACGCTCTGTTGTGCCGCGGCCTGGGGGACATACACACGTTGCATTTTAAGTAACTTACTTCAAAGTATTTTGGTATTTTTGGTCCATCAAACCGGATTTGTAATGATAGTGGTTAACTACTGCTTGCCTAAATAAATCTCATAGTAAAGTTAAATTCTCGTATATAACGTTAGATATTCGTATAGACAATTTAAAATACAAAGAAACAAAAATCACAATTATTAAGACTACTTTCTTTACTATAAATACTGTATAACTATAAATTTCAAGTAACAAAATCGAGAGTAAAAAATCTCAAAATAGAATATAACATTGAACATTTTCTTAGTCCTTGGGGTAGCGACGCATGTGTGGCCGACCTCAAGTAGGAATATCTAATCTTATCTAGGAGTAATTACAGGTGCCCATATGGGCGGCAGTAGCCACTTACCATCAGTAGGACTGCATGCTCGTCTGCTTTCATATTATTAAAAAAAAGTCACTTAATCACACTAGTAGTTATATTCGAGATACTCGTCAAATATATCGTCCCCCCTTGGGCCGGTGGTGCGCGTAGTGGTGCGCGACGTGCGGCGCGGGCGGCGGCTCGGCGCCCGCCACGCTCGCCACACCCGCCACACTCGCCGCGCTCGCCACACTCGCAACTCCCGCCACACTCGCCGCACTCGCCACGCCGGCCACACTCGCCACGCTCGACACGCCGGATACGCCTAGTTGCTTCATCGATGCCGATAATTTGTCTAATGCTGGAAACGGAACGAAATATTGATTTTAATCAAAATATTGTAGCCAATTGCAGAGTAAATTTATACCTCGGACTTACGCGAACCCGGAGTTACGAGATTTTAAAATTTCGTCGATTTGCCATTTATTTGAACGTCACACGACACTTCGATGTCGATTATAGAGTAACTGTTCCCACACTTACACAATTAATGCATATCTGACTGATATAATCGCTCAGTCCCATCTATCACATAAGTTTGAGATATTACCTTACAAAAAAATTATAAATAAGTATTCTAAAGCACAAATATACAAATTATATAACTTAAGAGAATGACAAGAAATAAATCAGAAACTTTACCACATGAAAATATACAAAGACCTTTTCAATGTCTACTTTTAAGAGAAACAAAAATTAAGAAAACCAATTTATATACACTAAAATCTAGTAAACATAGACAAATAAGTCAAGGATTCATTTTTTTTATCTAAATCTAAACCTATTTAGAAACTATATGACTAATTTATTTAAAATGTAGGACTAATCTCTAATACTTGGTTGCTTTGAACAAATGAATTAACGGAGACACCATCCATATTACTGTAGCACGAGTATTCAACAATCACAAATACCAAACAAACACGACCCTACACGAACACACAAAATAAATCGAGCCGCTCTAGCCCCGTGCAAAGATGTAAAAAAGATTTTTATATATTACACAAAAATATGTCAAATATATTAGATAAGAACGCCTACTAACCTAGTTATTAATTGTCAATCTATCCCACCTTTACCTATTTTGCCTACCAGAGACAAAATCGACAAAACAAATTCTACAGACATAATATTGTCGAATCTGTCGATCTTTGGCTGATAAAAATTTGTTAGGTTGATTATACTAACGCGCGTAAAACTGACACGTTTATACAAAGCGAACGGGATGAGAACCTTCGCGGGCGACCGCCGCGTGCGACACGCTGTATGTAACGCAAACGGTAGACTTATTTGGCGAAATTACATACGAGCGCGCGTATATAAAAAACAGTCACACATGGCGCGTACTTATGACGCTGCTCATACTCTTCATACCCGATGTTTTTGAGCGCTTGTATGTTGTATGTATGTCTGTCTGTCTGTGTGTCTTTGGCACGCTTAGTGTGATTGTGTGTGTGATTCATAATTGTGTAAATAACATAGTCCACGTTATTCAGCAATCGTGTTTTTTTGTTTTACAAAAATTAAAAAAGCATTATCACGCAACATCAATGCCAAATATATGGTCGAAGAATCTAAAGACCTTAATAACCATAAACAAAACATAATATTATATTTCTTTTTTACGGATGTAAAGTAAGATGTAAAACTAGTGCGTCACCAGTCAAATCTAGATCGAAATAATATGTAGTTGTAAACTTACATGTGCTATTAGTGACTGGAGACTCCGTCGTGACCGGTTGGCTCGTCGGCGTTGAGTCAACCACTGATAGGCTTTCACTTAACTGCAACACAAGTATAGCTCACTTTAATTCCACTATATTTACAAATAAAATGTAGGAATCAATATTCCTTTTTTGTCTAGTTACACCTGAATTAATTGTAAATATTTGTAGACATAAAGACATCCTTTACTCTGTTGTTTTTGCGTGAGGGTGCACATACTTTAAATTTAATTTTTATATTCTTAAGCAACGCGACATATTACAAATGACAGATTAAATCTTAATTTATTTAAATTATAATATAGGTGTAGCAGACGAGCATGCAGTCCACCTGATGTGGCTACTGCCGCCCATGGACATCTGTAATCAACCCCAGATAGCCTACCCGAGGTCAGCCACAGATGCACCGCTGCTCCTGAGGACTAAGCTGGAACGCCTCGGAAAAATATGTCTACCTTTCCACACCCTTCAAACCAGAACACAGCAGGGCTTTACACTGCTGTTATTAGGCAGAGTTAATAGGAGTGCAGTATAAATTAGAAAGGCATTAAAACTACAAATGATAATAGCTGATAAAATATCAGTACTCACCATACTATTAGCATTGGGGTATGTACTACTAGGTGCTTCAGTCGTTGTCTCGTGGCTAGTCGACACTGGTTGGGGCTCCGCTTGTGACGTCACCTTGCAAAACAAACACCGTGGTTGAAATATAACTTATTTTTACAATTTTTACAGTGTATAAAATATTGTTTCGACCTTTACAAATCACATTTACAATAATCTGAATAAAACACATACTTCAAGATTAAGCTTTATAAGCTTAACAAAGATTGCGTGGCTCAGCGACCCCTCATTTTGTCATAAAATTTCTTGATTTTTTTCGTGAAATTTGTACTACATTGAACTTTTGTCGACATTGATGCTGCTGGCTAACTAGCTAGTCCGGCGACGTGATAATAATAATAAACTAATACGTTGCGAGGTCGACACCAGCTGGAATACAACTGGACGGTACATCGGCTGGTGTGACGGATCCGCTTGTGGGTGCGCTGACTCAATAATAATAATAATAATAATAAACAAACAACGACCAACCTGCTTCACCGGCTGCGGTGTCGACACCGGCTGTACACTCGTCGGCGGCGGTTGCGACACCACCGGCTGGTGCGACTGTACCGGCTGGTGTTGATGCGTCGGCTGGTGTTGTTGGTGCGTCGGTTGGTGTTGGTGGTGCGTCGGTTGGTGTTGCTGATGCGTTGGTTGGTGTTGCTGATGCGTTGGTTGGTGTTGTTGGTGCGTCGGTTGATGTTGTTGGTGCGCTGGTTGGTGCTTCGGTTGGTGCTGGTGAGGTGGTGGCGGGGAATGCAAAGTGTCCGGTTCCAAGGCACCGAATTGCACGTCGAGGAACATGCTGCCGCCGCTGTCACCCGGCATCTCAACCGCTGATGATGGTATCTGTAAAACAATATAATTATGTTATCTTCGGCTATAAAAAACGTTTAAGAATGTTTGTGTCCACAAAACTCGATGGATTGTCTATAGTTTTTTTTTTTACAGAACATTGTATATAAAACAGTATTTTTGTATGCTTATAATTTCGAAGTCCAAACTTTAACATAGTTGAGAAAATAACCCTAAATTTTATACAAATTATTTACTGTCGAATATATTAGCAAAAAAGTGTAGCCGTGGCTAAAAAGTTCAACCAAAATATAGACGTACGGCTACTACATGCACATATCTTAATACTTTAAGGGCCGAAAATTTTGTTAGTACATTTGATTTTATTTTTTTCAGATTACAATTTCCCTAATATTTGTAAATCACACTGTATGTGTGTAGTTGCGGTAATGCGGCTTGCGCTGCTGCCCCGCCAGCTCCGACGTCACGTGACACACGCCGCGGCGCGTGTGTGACGTGACGTCACGCCGCGAGTGTGTAGCGGGCAATTACCGAACCTTGGACGGAGGCGGCACGCGCGCTCGCTGCGGCTTGCGCTGCTGCCCCGCCAGCTCCGACGTCACGTGACACACGCCGCGGCGCGTGTGTGACGTGACGTCACGCCGCGAGTGTGTAGCGGGCAATTACCGAACCTTGGACGGAGGCGGCACGCGCGCTCGCTGCGGCTTGCGCTGCTGCCCCGCCAGCTCCGACGTCACGTGACACACGCCGCGGCGCGTGTGTGACGTGACGTCACGCCGCGAGTGTGTAGCGGGCAATTACCGAACCTTGGACGGAGGCGGCACGCGCGCTCGCTGCGGCTTGCGCTGCTGCCCCGCCAGCTCCGACGTCACGTGACACACGCCGCGGCGCGTGTGTGACGTGACGTCACGCCGCGAGTGTGTAGCGGGCAATTACCGAACCTTGGACGGAGGCGGCACGCGCGCTCGCTGCGGCTTGCGCTGCTGCCCCGCTAGCTCCGACGCTCCATACACGCCGTAGTTAGTCGTATAAACACCTGTAATGCGAGAATATTACCAAATTATGTAGAAAAACCATTCAGATTAAGATGATATTAGTTTTTTTTTTTTAAGATATATTTTATCACGTGTTGAAGGAACAAAACTGTCTTTTGAAATTATACTATGAAATATTTTTCAGGTTTTGTACATTGAAGTCGAAAAATAAATACATACTTGTGTCATGACGTTTAGACTGCTGCGTAAGTTGAGAGAGGTACTGTGACTGCGCCGCGCTCAAACTACCCGACATACCCATTGGCTGAAAGGTAAATAAACATAAGTCATTTAATTATACCAACAATTCGAATCTAATTCTTGGACTTACATGGACACTACATTCATTTCATAGCATCATGCATAGCAGCTTGCATTTGCGGCAGCTAATGACGTCACTGTATGCCTACGCGCCTGCCGCCAGCATCAGTGCATGACGTCACACATTACTTATGGCACTCGCTCCACTGTCAGTGGGTGTGTGATGTCACATGTACGTGCAGCGCGTGCGTGACGTCACCGCGCACCGCCTCAGTGGTGTGTATACGTGTGGCACTTGGTGGTGGTACGCGCGTGTCACGCGCGTCATGGCACCCGCTCTACTGTCAGTGCGTGACGTCACGTGTACGTGCAGCGCGTGCGTGTCGTCACCGCGCACCGCCCCACTAGCGTGTTTGTACCTGGTGGTGCAGTGCGCGCGTGTCGGTGAATGACATCACGCCTTACTTAAGGCACCCGCTCTGCTGTCAGTGCGTTCGTACCTGGTGGTGCTGCGCGTGCTGCTGGTGCGGCTGGTGCGGCGGGTGCGGCGCGTGGTGGTGCGCGGGGTGCGCGCGGTACGGCTCCGCGGGCAGCTCTGCACCGCCGCCCCCACCGCCGCCGCCGCCGCTCGTCGCGTTCGCGGTCACCGCTGCGCCCGTGTGGTTCGACGTTGAGTTGCTCATCTGGATAATAATACTCATTAGGGTAAGTTTGCGTTGCTTGTGGGTATAGGACAAGTGCTGCGGGGATTCAACTACATTAAGTAACTGAAAAGAATTATAGTCTAACACGCAAAAAAAGCCCCTTTGCGTGTTAGCCTTTTAGCTTTTCCAATGACGATATAACAATAGAGCTGTTCCCTCACCTCCCGCATCCCGTGGTGGTGCATGGCGTGGTGCTGCGTGTTGTGGTACGTGTAGGTGGGGATGTGCTCGCCGCCCAGCGCGCCCGTCGGCCCGTTGCTCTCCGGCTGGCACTCCCAGTCTTCCTGGCAACGTTACAACATATGTTTCTTGTTAACGCCCGCTCCACATTCTCGCGATAATCTCGCGAGAACGCGAGAAAACCCCGATTCGTATGGGCGGCTCCACATTCTCGTTTCTCGTGCTTTTCTCTCGTTCTCGCGAGAATGTGGAGCGGGCGTTGACGTTTGCCCTATTGCAATGGTTGTCGAAGCGTAATTTAGACGCGCCGTGGGAGGGGCTAATGGGGCGTTACGGGCACGGTCACGTTCAAACGATACGTTAAATTTAGGTATATTAAAATATTATCGATCTATAGATACGATATGTGCTAATCATTATGTATTTCTTTTGTTTTGTAATAATTTCACTTCTCGCATATGTATATTATGTACATATTGTTTCACATAGTTTTTTTGTACTATGTAGTTATTTGTCTGTATATAAAATATAGATTTATATATTTATATATTCAATAGGATTTTGTTATAAATTATGGTAATATGTGGAATATTGGATAAAAATCCTGTGTTTTTGAGATTATAAAAATAAAAAGGTATTTGTATGTTATTATAAATAAAAAACACTTGCATTATCTTAGTTACAAGTCATAAAATATTCAAATTAACGCCGTTAATTAAAACTAATAAAATCTAATAATAGCGTAAGTATGTTTCCAGTTAATACTAGTACCGTACGTAAAGATGAGAACTTATGTAAACTTGTTAAATGAATTAAATTATAATGAATATTGGAATATATTCGAAATAATGTGAATAAATAATTAATGCGTTATTATTTTTAAAACAGCACTAAATACAAAAAAAAAATCTTTTCTAATTTAGGAAGCATGTTAAACAAAATTTATAAAAAAAATGCCACAAAAACGCTTGTACTTAAATTTTGTTTTCATTTAAAAAGCATTCAAACATGCACGCGAGAACTACTATTAAAAATAATAATCGAATCACAATTATTTACGTTTTTAATAATAATAATTCAAATATGGTCCCACAAGGCTCTGTTGAATGAACGAACGAAACAGAAAAGGGTCGCGGTCATATACGACTTTCCTTTCTAAATAGTACAATGTCTACTGCCAAATGACGGAAACATTGACACAAACTAGTAAATATGGCACGAAGCATGATTAGAACGGAATGAATGTGTTATATGAGCCGTTCACTGAACAAATCGATTAACTCTATCAGTGAACCAAAAAATGATACATATTTAATGATAACTTTTTGGCTTTTCTTTCTTATCTACATTATAGCTGTAATGATCTACATTATAGTTAATTCTTAGCAACCAAAGATGGACATTTAACTTTTTTTTTATATTAGACATTGGCAAATTTCGATCTAAAGCAGGTAAAAATAAGATATATTGATTATTAGTAAGTAATAACGGGCGATAGCTTGAGAGAGATTATTGATAGAAAATGATATACTGCTTATTTAACATTTTCCAAATTTTGAAGCAATTTCAGCCATTATATTTATAGGATACATGTAAATCACATCTACCAATCAACTACCATTTCAGCTAAGAAATTTACTAAATTTGTCGTGGGTCAACTGACTCTAAGAACTAATTTAAATTTGCTTATTGTATTTTATCAATGCTAAAATTTTCAAATAATTCGAAAATTACTAATAAGATATGTTTTCGCAATTCATTTTCAACGTAATCAACAAAGCCAACTTCAATTTTACTTCTCAAAAATAAACTATATCAAACAAAGTTACAAACGAACGTCCGACCGAATCAATCATACATTGATACAATAAGCAAACATCGAACAGAGCCTCGGGGGAGCATGATATAAAGAGAGATACGCTCGCAAAATATATTTTATAGCGGTGTGACCCCTTACCGTGGCGGGCGCCTGAGGGGCGGCGGGCGCGGGGTCGGCGGGCGCGCTCGGCGTGAACACCTATAAAATATATTCGGTCAGTACCCGCAGCTGTGCACCACCGAGCTTTATCGCCCCTCCGGATTTGAATAAGCCGTCGAAAGTTATGGTCTAAGATCCGAAGCTAAATCGAACTGGACCGAGCTGATAATAGAATGAAACTCATTTTATAATGAAATTAGTACATTGGGTAATACATTAAAAATGGGTTTGCTAAAAAAATCCTGGACAGGATAATTTTAATTATTTTTTGAAAAATTAAAATTTAATTGAAAATTAAATTTTGCAACATCAAGATAATAAGAAAATTCTATTCTGAGTGAATGTTAAAAACATACAGAATGTGCAGGCTTTGGGTTGCCTATTATTTACGTGGACGAACTACTGGGTTGTCAGGTATAAACAGGTATTTCGCTGGCAACTACTTTCACTCATGATGATAATAGATAAAATTTTATATCAGTAGAAGCGCTGTTTTATTGTGAACACGTTGATATAGGGTTGTCTGCAAAATGAAAATTATTTTTTCAAAAAATAATTAAAATTATCCTGTCCAGGATTTTTTTAGCAAACCCATTTTTAATGTATTACCCAATGTACTAATTTCGTTATAAAATGAGTTTCATTCTATTATCAGCTCGGTCCAGTTCGACTTAGCTTCGGATCTTCTACTATTAGCTCGAACGGCTACGCGATTAATTTGTAGGCGTTGAGCCCGCTCCACATTCTCGCGAGAAACGAGAATGTAGACCCGACTCGTATCGCGATACGTTCTTACGAGAATGTGGAATGGGCTTTAACGTTGGCTATTCATATCTTTTTATAATATGAGTAGCGAACGAATAGGCAGTTCACCCGATGGTAAATAGCTACTGCCGCGCTTGGACACCTGTAATCAACCCCAGATAAGATTAGAGTCCTACCTGAGGTCGGCCACAGATGCGTTGTCACCCTCGAGTTCTAAGTTGGAATACCTCCGATAAATTGTCTTAATAAATATAATTCAATATGGCGGTGTTTCTATTAATCTCTCGCTTATTCTCTATAATGTGAGAAAATAGGTAGTGAGAACATAGGTATTTTATTATCTATATAATCAAATAAAATATACAACCGCCATTTTAAATTATATTCTTTATGGAGACAAATTATTAGACACAACTTCAGAACAAAGTGGAAATTGTGCGCAGTCTATGATCTTGCACGTGTAATGAAGCCCCGCCCACACGATCCGACCATAGACACTTAAAATGAATACGCGTCGAAATCTCGGAGGGGCCATAAAGTAAAGCGGTACATGTAATTCTTTTTTTAAATATAATTTTCATAATTTTCGACGCCTAAACGAAAAACTATTGACCCTAACGTATGATAACAAACCGTCTAGTACACTCGACTATAATAATATGTTGAACTCGTATGAATTATTTAAACACACATTGATACTAGGGGACATAGGATGGGATACAGTAATCTCAAAATCGAGTCAAACATCATGACCACAGCATAACTTTGTGAAAATACAATTATATACATTTTAGATTAACAATATATGTATTATGATGAAATGTCACTATATTTGAGTGGTCATAAAGTTTGATGTTTGAAAAGGGGCATCATTGTGATGATAGATAATAATTTATTATAGATCGGCATTTGAATAAAAATACTAAACATATATGAACGTTTTTTTTAATACACGTGTTATATTCCAACATTTATTTTCAAACGTTACCATATAAATAAATATACAGTGAATTAAAGATGGCGATACCTTCGATCAATAATTACTAGATAAAATCACAAACGAAATTACAGCATATTAGTGACCCCAAATTCTGTTTGTTACCATGAAACGTAAAAATATCAACGGGCCTAAAAAATGAAATGGACAATATTTTAAAGAAATAGCGACACGTGCTTATGTTACCACAAATGTCAAACAATGTTATTTATCGTTTGAGCGTACCAATGTGAAATAATGTCACACCAAATTCGTAGCCCTATTTTTGACATCCACTTATCAGTATTTATCTGTCATTAAGTTCAATTGTTGATCGAAGGTATCACCGAGCTTCCTCCACATTTCATAAACGCAATATTAATATTGCAACCATCTGTTCTGTCAGTGTCCGTATTATTTTCATACGTATTGATAACTAAGAGTAATTGTAAATATTCTTACCTTGGTATCTGACAACGATCCTGACCACTCCTCATTGTCCCAGTCTTCTGTTGTTGGAAATGAGTCGCCGATGTTGTTACCGCCTGTAAAAGAATTGTTTGTTGTAAGAATTGTATTTGTAGTGTGATAAAGGCTTATCCACCTTTCTTTGCAATCCTCCTGACAATAATTACTCATTAATATCAGTGTGTTTCTGTATTAATTACAATGTATATGGATGCATGCGTGGGTGTATGCATGTGTTTAACAGCGTGGTCCGCATCTTATCACTCGTTTCCGTCTCCTCTATTAGCATAAGTGTATGTGTATGCACGTGTACATATCTGTGCGTGTGCGTGAGTATAATACCCACCAGCGTGGTCCGCGTCCCCCCAGTCGTTGTCGCGCGCCACGCCCCACCCTCTCTAAAGTTACCTACTAGTATATGTGTGTCGGTATGATGTGTGTATATGTACACGCATGCCTGCCTGCGTGCGTGCGTGTGTGTGCGTGCGTATAATACCCACCAGTGTGGTCCGCGTCCCCCCAGTCGTTGTCGCGCGCGGGCCGAGGCCGCGTGCCGCCGCGCCGCGCGCGCCCCGCCCCGCGCCCGCCGCGCGCCGCCCCCCGCCCGCGAGCCGCGCCCCGCCCGCGCCCGCCCTCGCCCTCGCCGCGACCTGACGACGGAAATACACTTTCTATCATACGAGATAATATGCCATTTCCATATATGCAGTTGAATATCTTCTACCATACCAACACATACAAATATATTTAACTAAGTTACCCTGTTGAGTAGAATTGGACGTGCCACACTTAGCAACACGACTAAGATTATAAGAACTAAAAAATTAGGTTTAAATAAGGTTACATGAAATTAGGTTTGTTCAGGTTACGTGTAAGATTGTTTTATAACATTTAAATAGTAAATGAGCATGCAGTCTACTTGATGAATGGCTACTACTGCCTATGGACATATGTAATCAATCCCAGATAGGATTAGACATTCTTACCTGAGGTCGGCGACAGACGGGCCGTTACCCCCTAAGGACCAAGTTGGAACGCCTCGGAAAATTAAGTTTCTCTTACCACACTCTCCAGAACACAGCAGTGTTTAACGCCGTTGTTATGAGGCAGATAGAGCTGTGACGGTGATGACTCCGGAGTCGAACCACAAGGGGTTCTACCACCTTCAAACCCTCTGCGCTTCAGACCGGTACGGTGACTTTCAATTAGATCATAATATGATGTGCAACTCACGCGGGCGCGGTCCGGAGCGCGAGCGCGGGTCGCGCGCGTCGCGGGCGTCGCGCGGCGGCTCCAGCTCGCCGTTGCCCGCCGGCGGCGGCGGCTTCTTCTTCTTCTTCTCCGTTGTTATCCACTCGCCCTGGAAACGACGCGCGATTGTTATTTAGTTACCTTACACACTTTAATTAATTACCCTGATACATATTTTTCGTAGAAAATCAAAAGTAAAACTGAGCTTATAAAGGTATTATAAGGAAGCTGATAAGAAGAAAGGAACAAGGTGAAGGAAGAAAAGTAATATTTAAAAAGTTGAGTTGAAAACATAGGAACCAATCTAATAAAACGAAAGGCACGAAAACATGAAAACTTTGCATTTTCGTTTGCATCATACAAATGGATCATACTTTCAAAATCGAACTTGACAGTAGAAATAAGAAAAATATTTCAATGAAAAAAATTTTTTAATAGTTCTCCGATCAAACCCCTTGGAGACCTTTATTGTCATTCATTTAAGTACCAATCGACACGTATTTATCACATTTGCAACACCAGAGGAGTCGCCAATGTATCCCCGGCTTTGAAGGCGAGCTCTTTTTGCACCCCTCTTGAAAAGCCCCATGTCATACCATGACCTCGTTTTTTATAGACACTGTAACTGATTTTTCCATTATCACCGCTGATAATGACATATATACCTGTATCCGCTGACTCTCCTCGAGCAGCAGGTTGCAGGCAACCACCATGTCGTTGTCCGAGTCGTGCAGCGCGGAACACACCTCCTCCTCTGTGCGTCTCGTCATCTCCATTAACTCGGTCACCTGGAGACAAAGAGAATACATTATTAATTATCTGAGGCACCGTCATCACTCCTATTTCTGTCTAACAACAGCAGTGTTAAGGACTTCTGTGTTCCGCTTTAAACATTTTAGTGAAAGGTTTTAGGCTAAAGTTTAAAAAAATCTGGAAAACCAGCTTAGCCTCTATGAAGCGCAAAGTCCTATAACTGAGGGATATCTATTAAAATGGTGATTAATTAAAGGTATAAACTGTAAAACTTGTAGACGCGAGTGAAACCGAGAGCCACAGCTAGTACCTATAACATATGTGTACGTATGTGTGCGTAAATGAAATCCAAAACAAAGCACTATCGCTGATACACATCTAAACTGTACACGACACGAATCGACCTCCATTGTGTAGCGGGCGTTCCCACGGCTGAATGAATGAATGAATGAAAAAACTTAAAGGGATCCAATTCACAGACGAGTTTCTCGCGATTCAACTTGTTGAAAGACATCGCACTGTTTTAAGTGTGGTGTGTTTAGCACTTCATTTATAATAACTTAAACGACGTTGATTTCATGTTTAAGGGCATTTGTATGAAACTCGCAAAATAAAACAGTATTTCGGTCAATGACTCATTAAATCTGTGTTACTATTCTTAAGGACAAGGGAGAACCCAGGTAGGGGCGGTTCTAAGGGTTCAACCCCGACATCTAAAAGGTATTTTCAAGACTTTTAAATGACGGCAAAGTAACAGAAATAAGAGCCTCTTTTTGAATACTTATATTTCTGGTTAGTTGGAAACCCTTTTATTTTTGTTCGTGTCAAATATTACAAAACTCCTGTACTGTTCTGGATATTGTATAATATATATTTTATTTGGGCCGCATTTAGTCGTACCAACACGTCACGTGACAGATCATTTTGAAAAATAAAGTTAACTCACCATTCTCCGTACGTCGCACATGTCTTCACTTTTACGGTCGATCATGTTTGCCATTCGGAGCTGTTCTGTGGTGGCCTGGAAACAAACAAACAAACATATTAATATGTGATTGCATAATAGGTAAAAATATTAAAATCAATATTAAGTGCTTCCGCATAAAGAAGATTTTGAAAACTATTTAACTGAAACTTTAAAATAAATAAAATTATCTGTGATGTCAAAATGTATGATATCTGTGTGATGACTTTAAATTAAGTTATCTATCTGTGATTTCAAAACAATCGCCATTCAAAAAAAATAACTTTAAAATGTTTTGTAGCATTAAAACGTTACTTAACAAGATGGCGCCACATGTAACTCTGAAACACGCTATTAAACTTTTCTACATATCTCACATACATACAAGGTTAAGCACTAACATAAGGTTGCACATCATAAGGAATTTAATGAAGAATTCGTAGCATGAACCATTTATGTAATTATTGACTGGATCTTACAAGGAAAACAATATTTGTTCAGAGTGAAGATAATCATTCTTTGTACAACAAAAAATGATTCTGCTTAAACTGACTCACGTCTAACGGTCAATAAAAACGTAATGATGCTGCACTTTTTGGGAATAAATCCGTAGTCATCTAGATCTTTCTTAATTTTCGATGTTCCGTAAATACGCCAATATTAGACAAAAACCCGTTTTTATAAGTTTTGGCTATTTGCCTGGGTTAATGTTGGAAACGGCTACACTAATTTAAGTGTGGCTTTCAAGAAACTACCCAAACAGTTTTTTATAAAATTGTATAAGGTAACTAACATTTAGTCTACTGCCATTCATAGACATAGTAATCAAACCTATATAGTACAGGGGTCCTACGTGAAACTGATCATAGATTCTCCCGAGGACTGGGATGATTGTCCCCATCCCCATATAATTCAGCGGGCATCCACACCGAACTTTTTTTGGTACGACTCAGATTGCACTAACTCCACACCTATTTCTGTCTAATACCGGCAGTTTCAAGTCATGCTGTTTTTTGGATTTAAGTGTGGTGAGGGAGACTTCTCAGAGGCAGATATCTGTCCTCAGGGGTAGCTGTGCATCTGTGGCTGATTTCAAGTAAGAATGTAATCTTATCAGAGGTTGATTACAGATTAGGCAGCTATGCATGAAAAGAGTACTCACTTGTGGTTTGACCTTCTCCTTAGGAGTCTGTTTGTCTGTAGCCTTGGTTTTGTCCTGTTGCTTGTCTTTCCCCCCCTTCGCACCACCCTTGGTGGCGCGCGCACCCAAACTCATCTTTATCTTCTAATGTTATATTTACAGCCTCTATTTACAAGCAGCTGAAACAAAAAACAACACATTTACATACATGTTTTTTTAATAAAATACATTAATAGAAATAGGATATCGTGTAATTGAGGAAGTTTCGTTTATTATTTTTGTAGAAGTAAACTAATGATGTATAGCCAAATATGTTCTTTTTGATATGATATATAACATAGTATTCTAGTTCGAATCTAACAGCTATATTGCGTTTTGGAGCTCTAGCTTGAAAGACGTTGTAAGGCAGATTTAACGCCTTCTAACTTAGCTCACAAGGACAGCAAGCAGCATCTGATCATGATGAAGACGTACAAAGAATTCGTGTAAAGTCGATCACGTTGCATCTCTAAAGTGGACCATCTAAATTCCTATGATTGCTACATTACTGCCGAACTATTCTTAGTAACAATAAGTCATCTTCACTTTATAAAGAATACAATTCGACATCTGACCGTTACGTCAGCTGTTCCAATCGAACCAACTCAATTATTTACACCAATCAATAATGATAAGGTGGCCGTTCGATTCTCCCAGTCACCTTGAAGCAACAGCTCCATACTGCATACTATGCAATCTCAATTACAACCTTCAAAGCGAATTAACGTACGATTACATAAAAATGAAGAGGAAATTATTTTCAATCGCAATATACACCGAACTGAAAATGTAACAAATGTACCAAAAAAAATCTATCTGGCTAAAAAAAACTGTTGTAATAGTTAAATTTGACTTAACATAATATGTGTTACATTTTAAGAAAAAAAAAACAATACTATCTTTCTAATAGAACTCTGCACTGACTGACTAGTCATGCACATTAAAACCAGAAAATGAAATTTTGTACCAGAGCATCTCATATAACAAAGATGAAGATATTTCTCAAGATACAGAAAAGGTCTTGAGTTCCTTCTTGAACTTGAGCAAAAAAAATCGATATAGCAAAAGCAAGAATAAAGAGATTACGATTACAATGAGCCTAAAGACCTTAACGTTCCTAGTTGACTACTACTTCATGTCTAATTTTCTATGATCAAACGACGAGGAAACAGCAAAATTATTATTTAAGCCAAAATTCATCCAACTGTAATCGATGCCACAAACAATGTCACTTGACCGAAACATTTTTACATAATAATAAATCTTCGAACAAACTGAATGTAGTGTAGATCTTTCGATATGTAAATGCTTCGAGATGTCAGGAATGATGCCGTAGGACGCTACGTAATATGATAATCACTTGCAGAATATATTGTTTGGAAAATGGGACAACACTGCATTACCTAGGTTTTACCAGTACGTGAGCACATTTGACCTGGAGTTTTAATACGCTGATATCATTCTCAAGATTAATCTTTATAAGAATCACAAGCTTTATTTTCACTTTTATTTTTAGTGTTTCTCTGAAGGGAGATGTCGATTTCAACATTGGGTTGATTAGTGCGACGTAGGATTGAGAATGGATAGGGTCACTACGACTCAAATCTTTCAGAGGGATCTATGTTATTTCGCTTGCGATCTTGAATATCACAATACAACAAATTTCTGGCCAGCACCAGTGATTCTTTCTGGTGTCATTCGCAATGACCACGTAACATAGAACTTATAATAGTTGGGGTCATTAAATGACTTTTCAAATCCGTATAAGACATACTCTAAAACGATGAAGATCGCAGAAGGGAATAGATAAACAAACCTGCACAAGTTGCAGAAAAAGTTGCACGCAGAACATGTTTTGCTAATAATAATGTATACTAATCCATTCATACTAATTGGCGCATGTCTCATAAAGCTTATACTGTGAACTGATCCATTTTACGGTCAAGACTTGTGGCTTCATACGATAATATGAAGAGCAATAAACTATTTCAATACATTAAAAGTTTATAGTCGCATGGGTAAACAACGTGGAATTGGGTAGTCGTTAATCACTTCATGGCTCTTAAGATCAACATTTGAAGGAATATTTAAGATCACAACCACTCTTCAAGTTTGCACTTGATGAGTGGTTACAGCGGTTTATACCCATTTCCAAAACGAGATTACTGTCTCATCAATCAGTCAAAACGTTAGTTGTCAAGTGTTAGTTTGGGTTCACATGGCTTTGAAACGTCTTAGAGCAATGAGATGTAACTTTTTTGTGGTGTTCTTCATTAAGAGACCAAGCAGACATATTAGTTTCAGCATGGGCAATCAATGGTTTAGCTACTTTTCTGAAACTAGATGCACCGAAGCTAGATGCATGTTGAAATGTAACACCCAGCTTACGTAGATCTCATTTACTTTTAGACGCCAAAAATGCGATTTAACATCAATGCAGTCCTAAAAACACGAATCGTCAATGCCAATAGTGGCATGTGTGTTAAGGCAATTACATATCTTCAAAGTTATAGTGCAATAACTTTAAAATCAAATCCGGAACTTTACTAGCAGGCTCTCTGTGCAAGATCGTAAATGTCGGCAATCGTTATTCAAAGTGTAAAACTATGTGAAGCAGTCCTCTTTAGCTATCACAGTCATGTTTATGTGCTAAAGTAATAAAGATTAGACACAACGGTAAATGTTTGTAGAACAAACAAAGGAAAGCTAACAAAAAGTAATTGCGGTAATTGATCAGAAAGCGAAAGCCACTTATCCGAGAAATTTCAACGTATAGAATGTTTAGTGACTTACTTCACATCACGAAGAAAATAAGGTAGCACGAAAAGAGTGAAGAATGAGAATTGTTATGAAGAGTGAAGAATGAGAATGAGAAATGAATTTGAAGACACCTCCCAATCAGGTGTATTCGCAGTCAAAAATTGACCGTTGACTGTTTACATCCCTTCGGTAAGCGCGGGTCTTCTGAACTTTCCTGTCGGCGGAGTCAACAGCGCTCTCGGCAAGTTGATACAACTCGCCGTGGGTGGCAGTAGACTTTATCGTAAACAACGCTCAGAGTCAGCCACCTTCGGCAAACGAATTAGTTAGCCGAAGTCATCAGATGGAACAAACCCTTAATCTTCAAAGGAATAAATGATCATGAATAACCATCACATTCCTGTGGCATGGAATTTAGCAGCCCACCCTAAAGGTATGGGTTCCGTCTTCATGTGACGAAAGTTATCACGAATCCCACGTTAATTCTCTACAGAAACTCGTGATACATTCTAAACTTAGAAACAATATTTGATCCGTGGGATTGAAAAGTTAATCACATAGGATCGAACTAAATTTTAAAGAATTACTCTAAAGTTGAACTGTACTAAATATATATTACCAGTTGCAATTTTTATAGTCTTTGTTCGAAGTCAAAGAACTGCTTTACTTCCTCGTAAGTTTTAGTTAAGTTTTTATCGCACATTTACAAATTTCTTTTAAGCTGTAGAAATAAACGGGTATAACTTCGTTCAATATAATTTTGATTCCGAGACTTTCAAAATGAAAAAAATTATAAACATAACCATCATTTTTTGAAAAAGATAATCTAGTTTCTATGGCCTAATCCTTCTAATTATGAGAGGAGACCCGTGCCCAGCAGTGGGACAGTAATGGGTTGATGATGATTCTAGTTTCCGGTAGTACTCAACATACATCAGCAAATGCACTTCCACAGGATAAACTACCCAAAAACTAAGAGAATTCCAGTACATTTTACTACATTCACATACAAATTATGGCCATTTTGCCAAGACTTACGCAACAAAGAGGTCGACGATGCGTTTAACTGTGACATTGGATGCATAACTGGCTCAATCAGGACTGAATTAGATTCACTATTGAATAAGGCTCGACTGCATGTGCAAAGGATGTTTAATTTGGCGCTGATTCAATAAGGAAGATGCTGATAAATGACGTCATAACACAAAAATCCATCGGAATTGAAAGTAGCCAAACTGGATGGATAGATTCAGGCTTCATAACATCCTTAAGCTGAGAAGCAAAATTAATGAGACAATATTATGATGGCACATATTGCCAAGATATGTATTACTATCTAAAATGGATGGCATAGTTCGTACAACGACATTGTATAGTATCAGAATGGGTAGATAAGAGCATTCAGAAATGAGAATTCATAATTATTTCCTGAGAAAAAATCAAAACTTGAAATAATAACCAAGCTAAGTATGTATTTCTTTAATACCCAAATTTACATGTTTGCAAAAATGCAAAGAGAAGTCAGATCCCTATAATCATGAACAAACTAGTATCATAAACATGATGAGAATACAAGGCAAAAATGGTCGAGGATGTTATTATATGGGAGTTTTTACCTTGAAAGAAAATGAATATTTATAATGCACACCATAATTTTATAGCTCTCATAGCGAATGCACTAGCATGTAATCCTCTCAGGTGGGTCATTAACGGAATCTTAACGCTACGTTAGCTAGCACATCTCATCTTGGACACTAAGGTCCGTTATTAATAATCTATCTATCCTTTGTTTCGCCAACCAAAGATCGAAATTTGATAATTGTAACAACTGATATTATTATGATAATGAACATTTACACTCGTAATTAATAATCAATCTATCCACAGTTCTGCCTATCAAAGATCGACGTTTAACAATTTCTTCGTACTAGACACAATTACTAGATATTAACATAATATCTCAACCTTTGGCAAAACATTGGATAGATTGATTATATTATTAATAAAGGGCGTAAGACTCATCAAAGGAAACAGGACATAGAGGAGGAGCAAATGATCATGCGTGTTGCAGAAGTGTACAATCCCTATCACACCTTTCAAAGTAGAACACAAATTAAGTTTGCTATTACAAGGTAGGTGCAGCGGTGGCGCGTCTAGAGTCGAATAAAGAAGAATCATATCACCTTCAAAATGGTGAAAGTAGTAGCGTTTTCTGAATTTGAATATCAAAACAATTACACAGAAAATGACATCAATTGCACTCGCCTAATGACACGTGAAGCCCACTTTTATTACTTAGTAAGTGCATTTCTTGTATGCATCTCATGCATGCAAAGTAACCTAGTCATGCAATGTTTTGATATAATATTATTGATTGCGATTTTTTATAAGATTGGAGTATTAAACAAGCTTGCAGTCCACTTGGTAGTAAGTGGTCCTGCTGCCCATGGACATCTGTAACTGACCCCAGATAAGATTAGTCATACCTAAGGTTGGCTTCACATACATTACTAGTTTGTTACCCCTGAAGATTAAGTTTAAATATCTTAGACAATTTTTTTTTTTAATAAGATTTAAAAAATAAAGGAGCTACCTACCTAAAGTCAATCAAATACGCAAAAAAATTGCAATATTTCTGAAGGCTAAGATGGTTGCCTCATACTCAACGCAGAAGTGCTTCACGCTAGAAATTGGTGTGGAAATAGTAATGTATAACAATTTCTAATATTGATAGAAGCATTTTGAAATAGTTAAAATATTTCACAAGGTATTGAATGTAAAAAAATGTGGGGAGACATATAGATACCTTAATTCGCAAAACAGCCAACTCCACTTTTTGTCAAAATGTTTTTTTTATTTATTTTGATTTCGTTCAACGCCATATACTATCAAAATAAATAAAGAAAACATTTTGACAAATAGTGGGGTTGGCTGATTTGCGAATTAAGGTATCAATATGTATGAACCAATGAATTTGTAACATACATACATAACATAGACATATGGATTCTTTGACGCAGAAGAAATAATGATGCTATTCCTAACTAACAAATGAATATTTAACCATTAAATATAAAATTGTCACGAAAGATATAAATAGTGACAATTGTTATTATACTTGAGATATCAGTGGCCATTTTACACAGAAAACTAAACACGAGATAAACCCTACAATGAGTCAGAGTTAACTCATATGATAATATTGGGAACATTACATCCGTTGAACAATGAGAAGATTATCAAATAGTACGATTTTTAACTAAAACAATGAACAGTGAGAAATTATTGTGAGTTTAATTCCTGACTGGATAAACACTCAATTATTGAGTAAATCACTTTCAAGTTTAATTCCTAGGTGGACAAACCCCAAATTTTTTAGTAAATCATTTTGAGTTTACCATTAGCCAAATACTGGGCATTTGGCAGTCCTCATTTTGGGTTTAATTTGAATCAAATTTGTTTGATTGATTATAATGACATATGAAATAATATTTCAGTTTGTTTAAATTTCATCTATATATGATGATGTATCTACATATGTATGATGAGCATGACTTTTTTTTATATAATATGATAACGGTAAGTAACCACTGCCATGGACATACTTTTGTAATCAAAAAACCAGGTCAGTAATTATGGATGCAACAATTATAAACCAAATTGGTGAAGTAAATACAAGTAAGTCTGAAAGAAATTTAAATAAAACTGGGACATATGGGTATAGGTTAAACCATAAACGCACAGCATTAGCAGAAAACTTATTTATAAATAATACCTATTTCTCTATCTTAACAACAGTGGTTAGTGATGCTCTTTTCTGGTTTAAATGTGGAGGAGAGATGGCTTATATGAAGCATTCCACCAGAATCCTAATTTATTTATTTATTTGGAAAACTTACAGCTTGCTTAGACTAACATGCAAATACACTATTATAGAAAAGGAAAGCCGATTACAAGTTTTCACATATAGAATAGTGTACTTAGTAAGTGATAGCAACATATCTGTGGCCGATGTCAGGTAGGCCTTGAATACTGGGGTTGATTATAGATATCCAGGCAATAGGTGCCAACTGGACTAAATGCTTGATGCTACATGAAAAAATCTAGAAAAAGAAGGTTACATTCTATTGGCTATAATAAACATCCAATGTCCTATTAAGTGACATTTGAGGTAGGTCAAGGACTGAAATTCTGGTTTGAAATCTGGTTGTAAATTTAATCCAGAAATTACCAGTCAAATTTTTGCTATAATATGAAATGTTAAAAGAATAAACCTGTATGAATGAATACAGAGAAATCCTAAATTAGCAAAACAAAGAAAAAATGTGCTCTTAAAAACAAAAACAAGAATAAGTTTACTTTCTCACATAATTCTATGGGAAATGCATCATTGTTGTAAGAATGGTTTCTGGTTATAGAATAACAATAACAGACCACACCCATTCCACAAACAATTGTATTGTTTTCAAACTGTTAATTTGAAGGTTATGTTTACATACTGAAAAGTTTTGTAACTTTTATTATAATAGATAATACATAATTCTTAGTCAGGAGGTATATAATAACGGTAGAGGTGGTGAATTTAATTAAATTAATAAATGATTTGTAATAAATGCATTTACATAATTGTTCTCTTATTCTATTAGAGAATAAGGATGTTTGAAACATAACCTTTTATTGAAATGTTTTCAATAGAGGATATGTAAAATGAGATATATAAAGAGATACTCAAAAAGATTACATATTACGGACAAATTAATAAATTAGGCTTCAAATAACAAAGTTGGTTTGTTGTCATTGGGAAATATGATAAGATTGTTATAATGAGAGATCAACGACCATTTGTTGATAGCGACGTAATAGAACTTGTAATTACGACACTATATTATCAAAACTATTCGCCCGGGAAGTAGTTTTACTCGGAAGCGGCAACTTAGTAAACAAAACACTTGGGCGGAAAAACAACCAATTAACCCAATTTTTGCCCGGAATACGCTAGAAAAACAGTGTTAAAGAACTCTTAGACGCAGAATAGTCTAGTCAATAACATTTAGCGCTACTTTTCGCTCCATTCAGGACAATGAATCACTGACGACGACCAGCGAACTAAACTTCGCAACGTTGCGGTTAAGTTATTTGCACTCAAACTTCGACAAATTCAAGTTACATGGACAGTTGCACGTATCGTGGGAGTTCACGTCATCAACTTCTGAAACGTCCAACGAAGGCGAAATTCAATAGGCGGCACATGTGGGGGACGCCATTCCTCAAGCACCTTCCTTGGTATCAAAATGACAAGTCTTTGTTGAAGAAATAACCGTTTAAGGCACCAATTCACATCTTAACAACGAACACATTGACGCACATTATCTTACTAACTTCCATTATTACCTTAAAACTATAATACGACTCCAAATACAACACGATTTCTAATAAAATTTACTAATTTCCATACCTGTGAATGCGCTCTCAAACGCAAGCTGGTCACGTGACCTCCTAGTGGTGTACCATGTTCAACGTTACGGTTCAAAGAATGGCCAGTTTTATTGCCAAAATATTTTTGGCGATTGCATAACGTAAGTTACTTAATGTACTGACGCACAATATTAATATTTTCTTTGCTACTTTCAGGTAATTTATCGAATAATATTATTTATTTTTATGGAAGACGAAATTACGATGTCGTGATTTGTTACTCGGTTACGTGATTTTGAGTGCAAATCTATATATAAAAATATTATTTAAAATATGATATACTTTATTCCATCCGGAATTTTACCTTTTTTCGATTAAATAAACTATTTAATCTCTTATTTTAAACGATTATTCGTTTGAAACTCGATAACTTGATATATCGATTTTACAACATCAAGTAGATGATGTAAAATCACTCGTTATCGTTATCATAATAATATATGTGTGTTTTGAACAGACTTCATTTAATTTTCTTAAATAAATGGGCTATATTCCATTATAATGTAAAAAAATCAATGTATTAATTAAGTTACAATAATAGAACTTTATTAACGTAATATTTGTAACAATATTATAATCTGTAGAAAACGTTAAAATCTCTGAAAAATACATTAATTTGTTTTACCCTCTGGTGAATAACCTAGGTGTCAAAATTAAGAAGGTCATTGAACTTAAGTTGGCTATGCATTGTCCATTAGGTATGCAAATACCCTACAAGTATATTATTTTAAGTGGGGTAAATATAATTGGATTTTATTAATTTGCTACAAATCCAATAGATACGTAAAATTTACTAACGTACGAAACACCATGGTTTAACCGGGCTATATTTGTAAGTATTACGAATCTGTAACGTATCTGTGATTAACTTAAGATTAAACTCTTATCCAAAAGCTCCATATGTATCCAAATACTCCTATTTACAAAAGTCCATGGCACAGCATCCTACTCTTAAAATAGTATACAGCTGAGCTAGCATTGTTGATATTGGAAAAAAATAAGTATCATGTAAAGATTTTTAAATCTTTCGCCTTAATAGTACGAAAAGTTGGTAGGACCAGTATGGTTCAGGTACCACAGCCACACCTATTTCTATTGTGAAACAGTTCTGCTTTTCGTTGGAAGGTATAAATGCTTTACCTTATATGAGGTGACCATCTCAGATGCAGTGACCACTTACTACCATGTGGATTCCATACTTGTCTCTTTAGGATTCCTTTTTTGGCAGCACCAGTGAAGTTCGATATTTTAACTGAATTATTATTCTTAATTCCCACAATTAGCTACAAAGATTTGCTCGTGCAATTATATAGATTCGTTATGTGTATTGTGCATCGCTGCGTACCACTGCTGTGCAAGACTTGCACTAATATACAGGGGCTCTATTTACCATAGACAAAAGTGTAATATTTCCACGGATTAAAATACAGGAATCCATGCGCGTGAAATATGTATTAAAAATATATATCTGACATTCACAAATGACAACATAAATAGGAATCATTTTTTCCCGCTGAAATAGAAAACATCAGTTTAAAAATAAGTTTTGATTATTCTTATATTATCTTTGTATTGACCCAAAAACTGAAATTGATTGGACCAACAAAAAACAAAACGTCTTAATATTACTCCAGTAGTGCTACCTTTATATAAATCTTCAATTCTTCATCTAAATTCTAATTAGTGCTCATTTAAATGTGTTGCAATGTCGCTGTTAGAAGACGTATTTTTGCAAGATGAGGCGAACGAAGCCGAGCAATTGGAACGAGTTATTGAGAGCGATGAGTTTGAGGAACGGCGGCGTTCTGACAGTGATGAAAACAGCGAAAAAGAGGATGAAGCAGGTATTCATCATCAATTTATTGGGTGGTAGAATCAGTGTGGTATGACCAAGGAGGTAACTACTAGCACTTTCTAGTGCTAGTTCTATAGGTGTAGAGGTGCTAAACCTATCTAGTGCTGGTTACAGATGTCAATGGGCAACAGGGACCAGTTACCATCTGCTGTACTGCATTCTTGTTTGCTTTGCCCTTCAATGGTGATGATTAATAAAAATACATCATTTTTCAGAGGAAGACAAGAAACGAGTTGATCCAACAAAGCCCAAATCAGTTAGGGTAATAAAAAATCCAAGGTTCATTTTGAACCCGGCTCGGCTGACAGGACCCAGAGGGATACAAGTCATACCAGAACATTTCAAGGACTTCAAATTCAAAGGTAACTTTCATCAACCATAATTTAACTATTTTTAGCATTCACATTAATATTTTAATAATTGTGCAAAAAGTAGTATATCATAACTAGAATGATGAAGAATACTGGTGATTAGAAAAAGAAAGTTTCTTGGGGAGTAATATCTAAATTAATTACGTTTTCGATAAATCAATCTTTGTAGCTTATTTCACGATAAAAAGTAGAAACTAACAAAACTATAAAAAGAAACAGAATGTTTAAATTGCTGTTAAAATTAGGTAGATGTTTTGTTTCAAAACAGAAAATGTTTAAATCTTATATATAAAATTCTCATGTCACAGTGTTAGTTACCGTACTCCTCCGAAGCGGCTTTACCGATTTTCACCGAATTTTATATGCATATTCAGGTCTAATATCGGCTACTATCTATTTTTCATACCCCTAAGTGATAAGGGTTGTTCACCCTTAACATTTTTTTTACTTATATGGCAACACAACATTTGTCGGGTCAGCTAGTTGTTCTTTATACTTTATACAAGTATCTATTTTGTTTGAACCCAGGTAAAGGTCATGAAAAAGAAGATTTAGACTTGGTGTTGAAGAAGCTGGAACATTGGGCATATAGGCTGTATCCAAAATTCCAATTTGAGGACTGCTTAAAGAAAATTGAGGCACTTGGTAAAAAGAGACCAGTTGCTGTAAGTTCATTTTAAACTAAGTTATCTAGTTTGTTAACAAGAAATAAATATTGTGCTTAGAAGATGTATTGAGTAGTTACAAGTCAGTAGAAATAACAGTACTGTGTTGTGGCTGCGTAGGCACTAATCTTTGATTATTTTGGGGATATTTGTAATATTAAAGACATAGATTGTCTATCTTCACTTCTGTATAAAACTTTCTGCAATTTGCCAAGAACAAATAGTTACACATATTGTGAATTATGCTATTGAAGTTTCCAAACATCTTGCAAATGTATCAAATCCAAATTGTGACTTACGAGCATTATCTGAACAGCAGACATGATTACCTAGCTTGGCATAAGCAATTAATACTTCCTTATACATTATATATTAAGTAATAATAAGCAATATTTACTTTTAAACTTAAAATAATATTTCTACAGGTTCACCTTCACAAAATCCGCTCAGACCAGTTTCTTTCCGAGGATACAGTGGTACAAAAAGACTCGAGTGACGAGGACACCCCAATGCCGCAAGAGGAGGATGAGTTTGACAAATTACTGCAACAACAGATTGAACTGGCTAGGTCTACACCTGGACCAAACTCGGCTAAGAAACCTGGTCTTGGTGGCACTAGTCCCCTCCATGATAATAGGTTTGTATTATTATATATAGGTAGCAATTGAGCATTCAGGACTTTTATGGTAAGGGGCTACTGCCCATGGACATTTGTCCAGCCAGAAGTATGTATTGCTATACCTTAGCACTATGTTGCCTTTATTAGTGACTTTTCCAGCAGCAGGGCAGCACTTAATACTCCTATTATATAGGCAGAATCAAGTTATAATAAAATTCTAAAGGTTAAGCAAAAAATTTCATCAGAATAACTAAATTTTCTTTCAGAATAACATCTGTAATGATGCCGAAAGCAACATCTTCCCCATCAATTAATGAAGAACAGAGAGAAAGAATGCTTAGGAGCAGAAAATTGGCTGAAGAAAGACGGCTTGCTAGACTTAAAAACGCCACAACTACAAATAACATTATCAATAACTCAAGCTCTCAACCAGTTATCACTGAGAATGAACCTACAGTACACAGTTCTGACAATAAAGAATCAAATGTAGAACAAAGTACTGAAGGTGTTAATAAAGATGATATAGGAATAGTAAGAAAGCATAACAGATCTAATGTTATAGACAGTTCTGATGAAGAAACTGTTGCAGAAACAAATATGTCTATTACAGTTGATGTTCATAATGTTATCAGGAATAACAATACTGAAGACAATAACAGCTTAAGAGGTTCTGAAAATAATAAAGGAGTATCAAATGATATTGATGACAAATTAGAAGAGCATGAAGATATTATTTGTAACAGTAACTCTTATACCGACATGAATAATAGCATTAAAAATAAAGATACAGATAATGTTATACCAGAAGGTAGTAAAGAAGCTAAGGAAAATAATGAAAGTGAATTTGATAATGTTTTAAATACTGAACCTTTAGAAGTGACTGAAAAAACAAGTACTGAAAATTTAGAAGATATTGAAAGTATTGAAGTGACTGAAAAAACGAATGCTGAAAGTTCAGGGGATATTGGTACTATTGAAATAACTGAAAAAGCTATTTCTGATAATTCAGGTGATATTGGAACTTTAAGGTATGATGATTCTGATATGGATATCGATAAAGATACAAGAAATTCTTCTGATAATAATGAAGAAAATACAGCAGCTAGCAATCCAATATTAAAGAAACTTTAAATACGAGGAATGAGAATGAAACAGAAAATTCTTCAGAAAAAGCTAGTAGTGAAAATAAAGGTAATACAGCTGAAGGATATATTGAAGATATAATGGATGTAGATTTTAGTGAAGATTTCTAGCGTATTAGGTACAGAAAAGTAAATAAATTGGATGGTTGATGTTCAGTGGTTCTACCATCATTATACAGTATCTATTATCGGTCATAAAATGACTAAATATTTGTATTTTTATCTGTTTGTGTGAGAACAAGAAGTTTAGCTCTATCTAGGACTTTTAAATTGGACTTTGCAGAATTATGATGTTCTAAACTAGTGGTCTACAATGTAACAATATAAAATATATATCAAGAATAATGTTATATTTATTTATCTACTTTAATATGGTACTGTCAAATACTTGGCTGTACATGGCTGGACTAAAAATAATTTGAACAGTAGGAATTCTATGATAAAAAGTTAGTATCTTCTGTTTTAGAAGAAAATTGCCTACACATCAGTTCATTAGTTATATTAGATTTACTCATCGTTTTAGTATAAGGATAAATAAAAAAATCTCAAGTAAAATTTACAATTTATTCATGATGGTGCAAATGAAAACAATTCTTATCACAGTACATAAACAATTGATTATAGCATGCTAATATCAATAACTTGAAATACCTTATCACTTACAAAATGCGATGATCTTTGTATTGTTTCATGTTGAATAATTAAAAGGGTTATATTGATAATGGAGATTGATTTATAAATCTATGAAACTAAAATATCACTAACAAAACAAAATGTATGTTCCCTTTAAGGCTTCAAACTCACTGAGCGTTTTTTAGTGTTCACCGCGCGCGACCGCTGAACCGCAACACTAGCATATGAAAATATAGTTTCGATTTCATAATACGATTTATTTAGTTGCGATTACCACTGCACTGGTTCGCTGTGTTTGCGGATGCTTTGGCAACCGCACATAACTGCGATTTCTTGAGTTTTTAAATAAAACAGCTATTCCGTGTCCGCGCGCGGTGCAGTTATACACCGCTCAGTGAGTCCCTGATACAGGCAAGAAATAACTATAATTACAAGGTTACATTTATTATACATTTTACATCGCATTGCTAAAATGCGTAATATGTGAGCATCTGTTTAAACTAATGCATTATTTAATATGTATTCATCGATTTGCGTCATTTACGTAATAAATGATTCCGCTGTTCCATTTAATTTTTCATTATATATAACATTAGATATATTTATATATACGATGTTTGAGGCTTCCTTTTCTTTCACTGCAGTCTTCAACTAACGACAGAAGTGGTTTAACTATTTTACATAAAAAACCGCAAGTTTGTTATATACCAAAGAAATTTACATTAAAGCAGTTTAGCTCGCCTTATAAAATATTATTACACAATATAAAACGTTATTTAAATTTTACGAAACAAACTATTTACATTCCAATAAAGATGAAAAAAATCTAAATGTATACAATGGCTTCATTTAATTTAAATAAAAAAGAAGCAGAAAAAACATACAAGTATAATAACTAAATGAAAAAATATTTATTGAAAATATAACTTAATATAATTTCATTAAAATTTACATACTGAAGTGTTAATATACATAATAGGCTCTTCTGTTATCTGTATATCTTCGATTCACTCAGTTTACCAATATTAATGACTTATAGTCATATGAAAGAAATACATTAAAATTTTACCTTCAAATAAGAATTTAGCACTACATCAATACTTACTCTAATTATGCTAACATATAAATTATATACAATTAATATTTGGTTTGACATCAGTACACCGAGTGTTTGTATATCCCATTAGATTATCTAAATTTCTAGAATAACAAAACGATACTTAGGGCTATTTTCTTGTCACGCGGGTTGTACACGCCAAACTGCTAGTCCGCTCTGAATATAGAAATGAGCCGCGTCGCAACAGCAAATTGCACACATTAGCGGGTAAATAGGGCAGTAGTGTCCCCTTACGTTGCTACGAAGTATAATAATATGCTTGTGGTTGTGTTCGACCGCATTGGCTCTCTGACTACACCTGCGCGCAACAACTTCAGAGCAGACTTGAAGTTTGGCGCGGACTATAATTTGCTGTCCCTTTGTCACGCAAGATAGGAAAAGTGTGACGCATACCCGCGTGATAGGAAAGCGGCCTTACACTTCGAGGGGCCTTCTCTCTTCTCAAAATCTAGTTGAAAAAAATCAGGAGACTGCAACCAATATATTTTGAAAAGAAAAATATTTATTGACCTATTAAGCAATGGACTTTGAGTTGGCGCCCAAAATCACCCCAAATAAAAGTCAGTTGTAATTTTTCTAGCAATGTATCTATCATTCTTTTTCACTTGCACTTGGATTTAACCAATTTTCTAGTTAATTTTATTAGTTTGTTGGTTGTAACTTTGAGAAATAGTTTTTTTTTCAAATAAATACATTTAGATGGTGATTTTCTTCGAACATTTGAGAATTTAGCAAAATTAGGTGCAATTTCCATTTCTTAATAAGTCAATAGAAACGTCCTAGAATTAGACACTTGAACATTGTATTAAGCTAATATACTATCTATCTAATATTCAAATGAATACATTCAAATAGTTAAATAGATTAAGATGACGTAATTTTTTATGTACATCTAACAATAATTTCAACAATATAATTTTGTTGCAGATACTGTTATATTTAGCCATTACATATAGTTGCGTATAAAAAACGGATAGACTCTTTGAGCCATCAGTTCCTTTATAAACGTACCTAATGTCTGGTTACATTAGGTGCGTTTATAGAGGAACTGATATGGTAATATGAATTAATTATTATTAGGCTATTTGAATTGCATGCTAACTTTTTTTAAACAGACTTAAATAAGACTATTTATAACTAGCAGTTGTAAATTTATTACATATTTTATAGATTTCCTGATTTTAAGTGGCCACTCGCGCCTGTAACATTTGTAATCAATCCCAGATCAAAGTCCTACCTGAGGTAGGTTGAAGATGTGTTACCCCTGAGGACCTTAAAACCTTTAATAAGTGTCTCCCTTAACACAGAGGTATTTACCATCTTTACAACCATTATACAAAAATCATTTGTAATCAACCCCAGATTAAAATTCCAACTGAGGCAGGCTACACATGTGTTGCTACCCCTGAGACCCTCAAAACCTTTTATAAGTGTCTCCCTTAACACAGGTATTTACCATCTTTACAACGACTATACAAAAAAACATTTGTAATCAACCCCAGACTAGTCCCAATTGAGGTGAGCGACAGGTCTTACTACCTCTGAAGGCTATATTACAACCTCGTACAAGTGGCTTTGGCCACACATATATATCCTTAGAACCACTACGCAACAAATCACCCTTTCCACCAAAACCAAACCGGATATCAAACAGTACCTCAAAATAACTACTGAATAATAAAAATAAACAAAACATTAAAAACTGATGCGAGATGATATAATCTTAACGCTAATGTATCTCACACTCTCACTGGCGTTATTAACCACTATTAATTTGAGAAATACACGATTTTGTGTTTTTGCTCTTCCAAAAAAAGCTTTGGGCAATGAGGCATTAAGTATGCTTCAGATCTTTGAACATATATTCAAGTCAATATAAAACCACATACTATATAACAAACAAATTTCGCATAATAATGTTGCTAGATTTGTTAGCAACTGTTCTAATAATAGGCGTTTCCTATTCCAATATTTAGGTACTCGACGAACATAGACGAACAAGTGTTTAATTGGTCTACTCGGGTACATTCGGTACTTGCCACAACGCTTGTCCGTTCTCGGACAAAGGAATTTTTAGTCGGTTATGCGTCTGTATTCGTGTGCGGCGTCTACATACTCGTCATTATTGCGTGAGTTATTCGCATTCGAGTATCTAAATGTTACATAATAATTGGCGTTTGACTATTAATATTGTATTATGTTCCTTAGAGAATATGTGGTCTTAAATTCACTACATTATCCAATCCGTCGAATATAAAAAGTAGCTAGTGCGAATATATCGTGCACATGCTAAGGGTCCCTACACAATGTCCCAAATAGACAACGTTAATTCACGAACATGTGAGTAGACCTTAACTGCATTTCGATCTAAAATAAATAGATTTAAAATAAATAACGGATTGAGTAATGAATAATATTGACTTGAACAACCCAAAATTTCCCACTTCAAGTTAGCCAGAATAAATAACGGGACAAACTTGTCCCTTCCTTATAAGTGAAAGCCAATTAATTTGTGTCTGGTATTAAAGAGGCGAAGAATGACGTAAATACCATCCAGGAGACAGCTAGGAAGGACGGACTGCGGTCCACTTCCATTTGATTGCGGGGCTCTTCTGGGCGGTTTGGTTGCGGTTGCGGCTGTTGCTGCGGTTGCGGCTGTTGTGGTTGCGGCTGTTGTGGTTGCGGCTGTTGCTGTGGTTGCGGTTGCTGATTGCGCGGTGCTTGGTTGGCGTTTGCGTTGGGGTTCGGGTTTTCTTCGTTGACAAAAAGCTCGCGGAAGAAACCGATTTGATGGCTGTAATCAAATAAAATGTATACATTTATTTATGTTACTGTGATGCAACAATTTTCTAATATTTAATTTCAAAGTATTTGCTTTAGAAGTAGTAATTTAATTAAATACAGTTACGGGCTTCTCTAAGGGTCACAGCAGATGCTACTATTACCATCAGCAATTCGATCTTCAGCTGTTTCGAGTTTCGAGCTGTTAGATGCAACGATCAGACGCTACACGCCATACATATCGGTCGTATAGTCCGCGCCAAACTTCTAGTCCGCTCTGAAGTTGTTGCGCGCAGGTTTAGCGCAGCACACACTAACGTGGTCGAGAGCGGGCAGCGGAGAGTGCCGGGGGGTCCCGCACTGTCTTCGTAACGCAAATTGTAGATAATTTGCTATTGCGACTCGTTTCTATATTCGGAGCGGACTAGCAGTTTGGCGCGGGCTCTACCACATTTCAAAACCTCTATTATGTTAAGCACAATATCAGATCTACTCACAGATACGCCGCAACCGTCAGCATAATGACCAACAGCAGTCTCGCGGGGCTACCGTACAGGTATATGAGCGAGAAGAGTATAGCCAGGCGTGACGCAGAGTATATGTGGTCGAGCCAGTCTTGTTCCTCCTCCTCGTTGGGTTCGGGCGCGGGGGGAGCTGGGGGTGTCTCGGTGGTCGGCGGCGGGGGGGTTGCGTTCGCTGTTGCTTGCCACCTGGAATAATTTTAGTATACTTTAGTTTTTTTTTTGGAATAGCAAAATATCTTAGTAGTATAGTAGGTATGCATTATTTTTTTTTCGAATGGTATATAAATTGAATTTTTAATCATGTATAAAGGTTTATTTTGGTTTGGAGGGTGTGTAGTGGAATAGTAGGCAAGGTTTTTTTTTGGAAGTGCAAAATTAATAAATTAAATACTTAATCATGTTAAGCCTGTATTCTGATTTAGAGGGTGTAATGAGGAAGGTATAATTATGCTAGGTGGACCTTAGTCCTCATAGGTAAGAAGGCACTTGTGGCCGACCTACAGGAATCTAGCCTTACTTGTGGTTGATTATAGATGTCCATGCGTGGCAGTAGCCACTTACATGACCATGATCTAGTAAATTAAGATATAGAAAAGCTTAGATCATGATCGTGAAAATATTATAGTCAGACTGAATATGTTTTTATGAGTTTAAAAATATCGAGTTATTTAACAAAGCAATAACTTTCTAGATTAACTTCACGTTAAGATACCTTAGGTCAAAGGTCAGTGGAAATCTTACAAAGACAACCACATCAAATACGAAGGTAATTTCGCTTTTAGTTTCTAGGTGATATTGCTGATCAATCAATTTTGATAAGCATATTCGAAAAAAAAATATATATTTGTAAGCATAAAAAATACAAGTATAACTCGACCGGCCAGTATTATGTACACAATATGGTTGACCTTCACTTGTCAAGATAAATCGTGGTATCTTGTGAAACGTCACGAGCTCACGTGCATATCATTACAAATTCATCTAATATGAACTTATTTTTACCGGGCAGCGGAGTGTAATATTTATTATGCATATAGTCCGCGCCAAACCGCTAGTCCGCTTTGAAGTTGTTGTGAGCAGGTACAGTCATACAATTTGCTATGGCGACGCGATTCATTTCTATATTCACAGCGGACTAGCAGTTTTACGTGGACTATAACCCCTACAACCTTAACATTTATGATGTGTTTTGGACTCCTGTAAATTGTGGGAGTGATGGACTCTTCTAGTTGTTTCATACAATGGAAGCAGTAAATTACCATGCAGCCCAATTAGTGTTAGGTGCTTACTGCTACTCATGGAAATCCAAGTCAGATTGGAGTCTTATAAGATGGATGTCAGACGCATTGTTGCCTTTGAGAACTCAGATATGGTGTCTCGTATAAATATCTGTTTTACCGCACACTTCAAACACACATCAACGCTAAACTAATTTACCATTGAAAGAAACTTACATGTCAGCGTACTGTTGCATATACCGCATGTAGGCCTGCTGCACCATCAACATGTGATTGGCGAGCGAGGCCTGGTCAGTCGGAACTGGAAGGTACCCCTCCCCAATATTATAGTTCGGGTACGGCGGCACACGTCCATAGTTATTGACGAACGACGTTAAATAATTCTGCATTTCCACTGTATGGTTCTGGTCGTTCTGCCTCATTTCTGGCCTGGCTGTTTCTGGCCTGGCCGCTGTTTCTGTGGTCGTGGTCGTTTCTGTTTGCGCCGTCACGTTTCTCTTCCGCAAGCCGTCTTGTTCTGGCGTCATTGTCTTGCTTGGCGCGCACACCAAGTGCATAGTATGGCCCAGTTGACTCTCGTATGTTCTCAGCACGTCCTTGAGAACGGTGTTGTCATCTAACAGCTGTCCAGAGTATATGATTTTCTGTTCGTCAGTACTCTGGAAAAATAAAAAATAATATACTTAGTACATGAGTATTGTACACGGCCGGAAGTACATAAAGATAAGTATGCAAACACAACTATTATAATGAAATAGATGTTTGTTTAATGGGTGATTCAATAAAAGGCATAGATAGGGAATGTGGAATTCAGAATTAAGTCGTAAAATTTTGTTGTTTCGTTAAAGTCAAAATAAAAAAACAAGCTTCGAAGGTGGTTCGTCTCCGGAAGCACCACCGCCACACCTATTTCTGGGCAGACTACTACTATTAGGCTAATAACAATAGTGTTAAGCGCTGCTGTGTTCCGATTTAAAGTTTGATACCACCTGGTAAGGAGACAATCAAGGAGGTTCAATTTAGTCCTGAAGGGTAGCAACGCAACTGTCACCGACCTCAGGAGTACACGAGTAACCGTATCGGGGGTTGATAGATGTCCAAGAGCCACATCCATTAGATGAATTTCTCGTTTGTTTTTTTTTTATATATAATATAAGAGTAGCAGACGAGCATGCAGTCCACTTGATGGTAAGTGGCTACTGCCGCCCATGGACATCTATAATCAACCCCAGATAGGATTAGATATTTCTGCCTGAAGTCGGCCACAGATGCGCCTCCCTTACCACACCCTTCAAACCGGAACACCGCAGCGTCTAACACTGCTGTTATTAGGTAGAAATAGGTGTGGCGGTTGTGCCGCCGGAGTCGAACCACAAAGGGTTCTACCACCTTCAATTCTTCAACTTACAACCTTCAATACTTCAAATTATATAAAAACAAAATGGTATTTGGATACCAAAATATGAAATTTCGATTTGTATATTATTGTTACGTGTAATGTCCATATCGTGTAAACAATCGCGATAGCAGCCATTAGGTCGGTTTACGTCGACGCTTATCAAAATCTTATCTTGATCTTGATAATGCCGAGAACTTTCATCATATTCAAAGTGGGTAATATTTAAATAGTGGAAAAAATGTGATTTTAAATTTTACTAATCATTTCTAAGGTTCTACGGTCAGTGATAGCCTAGTGGTTAAGGAACTCGGCCTCTCGATCGAGGGGTCCGAGAAATCCCAAAGTTATGTGCGTATTAGAAAAGGTTCTACGGTCAGTGATAGCCTAGTGGTTAAGGAACTCGGCCTCTCGATCGAGGGGTCCGAGATTCAAATCCCAAAGTTATGTGCGTATTAGAAATTAATTATCACTTGCTAAACGGTGAAGGAAAACATCGTGAGGAAACCTGCATACCAGAGAGATTTATAAAAAAAACTCGAAGGTATGTGAAGTCTACCAATACGCACTTGGCTAGCGCGGTGGACTATGGCCTAATCCTTCTTATTATGAGAGAAGACCCGTGCCCAGCAGTGGGACAGTAATGAGTTGATGATGAAACATTTCTAAGGTTCTACAGTAGTAGCACAGCCTTCAATCCATAACACAGTAGCGCTTAACACTGCTATTATAAGGATAGATGTGGCGGTGTTTCCATAATCGAATCACGACTTGTTCTACCACATTGGAATTGCATTTTAACATTCCATTAAAAACATACACAGTATATAAAATGTCGAATGTTGTATTAATAACAAAATAAATACGCAATTTTTCCTCCAGTGTAACGTTTTTCAGTTGATTTTATTGCAATTGCTGACAGGATAAACTCGAATACTGTTCACATTTGAGGTCCTAAACTTCCGTGAACTGACCGATTAACACAAGCACCAAAATATTAGTTTCTTTTTCATCTCAAAACCATGACCAACTGATGTAATCAGTTCTATTGGGCAGTGATCTCACGATGACATCAAATTAGGAAATGGCGGTGTCAGCGAAGCGAGACATCGCGCACTGTCAGGGTTACTACAAACTGGCGTTTTTCCAGCGTAGGCGTTTGGTAGACGTATGCGCATCATAGACGTCGCGACGTCGCTTTAAACGCCTACGCTGGAAAAAACGCTAGTTTGAATGAGCCCTTACGACTTGAGGAGATATGCTACTTTTAATACCATTCGTGTTTTAGCGAGATTTAGATGGTTGGATGACTTGCTGTTTTCTATCGTGGTATTAAAAAGCCAGTTTCAGTAACTGGATTAATCCTACATCGCGTATTTCACGTTTAGTTGCTTCTTGACGTATTTAAAGTTGCGGCGACCGGCGCCCAAACGTTTGCCGGGTAAGAGTATGATTATGGTCAACCCATTACTGTTCCAATGCTAGGCACGGGTAATCTCTCAGAAGAATTAAGGCCATAGTCCACCGCACTGGCCAAGTGCGAATTGGTAGACTTCACACAGTTTTAAGTGCTTTTGTTCTTTAAACTCTCAGGCGCGCAAATTTCTGCACAATGTTTTCTTCTACCGTTTAAGCTAGTGTTAATTAATTTCTAATACACACATAACTTCCGAAAAATCTCAGGTGCCTCTGGGATGGACCTCGAGTCCCCTGATTGAGCATCTAGGGCAAGCAGTCTTTTAATCACTACTAAGTAGAGTTTGATCTTCACATATAAATTTCATGCAACGATTTACGTCGATCGCTAATGGTAAAAGTAGCATGTCTGTTACGACCCTTAGCAAATTCCAAACGACGCAATCTCGGACATTATCGCAACTAACAAATTGATTGTTAACGCAATCTACATTTTAATTTTATGTGTATTGTTGAATTTTGCTTGCATTGAAATGAAAATAACAAATCACATTTTTGTATTATTTAAAAACTTACGGTGTAAGTCTAATGTGCTGCGTTGATAAAATAAAGGCGATCTTTTTAATGCTTATAACGCGTAATAAATTAAGGTTGTCCCCCCCTATATCCATGAAAATTTAATCACAAACATTTAGGTATTCTCGTTATTAATAAATCGATCCATCTAAAATTTGCCTACCCAAGGCAGATATTAGACAATTTCCCCTTTCTGGAATTGACAAATTTCGAACTATAGTAGGCAAAACAATAGTTAGATTGAATATTATTAATAACAAACGCTAATATGGTTTGGTATGGTTTTACCACCGCGTATATTTACATTTTCAAATAAGGTAAAACTAATTTTATTTTGTGGTAACACACTAATTATTTTGTAATGAGCAAACCAAATTTTTGACGTTATTTTTCAACAGCGGAAAGTAACCACAAACGTGGACACAATATTTATAAATATCGTAGGAAGCCATTCTTGGACATAAATTGCATACATCAATGTATGTAAGGACGTATTAATGACGAAGTGTCGACTTAGCATTGATTCGCATTTCATATTCATAAGCGCATTATTGTATTAGGACAGTCTCATAGGTGTTGTGTCGTAGACCATTTTATGTATAAGTAATTAAAAAAATACTGCTCATACAATGTTAAGGAGATCCGAAATAAATAGTTTCTGAAAGTCGTCAAAACAAAACAAAGAGATAACTTCTGAAAGATTTTTTCTCTACTTTAAAAATATACCAAATTGAACGAGCTTTTGAATTTTGCATTGTAGACGCATAACGACAGTAAATTTAATTTAATTCTTTATCATAACTAATATTATAAATACGAAAGTGCGTTGGTTTGATCTGTTGTTTATTACGCTTACATGCCAACTTCTAAACCGATTGGCATGCAATTTTGTACACACGTTATCAGGTCCAGAAAAGCCGACCGAAAAAAAATACTGTTCCCGATAAAGATAGATACTTAAAAACCGCGGGTAACTTTAATAGTTTATGTTTCGTTGTTTGTGATATTCGTAAGATACAGATTCATAAGTTACAGACCATAGTCTCACTGACCATCTCCGTACCCATGCCTGTTTGAGAACCAGCGCCTTACAATGCGACGAATTTTTAGTGATAATTTATTCACAAACATTAAATATTACGTCATACTGCAAAAACTTGTCAACAGTGCCCCTAATAATTGCAAACCATTACTTGATAAGCACCATGTTGTAACCATTATAATAATGTAGGTATGTGCTATAAACATATTCAATCATAATTAAAGTTCGATAAGCAATATATAATTGCACAGGTGACTTACACTTGGAACATATCTGTTTGTTATTTAAACATGTATTGTTTAATTTACGAATAATTAATATGTTCTGCGGCAGAGTTTACATGAATATTATTTATAGCTAGATTTTACGCAGTTGTTTCGATGTTTAGTTTAGCCTATACTTATAGCTGATGTGTGATATATTATTAGTGATTATGTATGTAAATTGTATTCATATATTTTACACTAGCTTCCTCATTTCTAAGAATCACTAAGAATATATGTTTTCCCCACATTATGTTAATGATTCTTTATCGTATAAAACAGAATTTTATAATTTTGCATAACCAACATATTTAGATGTGCTAATTTTTAATGAAAAATTTAAAGGGTCAATTTTAATAAAGGCTAAGAGTATGAATACATTTAAATATATATTTTTGAGGAATTGAACAAGTTCATATTATGGGCAAAAATATCTTTATAATTGAATGAGGATAATAAAAGGTTAATTCTGAAAATAGTAATAAAGAACAAAGTAAAAGAAAATACTAATTTTGAAGAAAAAAAATCTAGTCATATGTTTACATACATTCATAGAAAAAGTCTGTAACAATTAGCAACAAATAGTTTCCACTAATTAATGATTATTTTATACTTTAATTATTAAAATACTTTTGCACAAGGTTCAGGGTATTTAAGCGCTATACCACAAGCATACAGATTTTTTGCTTAAAATAAATTATTTATTACTCAATTATGCTAATTAAAAAAGCATAATCAAGTTGGAATTTCAATAATTATTTGAATTTTTTTTTGCTGGAACAGGTATTTATTGTGCACCTAAAAAAATATTGGAACAGGTATTTTATACTTGTGCAACTAAAAAATTGTTAGTGATTAAGAAATACTTATATTATCAATATTCTGTTCCACAAGCTGGTTTTGTTAAGGAAAAGCATTGTAAAAACCATTCTGTTACTTACAAAACAAATTTTGGATATGATAACTGCACTGGGTTACGTATTAGCTGACAAATTACATTTTAACCATGATTTAAACATTTTTAAATCTCCAGGGGTTAATATTGAATCTATTTATAAACATTGTTCAATAATAACATCCTTACTTTATCTTTAAATAATGTTCACTACATGTAACTTCTTTTTCCATCTTTTACCCTATTATAAATATTGAAAATAGCAACAGAAAGAATGTATATGGAAAAAATATAGTGATTGCATCTTAATTACACTATGTTTTTTATTACTTTAGCCCACCATTTTTTTCTCTTACAAAGAAGCCATAACCTTCTGGGAATACTATAATCAATTCCCAATAGAAAAGGAATTGTACCTGATACCACTTTTAAATATATTTTTATTGTAATGGTTGAGTTTGATTGTTCAGTAGATTAATTAATTTTTAATTCAGGGTAAATTGATTTATACCTTATGTGCAGTATATGAAAAATAATAAAATCTATTTTTCTATTTTCTTTCACAATGATATTTTGCAGCAAGTGTGAATGAGAAATAACCAAAATAGTTATGTAAATAATTATTTTTAAAATATAATTTCACATAATTTGATCAATTTCAATTGTATGATGTTCTAATTTTGTGGTAGTAATATTCTTATTTACAGTTTAAGTTCACAGCTTTGTACCTAGCCATCCATGGCTCCATATACTCATGTTTCACAATACATCAACACATCCTAATGTAAACAAATACACAATAGAGGTTAAATTTTCAAAATATGTTATTCTAAACTTACAAAGTTTTGATTTATAGCACCAAGCAAACATAAAAAAAATATATTTTTATGTTTTTTTGCCCCTGTGCTAATCTTGGCAAGAGCTGATAGGTTTTTGGCGGGTCTCATACGCCAATTTAGGCAACAGTACAGGTTACACACTATTTTACTCCCAAAAAATTTGTAGGACTCTTGCGTGAAGTTAAAAATCTCAAAAAGCGTGCACATAGGCGGAGTCAGTAGCGGAGTTTAATGAAATAATGAATAACTTACTGGTTTGCTTGGATACACTTCAGAAAGATGCCCTTTGAGCTGTCTTACGGTCCACGAAGATAGACATTCGATATTCTGATCTTCAATTTGCTGGTTCGGCGCCTTCACTATCAGTATTACGTTCTCTGGTATCATTGTTGTTTTTTAATCATCCAGTAATCTCTACTCTTGTTAGATAATACCACTATATACTATAAAACTCACAATTTACACAATTATTTAATTATCTATATCATACAGCGTTAATTGAGAACCAAGGTGATGCAACGTTAACAGGAATATTTTCAACAACGGATCTCTTATCACAATTATGCTACGGCCAAAATAACTCGATTAAACGTAAATAAATATTAAATACTATTATGAACCGAAAATACTAGAGGTCCCGTACTTGTCAATTTAGTATAAAATTATCTGTCGATTTTTCATTGGTCCAGGTGATCAAGATTATTGTTGCATTCCAAGTATTCTCGCAGTTGCTATTGGTTAATAAAGTGGTGGTAGATGATAAACGTGTTTGATTGGTTGTTTCATTCAACACCCAATCAGATGCTCAAATACTTCTTTTGAAGGAAGCATGTATAACGTAATACATTGTTTTCGCTTACAAATTCTCAATTACTGTAATTAATTTTTTCTTTCTTCTTTTTGTTACACATTTTTCGCCTCCAAATATGTATTTTTTTATAACATTATTTCTATTATGTTTTGATTTGATTAAGAAGTTGTTATGATCACATTTTAGATTTAAATTGACATTGATAGGAGTCAGAAGTTGACAGATAGATTACGATGACAGATTTGTATACTGTCAGTTTGCTGTTTGCTGTAGTTGGTTTGATAAACAATTTGATTGAATTAAATTGGAATATTTTCAATAAATTACACATAACATTTATATTATAAGCGCTTGCAAGCTAGCAAGCGATTGTTATACACGGGCGGTGTGGGAAGAAAACGTCTGTATGTACGATTCCAATCTAGACGACCAATTTTTCAAAACAGCTGGCAGTATGGGCGTTACTGTGTAAGTAAATTTATAATACTGACTTAGATTTGCAGTCGTAGCATCTCAGAGTCTTATGGTTGAGCGTGCTATATATTTTGAAGGTGGTAGAACCCTTTGTGGTTCGACTCCGGCGGCACCACCGCCACACCTATTTCTACCTAATAACAGCAGTGTTAGGAGCTGCTGTGTTCCAGTTTGAAGGGTGTGGTAAGGGAGACAGACTTTTCTGAGGCGTTCCAGCTTAGTCCTCAGGCTAGCGGCGCATCTGTGGTCGACCTCAGGTAGGAATATCTTATCTTATCTGGGGTTGATTACAGATGTCCATGGGCGGCAGTAGCCACTTACCATCAAGTGGACTGCATGCTCGTCTGCTACTCTTACATTATAAAATATATATATATACCACATCACCCTCTTTTATGTAGGTTGTGGTGGAGGCATAGGTTATAGGTTAATAATGAAATCTGGCAGCAAGTATGCAGCATCTTGAGTATCTGCCTTGCAATCCATGGGTTGGAGGTTCGAATTCTAATCGCGTATCACTGATTCTTTATAGTTAAATCATTAGAATAATTTAATTTAAAAAATGCATAAAAAAGTGAAGCAAAATCAGTAGGAATACTGTAACCAAGTTCGGGTAGAACTCCCCGAGCTTGGTTTGTGATAACTATTTAACATAAAAATAAATTCATTACATACATAATTACATTATACTGTATGCATACCTAAATTAACTAGGTAATGACTTTATAAATATTGCATGGGTTCATACAGAAAAAAAAATGTTATATTATGTCCTTTGTTTCAAAATGTACGGATACAATTATAATACATTTAAAAAAATCAATAAAAAGCTTTTTGACGTAAAAAAAAATATTAAGATTCTTGAAAAGTAAGAATGTTACGAATAGACTATGTTTGAAGTGTATAGTATTTTCATGTTATAATGATTTATGTATTATGTTCCAGCCTACAACAGTACCCAGTCCCGGAGAACAGTACAGGGACATTTGTGATAGAGTTGCTCACCAAGAGGATAATGGCCCTGGGTGCTACTCAGCAGGGCCAGTTCTTGGTGGACTGCGAGAGCTACTTATCACATCCACAGATGGGTAAGACTTATTTTAATAAAGACTACATTTTTTATGTGGCATGGTAAAATCTATTTCTGCCTTTTAACATCAGGTTTAAGCTAGTCTAAAGTATTGGTAAAGGAACACTTAAATGTTTTAAAGTAGAACCCTCCTGTAGTTAGACTCCAGTTGTCAATGGGTTGCAGTAGCCATTTACCATCTGGTGGACTACATGCTTATTAGCTACTCTTATATATAGTTCTCAGGGGGTATTAACGCATTTGTAGCAAAAATATTAGGTGTCAAAGTAGGCTTGTAGAACACAATTTGGTTTTCATATTCTTCTCATTAAACTTTCATTTGACACCCACATCATAAGGTTGTGGTCCACCATATTTCAGTATTTAGCTCAGTCACTTGGGGTTAGCTGATTTAAAATTCTGCTACAAGATTTCACATACATATGAAATAACAAGGCATGTTAAATAAAAGCTTGTAATAAATATATTTTTAGGCACAAAAACAGTACACATACTCCATAACTCTGAGAACCCAGCATCTGTCTTCTCCATACTGGAAAGTGGAAGCAAAACTCTACACGTCATAGCTGATGGACTCTTCGACTTGCTCATGATGAAGCTCTCACACAACTATACATCAAAAAAGCAGACGAAGATAGAGAGCAAAGGTCCCAGGTTCGAGCTCGGTGATTTTTGTGTGAAGCTGGGGTCGGTTACAATGAATCAGACGTTCAAAGGTGTGCTTATAGAGGTGTGTATTTTGGTTTCTTATTTTTACTCTTGGTTCTTATACTTATTCTTATATGTACTTTGTTTTGTTATGCTACTCGTTTATAAATGAGAAATACAGAAGGCATACTAGTGTTATATTTTTATCCTAAGATTGAAAATTTCATATAAAGTGATGATTAGCTACTGTTTAAAATTTACGAAATCGCTTTATATATAAATGTACTGCTGTATAAAGTTATCAAATTAGTGTGATGCATGCAAAAATGCAAAATACTGTTCCTTAATTGATTGCTAGATTGAAAATTATTTTACACTTTTTAGTTGATTTTATCATAAAAGCGTGTTTTTTTAGTTTTTTAATTTATATTCATTTAATTATTTGTAGTATTTGTTGTTATTGCGACCACCATTATGAAATCTCTGTAAAAAAATCAAGTGTCCATCTATTACGGTTTAAGAGATAAAACCATGTGACACACGAACAGACAGCGGAAGGTTTCGTTTTACCCTTTGAGTACGGAATCCTAAAAATCATTCTACAAGAGGGCATTATAGATATGTTTCAGATCATTTGAGTTATAGGGAAATAACATCATTATTTTCAGAACTAAAAATCACGCTATAACAGTTATTGAAACGAAAAAGCAATAATTGTTGCAATATTTTAACTTTACGATGAACTTTCTCTAAGACGCTCGAACAATATCGCCTCGAAAATCGTTAATCCTGAGGATGTTGATAAGGACAATGGTACAAAATTATTAAAATCGGGTTCAAAGATTCCGTTACATACATACATACAAATAAAGGATTTGAATTTGAATACATACATACATACATACATACATAAATACTAGAGATGCGCCGAATAGTGGTTTCACCGAATAACCGAATACCGAATAATATTCGGTTTAAACTTTACCGAACCGAATATTCGGCCGAATTATTCGGTTAACCATTTCTTTATTGTCAGTTTGCCAATTATGTGTTCATTAACACTTTAAAATGTTGATTTGAGTTTCAAAATAAATACTGATTTAAGGTTCAAAATAAATGTTCACTATACTAACTATAGATTAAGTAGTAATAAATGTGTTGACTTGAGATATCAAAATAAATGTTGATTTGAAGTAATAGCTTTATTTTATTAGCTTTATTTAACACATTCACTTCACAACGGATTTGAGTTGTAATATAACATAAATCTTACTTAAGAAGTTTTGTGTTTTAGTCCTGTACCATATCGTGTACACAAGAAAATAGAAATACTCGAACTGAATATATTCGGCACCAAAACCGAATAATTCGGCCGAATACAAATAGCAAAAAAGATGCCGAATACGCCGAATACCGAAAACCAAACGAATATTCGGCGCATCTCTAATAAATACATACATACATACAACCCATGCTAATAAAAGCGTGTTAAAAATAAAAACACTGTTCATAGCCTTTTCTGTAAAACTTCCATCATTTAATGTCGTCGTGTGTCGATTTTCGGTGTTAGTATTGTAAAAAATCACTCATATTTTATCTCAAACGTGCCAAAGGATAACTACAAAACAGGAGTTCTTGAGTTTGACACAAAAAAAGCAATATTAAATGTCTAAAAAAATTTTTTTTCTAGGTGGAATATCGACCATGTGTAATGGCGAATGCAGTATGGGGTCTTCTCCGAGAGTTCCTACAGGGTCTTCTTGGACCCTCTGTTCCCGTACAGCCACCACAACACCTCCTAAGCCGAATGACCGAGATATACACACCAATTGATACCGTCTATCAATACTTAGAACACTTTAGTGCGTACAGAAAAACGACTGGAATGAGAAATGCGTAGTTTTAAGTTTTAGCGTATGTCAAATTTTATATTTCACATATTTGTTTCGTTATATGATACAGTTTCGAAATTGTGAGCTGAACTCGCAAATGAAGGGTTCCGTGCCAAAATAAACATTTATTTTTATACTTTTCCCACATATTTTGTTTTTAGTATTTGCTATTTTAACAGATATTGTACAGAATAAAGTATGCAGTACGCATATTGTAAAAAATTAAGATCTACCAATTATGACTCAAAAGATAATTTGAAAAACACTGAAAAATATTGATTTATTGTATGGGGATTTGTTTTCAACTTTTATATTTTTAGTTTTATGATATTGTAGTTGTTATAGTAATAGACACTTAGTAAAAATGTCAAGTGGTTATCAATTAGAATTCAAGAGATAGGGCCTTGTGAGAGCAAAGAGGCTTATTGAAAGGGTTCTGTTTTTTCCCCTTTTGTACGGAACTCTTACAAGTAGTACAAAAACGGACCAGTAATTCTTTGTAGGAACAAACTACATACTATCAATAATAGTTAGTCGGTTTCAGAAATTATTGAAATATTACTACAAAACGAATAAAACTGTTATGTATAATTAAGTAAGCTAATTTTATTGCTCACATTGAGTATGTAATAAATAATTTTTAAAATAAAAATGTTTTAATATTTATGGAATATCTAATTAAGCTAAAACAATGGTTATCTTTCGAAGCAAAATTGCTGCATTTTCTTGAGAAATTCCTTTCTGAATTCAGTATTATTATTTGTTACTGTTTTAATGGACTTCCAACCGTTTGTTCGACTCCGGCGACGCTACCGCCACACCTATTTCTGCCTTATAACAGCAGTGTTAAACGCTGCTGTGTTCTGGTTTAAAGGGTGTGGTAAGGGAGACATACGAGACTAGTCTTAGTCTTCAGAGGTAGCATCACATCTGTGACTGACCTTAAGACTTTTCCGAGGCATTCCAGCTTAGTCCTCAGGGGTAGCGACGCATCTGTGGCCGACCTCAGGTAGGAATATCTAATTCTATCTGGGGTTTATTACAGATGTCCATGGACGGCAGTAGCCACTTACCATCAGGTGGACTGCATGCTCGTCTGCTACTCTTATATTATATATAAAAAAAAGGTAGGTCTAAAACTATGGATGGATTTCATGTACTATAAAGTACCTACTATAAAGTGAATTATTATATTTTAAATTATTACGTATTATTTGCTTTACATCAATAAAGTTTACAAAAGTATGAAGATTACAACTCAAATTACACATACCATACAAGACAACTTAAACAAACTTTGTTTTTGATATTTTGTAAACAAAACTTTAAATATAAACAGAGTATAAAATTTGTTTATTTTTGTTTACGAATAAACCGAAAACATAATCTTAGTCAGATTAATTCAAGCTATCATTTAGCATTGGGCAATCAAAAGTACAACTACACATTACATTTTTACTAATATGTACGTATGTTTCAATTATAAAAAGAATTGAAAACATGTATGTGATATTCTTGTTATTCATCGTTGTTTTAAAAGGTGAGTTCTTTTTTTATTTTTATATGTAGATTAGTTTTATAAATGCAATTATATGTCAGAAAAAGTAAATATGGTGTTTCAATAATTGTTTGACGATATGCTTGGCGGAGCATTCTTAATCTTAAATCAGAACATAAATCTTAATTCATTATTCAGATATTTGTGTGACCGGGGATCGAACCTGGAACTGGAAGAACAAGTCGCACAATTTAGTTTTAGTGATGAAATTAACGAAAGTGATGCAATCAAAACATTGCTTAATTAATCACTGAGATTGCAATTAAAACTTTAATTGCAATCTCAGTGATTGACTTCAACTTGTTATTAAATAATTAAGCAATGTTTTGGTTGCCAACCATCGAAATTTGACAATTTCTGCCTACTAGAAATTCTCAAATATCAATCTTTGGTATGCATTGGTTGCATTGGTGCAAATTGGTTAGATTAATCTAAATATATCTAAATATATATAACTCAAAGGTGACTGACTGACATAGTGATCTATCAACGCACAGCCCAAACCTCTGGACGGATCGGGCTGAAATTTGGCATGCAGGTAGATGTTATGACGTAGGCATCCGCTAAGAAAGGATTTTGATCAATTCTACCCCCAAGGGGATAAAATAGAGGATGAAAATATTACTTCGTAACGCGAGCGAAGCCGCGGGCAAAAGCTCGTTATTAATAAAACATTAATAACTACTTAATTGACTTAATAAATTAACTAAAGTTGTTCATGTCTTTTATATCCTTTATTATATTATTCCTTCACAGTATCTTCGACAGTTAGTGTCGAGCTAGACTTCATAGACTGCGGCGTAGATCACGACGTAGACGTGGCTGAAGGCAACGTCGAGATCGCACAGTATCCCTGGGTAGGGATACTTTATTACACATATCGTAAGTATTACGTTATTGACCTATTGTTACAAAAAAATCGAGGGGACCCAGGTTCGAATCCTATGTATGCCTATGATTTTTGAGAGTTAAATGGGCATTATAAATTATCTCTAGCTTTAACGGTAAAGGAAAAGATCGTGAGGACAGCTGTATACCTGAAAGATCTTTAAAATAATGTTCAAAGATATGTGGAAATCGACTAATACGTACCAGGCCAGTGCGTTAAACTATGGCTCAATCCTTTTCATTCCGAGAGAAGACCCGTACCCAGCAGTGGGACAGTGAACCTATTGGTGACGACGACCAATTTTTGTTGAAATACGTTCTTGGCGACCGTTAGTACCAGCTTCCAGCTGTGGGATTTAAAAAAAAAGATTGCTAGGGCATGCTATCTGAAAGTGGATACAGATGTGCACAGGTTGCAATAACATCATGTGCACTGTACGCCCATTCTCTAACAATTGCATAAAATTATATTCCAAAACAATTTTATAAACCTGATTGTGAAAAGTTTATTTTCTTTAACCGATCGAACGATTTATATTATTGTTGTATTTTGTCCTGTTTCCAGATGGTGAAATAGGCGAGAGTAGAGCAGTAACTACTGTAGCCCTTATTCAGAAGGAATTCGTGATTGCCGCGGCGGCAGATATTGGGCCGATGCCCAAACACAATTTCAGGTAATTGTATCAGCGTATTCGCATATAGGGGCATATATGTCGTGGGTGTGTAGATTGTCCATGGAGTTTGACTGTAAGGCGGTTAAATTTGCCGCCCCGTTCTTTAATTAAAAATCTCACCTAGCATAAGCGCAAAAGATACCATTTTAATATTTAAAAAAAAACTTAAGTTTATTTACCATTTATCTTAGTAAATAAATTAACACTTGAGGCTTATATCGCCTTATGCACAATGTAAACATCGATTAAATGTGTGAGTTGGAAAATTTTGCCGCTCTCCAAAAAGTGCCGCCCGAGGCGGACGTCCCCCACGCCTGGTGCATTACACTTGGTTAAAGTTCAGATCATAACCAATTTTTTTATTATATTACTAAAACTACTAAAATTAGGTCTAAAACACCTATATTACGTTACTTCTTTATGCTAAAAATATTTTAATTAAATTATTTAATATCTTCAGAAGCAACGCTAGAGTGCTTCTCGGTGAGAACTGGAGGGCTCCTGGGCGCAGGGTGAGGAACTACGTGCTACACCCAGAGTATGAGGAGAGTTACAATACTGTCGCGTTGGTGCAACTGAAGGATCCAGTGCGTTTTGGTAAGTATTGGACTGTTGACTTAGAGTACCAAATAGTGAAGTTATTTTTACCACGAAAGACTTTATTTTAAGTAACAAAGTGATACGAAAAAATGCTACATGAAAGTAAAAAGTTTATAATGGTATCAGTACAAATTGTCATTGTACTGTAGTAGTCTACTTTGAGTTCTAATAATTGATTACATTGGATAACATATGTTTTTTAAATTATAATTCTCTTGATGAGTTTCGGAAAAATATGAGGGGGAATATTTAAAATGCGAGCGCATACCGACATTTATAATCTATATCATAATGTTGGTTAGTTGATATTGCAAATTTTAAAAAGTTTTATTGACAACGAAGTGTATCTTTAACGTTTTTCTATTTCCAGGATCAATAAGGCCACTATGCCCGCCGCCGCAGTTTTTGAGAAATCCTGAATTTTATGTCTTTAGGTTTAACGAAGGTGAGTTTTGTACCATAAATCTGAATAATATTTATATATACAAAAGCGTGGCTTACTTAGCGGGGATTACTTATCGCGAGCGGCATTTTTTGTGGGGCGGCAAAATTTCAGGCAATATGAAGATTAACTGGCAATTAGCGACATGAATTACCAAAGTATCATAATCGATATGTTGTGCGCGTCGTTAAAATTGATCAAATTTTTTTAAACGTGTATTTATTGACTTTTTTCAGAGTACAATACTCTAGAGAAACAAGTTATTTCGGTGTCGCATGTCCCCGCAAGCCTTTGTAAAGAGTTTTATGTCAGAGCTAATGTAAGTTGCTTATTCGTTCAACTATAAATATTTATTTAGATACTTATGTTATATAACTATTAAATCTTGATTGAAATGTTAAAGTTGTGCAATTGGTGTTTCTTGAAAAGAAGCATTTTTTAAAAGCTTACTATAATGTGTCTATAGTTATGATCAATTTAAGAATTCTTCACTATTACTTATAGCTTCGGATTAGGCCATTCACGCACACTTGAAAATATCCCACTGTATATTAATATTTTTCTTCTTTTTTATATTCTTTGCGTTGCAGTCTAAATTTTCAAGCAATTACAATGTCCCTTACGCCATTTCACACGTATTTTATTGTAATAGTTCTACATCCATGCATGAATGAATTTATTTATTTGCAATCGTATGACATCACGCGTCAGCTGTACGCGGCGCGCATGCGGCCCCCGCACGTGACGTGCGCGGTGCAGCTGCGCGAGGACGCGCCGTGCGTGTGGGCGGCCGGCGCCGTGCTCGCCGCGCGCGATGTGTGGGGGCGCTGGATGCTGGTACGCAACACACACACCCACCCATGTGTGACGTCACGCGTCAGCTGTACGCGGCGCGCATGCGGCCCCCGCACGTGACGTGCGCGGTGCAGCTGCGCGAGGACGCGCCGTGCGTGTGGGCGGCCGGCGCCGTGCTCGCCGCGCGCGATGTGTGGGGGCGCTGGATGCTGGTACGCAACACACACACCCACCCATGTGTGACGTCACGCGTCAGCTGTACGCGGCGCGCATGCGGCCCCCGCACGTGACGTGCGCGGTGCAGCTGCGCGAGGACGCGCCGTGCGTGTGGGCGGCCGGCGCCGTGCTCGCCGCGCGCGATGTGTGGGGGCGCTGGATGCTGGTACGCAACACACACACCCACCCATGTGTGACGTCACGCGTCAGCTGTACGCGGCGCGCATGCGGCCCCCGCACGTGACGTGCGCGGTGCAGCTGCGCGAGGACGCGCCGTGCGTGTGGGCGGCCGGCGCCGTGCTCGCCGCGCGCGATGTGTGGGGGCGCTGGATGCTGGTACGCAACACACACACCCACCCATGTGTGACGTCACGCGTCAGCTGTACGCGGCGCGCATGCGGCCCCCGCACGTGACGTGCGCGGTGCAGCTGCGCGAGGACGCGCCGTGCGTGTGGGCGGCCGGCGCCGTGCTCGCCGCGCGCGATGTGTGGGGGCGCTGGATGCTGGTACGCAACACACACACCCACCCATGTGTGACGTCACGCGTCAGCTGCACGCGACGCGCATGCGGCCCCCGCACGTGAATTATCAATTTGTTGTCGAGCGGTATTAGTTCCCAGTATACGCTTTTTTTTGTAATATAAGAGCAGCAGACGAGTATGCAGTCCACCTGATGGTAAGTGGATACTCCACCTATGGACATCCCATATCTAACCAACCCCACATAAGATTAGATTCCTACCTGAGGTCGGCCACAGATGCTCTGTTACCCTCTGAAGCTGGAATACCTCGGTAAAGTACGAGTGTATTTCCCTTACCACACCCTAAAAACCAGAACACAGAAGCGCTTAACTGCTGTTATTAGGCAGATATAATACTTACCTGGATAGACTTTAATCGTACTTATTAGCTGGAGCACTTTTTTATTATATAGACTTCAATATAATAAAAAAAAGTGTGTGTGTGTCAGCTACGACGCACGATTGGAGTTTACTCCTTACGAATGATAATTATGATATATATCGAATAGAAAAAAGGGAAGGTAAATGAACGCATCTGCTAAAATGATAAGAGAAACAAACATATATCTGTAATTATTCGGATTATTTATATTAATTCAATAATGCGTATTACATAAAGTATGTTACAAAATAATATAAAATAGCGCCATCTAGTGGCAAGTTTTATAAATTGTAAGTTTGCAAGTTTATCAATCTATGTATTTTGGTTCCAAATATTATAATGGTAACTTAATATAATTGTTTATACTAAAGTAAATTTTAATATAATATAATTATTTATATTTAAAACAATGTTAAACGTTTTATAACTTAAAACTTAATAATTATAATTTCTTTGCCATCTATAAAATATCCTTGTTGCAATTTACGGATGAAATTTATATGAGACTCAATAAACATGTTATTATATGTAATTTGGATTGTTTCTGAATGTTTTATAATTCTAGAATTCATTTAAAACGTATTGCTAATTTTATATAACTTATTTTGAACATAATTCATTAGCAATAATTCTGTAATAAATATTAAATAATACTGTTTTGATTTTGCCCGTTTATCGTTGATAGATGGTGCTGATCAATAATGCATCCATTTTTATAAGTTAAATTAATATATCAGTAACTTACAAAAGCCTCTTTATGTTAAAAACTTATTTTGCTAATATTATATCTTATTCAATTGCTTACTGATTTTATATGTTACTCTTCTTTAAAAACGTTCATAAAAGATTGTTAATCATATTATGGCGCCAATGTTCATATTTTTCACAGTGTTTATAAATGATCAAACCTATAACTTAATTTATGCAAAAATGTAAACAAATTAGTTAATGACGTTTTAATGTTTTATATATTGCTAATTATTTTTATTGTAATAATTACTTTCATATGGGATTTGAACTTACTGTATTTTAAATTAATAAAAGCACTCTTGATTCATATTTTGGTTACCGTTACGCCTCAACTTTTCGTGTTACACTTGATTTTACTCCTCATAAAATTTCCGTACCGGGCCTTATAACTCAAATCGTTTCTTAAGGAGTAAACTCCAAAAAGTGTGTGTGTGTCAGCTACGACGCACGATTGGAGTTTACTCCTTACGAATGATAATTATGATATATATCGAATAGAAAAAAGGGTAGGTAAATGAACGCATCTGCTAAAATGATAAGAGAAACAAACATATATCTGTAAATATTCGGATTATTTATATTACTTCAATAATGCGTATTACATAAAGTATGTTACAAAATAATATAAAATAGCGCCATCTAGTAGCAAGTTTTATAAATTGTAAGTTTGCAAGTTTATCAATCTATGTATTTTGGTTCCAAATATTATAATGGTAACTTAATATAATTGTTTATATTAAAGTAAATTTTCATATAATATAATTATTTATATTTAAAACAATGTTAAACGTTTTATAACTTAAAACTTAATAATTATAATTTCTTTGCCATCTATGAAATATCCTTGTTGCAATTTACGGATGAAATTTATATGAGACTCAATAAACATGTTATTATATGTAATTTGGATTGTTTCTGAATGTTTTATAATTCTAGAATTCATTTAAAACGTATTGCTAATTTTATATAACTTATTTTGAACATAATTCATTAGCAATAATTCTGTAATAAATATTAAATAATATTGTTTTGATTTCGCCCGTTTATCGTTGATAGATGGTGCTGATCAATAATGCATCCATTTTTATAAGTTAAATTAATATATCAGTAACTTACAAAAGCCTCTTTATGTTAAAAACTTATTTTGCTAATATTATATCTTATTCAACTGCTTACTGATTTTATATGTTACTCTTCTTTAAAAACGTTCATAAAAGATTGTTAATCATATTATGGCGCCAATGTTCATATTTTTCACAGTGTTTATAAATGATC